>NW_020769412.1:1567269-1872078 GCF_900518735.1 Pseudonaja textilis | reverse complement strand
CATCATACAGAAGCCTGATGATGGCAGATGAGATTCTGCCGAAACGTTGCTACAACTTTAAAAGCACAACTACAATGACGTGGGAAAATACCCAAACAAAGCTGAATGCCATACATACATACATACATACATACATACATACATACATACATACATACATACATATTCTGTATTTCTTATTTCATGCTTTTTGTAGTTTAGTGTTGTCAGAATTTCTGTATTTCTATACATTCTATTGTAATGTTACATTTTGGTGTCTGATGCTTAATATACATGATTAAAAATATGGAAAGAGACGGGAATGATTAGGCTCGAGAAGAGGGGATTGAGAGGGGATAAGCTGTTTTCCAAAATCTGAAATTATGCTAGTGTTTCTTAAATATTTTCTTTTCCTTCCTACTTTTAAAATCTATGGAGAACCACCAAAAGCTTTTATTTATATGTATTATATTTATTGAGATTCACCATTTTAAAATTCTTTCACAGAAGCCTGTTGAATTATGTAAAAATATCAAAATTAAATAGATATTAATGTGAATATTGTTCATAAAAAACTCTATTTTTTAAAGAAATAAAATGTAATAATGAGAAGAGACATTGTTTTAGATTTTTGCAAATATATTCAACTAGCTCAATACCCATGCTTCGCTATGAAACTATGTGGTCAGGCTTAGTTTTTTGGGAGGAAAATAAGAAAAAGAAAATTCTGTCTCTGCCTACCAGATCCATCGGTATTAATCTGGCTAGTGTCCTGTCAGTGTGAGAGTTGAAGGCTGTTTGGAAACGGAAACAATATTTGCTGTGTGAGCAAGAAGGAGACAGCAAGGAGCCGTGGTGTGGCTTAGCTCAACTGTTCAGTACTAAAGCTGCTTGGTACTATGAAACTAAAACTGAAACTGAAACTCCTCTCCTCCATTTGTGTTTTGCATTTGGAACAGATTTCTTTTCAGGTGGGGAGGGGGAGTAGAACTCCTTAGCATCAGAGCATATTTATAATAATATATGAAATACTAATGCTCTGATGGTCATTTTGAAAAATCCTTTCTCAGTGAGCACCTAGAAACCAGAGGAGTAAACATGCCAAATGTCAAGTTTGTAGGCTTTACAGTTCTGGAGATTTTGTGATGATGCGTGAGTGGTATTTTGCTTTTATATATATACAGAAGATAGATATATGGCAAATAATTTTAACTTTGCAGAACTTGGAGAGGGTCTTGGAGGTTATATTTTAAGAAACATTGCTACACAGTTTAAAATCTATTCTTTCTTGTTCCAGATGACAGAATAAATGGATTTAAACTGCACAAAGAAACATTCCAAATAATTTCTATAATATATAAGAATGATTAACAGTGGTTCAAAATTGGAACCAATGACCCAGTGAAATGTTAGGCTCCACTTTACTAGAGGCCTTCAGCTCAAGGCTACATAGGCTTTGTCCGAGGTGATTTATTTTGCTTTCTTTATTGTTTAAGATTTCATTATTACTGGTCTAGCATACATTCGGGTTGAATAGCAATTTTAAGTATTACTCCTCCTATTCTTATTTGATTTATTTATTACTTATTTATCTATGGGTTCATTTAGGTTTTTTTAAGCAACTATATTGTGTGTGTGTGTTTGTAATTTATTTTATGATTTATTGTTAGGTACCAAGTCCTGAAGGAAGCATATGAATGTTTAAACTCACCATGAATCATATGAATTATTATGAATTAGTAGAATTATTAGCTGCTTCACACCATTATGTTCCAAGGAATTTTTGAAACCCTGGAAATAATGAGTTAACTATTTTAAAAGAATATAAGTTATTTTATCAATGACAGCTAAAGCAATACATTTTAGAAAACCCACATTTTACAAGACCATGCCAAATACTTAAAAATATGGCAGTTTGTGCGAAGAGTCTCACTTTGAAATCTTAAAACAGCCACATCCTTAGAACTTCCTCAAAAGCATGTTTTTGCATCTTGACCAATTTGTATGCCCAACCACCAACAAAATGGCTCTGCATGCAAGCAGACATGCAAATAACTAGGAGATGTCTTCAAACCAGTTAATTCTACCAAAGGACAGAGTTTTTTCAGCAAGTTGTAGAGATATGTTTTCATCGTGCTAATCTTTAAAAAGCAAGTGCTTTGCACAATGCTAAGGCTGAATACAGCATACTCACAAAATAGCAAGTATCATGGAATGCCAAAAAGCCTTACTAAATATTATTTCTAATATATATGTATGGAAAACTTACGCAGAAGTAATAAACACCCCATCAAAGATATACAGGAATATAAATAAGGGAGGTAGAATTCCCAAAGATCTGAAATTAAAGAATACTTTATTTAGTACATTATCTCATCCAATATACAAGAAAGTATGAAAAAGAATGTTTTTGTGCAACATTCTTGTTAATAAAAATATTGTTGATTAAAGGCAATCACTGTCACTTCAAATGATTTTTTTTAAAATCGGAAAACTAATCTCTCTGAGAAGCACATATCATCTAGAAGACTCAGTCTCAATTTCCGGCCAAAACCAAAATACTTTTTCTTGCCCTCAATTACAATCTTTTCATTAGTATTTCCTGCATTTTTCAATTTATGATATTTTGCAGTTCTGATACTAAGAAACAAATAAATAGTCACTGTTATCCCACGCAACGGTTAGCTCAAATTCAATCCCAAGTGAAACATAAGATGGGAAGAAATAAAAATATTTTAAAAGCTTAGAATTTAAGTTAGCCTATAACAAAAACAGAGGGTTTTGTCTAATGGCTACTCAATTACCTTTCTTTAGAAAATCAGAACATAGAAAAGATTTTCTTACCATACAATGACTCCATACTTGCAACATCATTGTCAATGAGAGCTGAAGCTACCCATACAATTCCAAGAATAAGCAACGCAAGAAGAATGAGCATAACAAGGGTTTCCAAAATACGTGCTTTGATTCCCTATTTTTAAAAAAATGCACATAGTAAACAAGAAATAGATACAAACATAGATATATTGACACTCACTTAAAATGTGCTTTTTGCGGAGCCAAACTAAAACTGAAATACCTTGGAGAAAAAATATATAGAAAAAATATAGAAATATAGAAAAAATTACAATCCTTAATGTACTATTTTAACTTTATTTTCTTTAAAGTTAATCATATTAGTTTCACAAAGGCTTTTTGCATTAAGACATTCAATTTGGTAGCTATGTCAGCAAGCAATGCTTTGAGTTTCAAACAAATAATAATAATAATAATAAAGATTGGTTTCCTATCACAGCAAATCACTCTGAGAAATTAATATGTACATTATGGCAAATTCAGTTACAAATTTTCTTACAACAATACTATCTTCTCCATATAATAGCGTCAAACAAAAAGCCATTATGAAATCTAGAAAATAATTTTTAAAAATATCACTCAAATAACTTCAACTTCTATTCCCACTGTACGTTAGTACTGGTGCATAAATGATGCCAATGTAACACTGCTCCTAAATCTGAAGAGATGAGTTGAAATTAGTTGAAGAGATGTGTTGTTATAGAGCATATGTGACAACCAACTCACATTAGAACTTCCAGTCCAAAGTTTACGGTGCCAAGATGCTAACAGAAGGGCTCCAAATTGCCTGTTAAGTGCAGGTGGTCCTCAAGTTACGACCATAATTGAGACCAAATTTAGAGCAATAGCAATAGCACTTAGACTTACATACCACTTCACAGTGCTTTCTAGGTCTCTCTGAGCAGGGGTGGGATTCAACTGGTGTTACTACCGGTTCGGTGAGTGTGTGATTTGCGCGCGGGTGTAGAGCTTTTCAAAAAAAAACATCAGCTGTGCCTCCTGGACAGCTTACAATCCTCTTCTTTCCTCCATTTTCAACCTCAGCTGTGCCGCACAAAGCAGCTGATGTTGAAAAAGCAGGAAATAAAGGACAGCCAAGAGCCCGGGCAGACGGGTGGGCCAAACAGATGAACAAAAGGTCGTAGCAGTGAACCAGTTCGGTGTCTGCTGCTCTTCAGAGCTACTGGTTCTATAGAACCGGGCTGAACCGGTAGCATCCCACCTCTGCCTCTAAGCGGTTTTACAGAGTCAGCATATTGCCCCAATAATCTGGTTCCCCATTTTAACGACCTCAGAAGGATAGAAGGCTTAGTCAACCTTGAGCCTGGCGACATTCAAACTGCCAAATTGCTGGCAGCCGGCAATCAGCAGAAGTAGACTGCAGTACTGCATTCTAACCACTGTGCCATCACAGTTCAATGTTGCTAAGTGCAACATTTGTTTAATGAGTTTTCATTATATGATATTTCATTATATGCCTCATTATATGATATTTCTTGCCACAGTTGTTAAATGAATCATTGCATTTGTTAAGTTAATAACAAGCTTGTTAAATGAATCTGGATTCCCCACTTACTTGTCAGAAGGTCGCAAAAGCAGATCATATGACTCCGGGACTGCAACAGGCATATATATGAACCAATTGCCAAGCAACTGAATTTTGATCATGTGACCTTGGGGAAATGCTGAAATGCTCACAAGTGTAAAAACTAGTCATAAGTCACTTTTTTCAGTGCCATTGTAACTTTGAATAGTGACTAAATGAATTATAAGTCAAAGATTACCTGTACCATAATTTAAAATCAAGCACAGTACCTACATTGAGAAAACTAACAGTAGGAGCAAACATTATATATTTGCTGTCCATGGCTCAAATAATAGGAAATTTTTGGAGATCATTTACACTCTAGGACAGTGTTTCTAGCAAGCCAGCAATGGGTATTGATCAAAATTGTCACAGTTATGAAGCAGGCAATTTACAGTGTTAACAGCAGGTTTTAAAATGTATTTTTGCATATTGTGAAGTAGTGTTGTCACCAGGTTTGTTAAAATGCTAGCCTAATTTTATGCACTGTTATGCATTCATAAATGTATATATTCAGCAACAGTCTGTCACTTGCATATTAAAACATAAGGCCAACCAGTTTCATTTTTAAACAGAAAATATTTTCAGAATTCAATGTAGAAAAGATAGCAGTGATAGGGTTACAATTGACATACAGCACCTGTTTCATTTTGTAACAAATGAATGCTGTATCTTTTTGTAACAAACATTATGATCAAAATATTACTCAGGCTAAATTTCCTTGAAAAACTCCCAGCAGGATTCTTCCTTTTGTTTCTCCAATATCTAATTTCCTTTCATTCACAGATGCTCTACCAAGAACATCTATGTGCCACTAACCCTAAGCAGCATTTCCTTAATCCTTTATTTCCAGCAATTTATGGATTGTCAATGGCAAAAAATTGCAGCTTCTTGGATGAGAAGCAAAACGTCTTCGAAGAAAAAACAAAGTCCTGTTGCCACTGAAAAAGCACTTTTGGGACAACCATGACCTGAATGACTGAGAATCTCCATAGACATTAAGCAACCCTAATGAAGGAATGCAAAGAAGCGTCATTGAGACATATTTCTTTTTACTTCCTACTTGTTTTTCTGTCTCTTTAATACTGAAGGCCTGACATTAGCTATAGAAGGGGATTAAAGTCATCTGGTCATAAATATAGTGCAGTCACTTTTATGTAAGTTAAACCAGGAGATTTTGGGCTCAATTGTGGTCATAAGTCAAGGATTATCTGAATACCAATTAGTACCTCCAACTTATCCCCGGGGTCAACTTCAGATATAAGGATTTGCATCTACCTTACCATCAACTAAATTCACTACCAAAGTCTCCTTATATTTCCTGCACTATCAACTGCCTGTCTCCCAGTTGTTGGGAGAATATGAGTAGGAAGATTACATTCAATTCATGTCCTATTTGTAGGCTTCAGTATAATAGCGATCGGAATGCTATACTGAACTAAATGTGTTTTAAAATATATTCAGCATGGCCCTCATGTTCTTTTTGAGAAACCCTTTCATGAAAGGAATAAAAATCAATTCTATAGGCAAGGATAAAGAATAGATAAGGAAGAAAACATATCTGAAGACTTCCCATTCATATCTCCTACTGTTTTTGCTATGATTAATCCTTTAACAGTATAGAGAATTTGAGTCCACGTTAGATTTCTCCCAGTTTTTTTTTTCAGGTTGGTTGCCAAATTGTTTGATTTCTTAATGTAACTGCAAACTTCTACAGAAAGTCAAACATTCCCAAAACAGTAGAATAAATGTATACTGATAAGATTTATTGTTGCTTTATGAGTACCACGCTGTTTAGCAACCCAAATCAGAAATCTTGGTTTGGAAATTATAAAGTAAGACTTCTTGATTGATTTTATCTACTTGCATGGAGAACAGAGGTAAGAGGCAAACAAAGTACTGCCTCAGCAGACTGTTCATTTGCAGTGAACTAGGATAAACCAGACCATCTGAAATATTATCAAAATGGAACAGGGAACTCTAATTGACAAGGTTAAATGAATGCTGTAAAAAGGAAAATAGGATCAAATTCAGTCTGATTGAATTTTGAATAAAGTGACATGTAATAGTCACAAATGTATTATGAATTTATTATTCACGTTAATGTATATGAAAATCTAAGTGCTGTCTGTATTTAATGATCTGTGCTTACACCTGCACTTCTCGTTCAAAATGTTACATCATATCGTATTATACTTATTCAATAGTAGAAACCATACTAAAAATAGTTAAATATTTGCAATTTGTTCATAACTCTAATGTAAACAATGGGGAATTTTTACTTCATTTTTACTACTATATGTTAAAAAAAAAACTATAGGTAAATCCTCGACTTTCAATCATTCATTTAGCAACAATTTAATGGCACTAAAAAAAGTGACTTACAACCAGTACTTGTATTTACAATGCAGCATTCCCCATAGTCAAATATTGGTGTGTTTTTTTTATGGCTGCAGCATCTCAGGGTCATATATATAATAGCTACATGTGATCTTCCCACTTAAGCTTCCCACAAGCAAAGTCAATGGGAGAAGCCAAATATACTTAGGAACTGTGGGATTCATTTAACAACTGCAGTACCTCACTTAATAACCACGGCAAGAAAAAGTCATAAAATTTGGCACCTCACTTACCGACTGTCTTTCTTAGCAACAGAAATTCTGGTCCCAATTGTGGTCGTACGTTGAGGACTTCCTCTATTGTACAAGTCAAATTCTATTAGATTTAGCTCAAACATAACACCTTTACCATTGATTTTTACAGCTTGCCCTTTTTTAGATAAAACTTTGCCAGTGATCACATGGTATCAGTAAAGGAAAATATTTGTAGCTCAGGGTTGAAATTGGGGAGGGGGGTCCCTGGGTGCTCTCTGAACTTCGTTTTCTTGCAGATGTTTAATTGCCCAAATTAGGTAACATCATCAATACCAATTAGGAGTGAGGTTTGTGTCAGTTGATATTCTGGTGTCAGTGTTAACACATGTCAGTATTAGTGAAAAAGGTTCTTTGGTTGAGCTATTGAGGAGTCTTGGAACTGCTGAAAGTACTATGTTGTGGAGCTGTGCTTTCTGCAGGATGCTTCGGGCTGAGATGCAAACAACACAGTCTCATCCCCAACAACCGGCACCTGTGCTCAATAGTGCAGAAAGCGCAGCTCCACAACACTGCTCTTTCAGCAGTTCCAAGAAGGCTCCACGCCCATTTGCACTACTCACGTGACCCTGAAGGCATGGACAAATCTCCAAGTGGTCTCAATGACTTTCTAAAATAATGCAAATGACCAGCAAGGAATATAAATCCTTCCGTTCCACACAATCCAAGTCAGAGCTTCCTCGATGAGAAGCAAACCTTCAAAAAGTCCAGTTGCCTTCTGAAAAAGCACCTTTGACACAACCATGACCTGGATGATTGAGAATCTCCATAGATATTGACATGATGATGATGTTACCTAGTACTCTGACAAAACATCTGTAAGAAAACAACCAAGCTCAGAAAGCAGCAAGTATCCGCCCACATCACATGCTATTTCTGTTATCCCGTTCGCTGAATATATAATAGCTACGCACCTTTTTTAAGCCAGCAAAGCCTTCCGACTCCAGGAAGAAGAAAGCAAAGGGCATCAATATGAACAAACAAAGATTAGAAAAGAGAGAAGCAAGATTCCATAAACCTAAACAAAACAAGAAAAGAAATATATCAATATATTGTTTCTCAAAGACAGCAGAATTTTAAACATATCACAGAAAAAAAATACTTTAAACTTTTTCCCCTCTTGGCAATCTTTTAAGATGTAAACACAGCAATTTTAGATGGTCTTGAAAACGTTTCTGGTTCTGTAAGCTGTATTTTTTTCATGCAAAGTATTTGTCCACAAATTAAAATGCATTCTCAAATGCTGACCAGACATGCTTGGTGATTACTAGCTTTCATATGTTAGCAGCAGAATCACAGAATTTATCCTGATATATTCACGGCTCTGAAGATTTAAGATTCTACAGTAGATATTAGAGCTCTGTATGTTTCATGAGGTGTTTCAAGGTGTTTCAAAATCAGTGAAAAGTCTTTTCAGGTTTTTAAAAGTAAATGCAGCTATTTTAAGGAGTCACATTGAAGGCAAAGCAGCTGCCTTTTACATTCCCATGCTCCCACCTCCAAATAATTCTTAAAGCATATTATGTATTATGTATCACACTGAATACCAAATGCAAATGTTAACCCTTCTATTAGCTACCAAACATTGCCTGATTCTTTGAAAGTTACTACTGGTAGCACAACTGATTCATTTAAAGTTCTAAATAAGACTATGACCCAAGCAGTTCAGGCAAAACCTGCATGAAAAAAAATCCTTCACAGAATATTCTGCATGCATAATCTGTTTTAGATATACTGCTGATATACTGCTACTACTATTACAAGACACAGATTTACACACCTATCTTTGAACCATCATAACAATCCTCTGAAGATAATTCTTTAACATCAAAAGAATGTGTAACACAAGGTGACATACAGGTTGCTGAATGTATTAAGAGAAAAATATACGTCTGTCTAATGAGAAAACTACAGTATATCAGAAATTTTATCAATAAGCACAAAATTATTGCCAGCTTCTGTCTGATGCAATATCACATTAAAGTATTTATTATTTAAAAAAAGTGAAATTAAGCATTTCACCAGCTCTGATAAAGCCTCAGGCTTGCCTACAATCCTTTGAGGAATGAAAATATACACGCCTCTGTATCTGTGAGCAATTTGTACTATATTCTATCTCCATCTGCTGGACACATATGAAATAGAAAAAGAAACATTAATATTTGGCAAATGTATTTTTAGAATTTCAGGGCTTCTTACCACCCCCCCACCCCACCCATTTTTTCCTTTGTTTTGTATTCTGAGATTTAAAGCTGAACACATTTATCTGGTGTGAGGTCTTTCCATTTTGTCCTTACTTTAAAACAACATACATATTGGGTTTGTCAAAATAATTATATAAAAATGGCACAATCATTACAAATTCATACAAATACAAATTCAAACACACAAACACTAGGTTTAAACATTTCTTAAGATTTTGAAAATAAATTCTGATTAGAAAAATAGCTATATCAATTATTTCATACTGGTTGCGAAACTCCTTTAAAAATATCTTCCATGGAAATATGAGTAAGAAATAATTGTAAAAATAATCCATGTCATAATGACTGAAGACCACCAGGGAAACATATGCAATCATACCTCGGAATTCGACTCATCAAATTTGTGGCTCAAAACATTTGGATGGATGAAAAATTTGGCACCTGTCATTTGTTTGGTACTTGACACACAAGCTAGAATTTGTTGGTGTAAGCTGCCTCTGACATACTACCCTTTCCAGATGAAACAAAGGGTCATGTGTTAAGTCACATGGTTTGTTTTGTCCTGATCACGCCTCCAGGAACCAGTTAACAATGAGTACCAAGGTACCCCTGTATTCTAACTTTACATAATGTTCACTTCCAGTATTTGAAGATGTTGATTATATTACTGCCTATTAAGAAAATTCACACACAATCTCCTTATCTGGCTTCCAAATTCTATTAAAATAATCAGATCCCACACATCATTAATTTATTAAACATCCTCCAAGTACCATATGTTTCTAGTCCACTTTATTCCCACAACCGTCTTCCATACCTGTATAATTCTGATAAGAGGCATATACAGGTAGTCCACAATTTACAATGACAAATGGTACTAGAATTAAGAAAGATTGTTAAATGAGCTGCCCCAAATTTTATGACTTTTTTGCCACAGCTCTTAAGGGAATAGTTGCAGTTGTTAAGTGAATCATATTGTCGTTAAGAAAATCTGACTTCCCCCCTTGATTTGCATGTTGGAAGGCAGGCAAGAAGGCCCTATATGGTGATCATATAACCTTGCAACTCTCAGAAATGCATTCTGGTGCCATGTGCCCAAATTTTGATCATGGGGGGGAGGGTGCTGCAATGGTCATAAATGCGAGGACTGGTCATAAATCGCTTTTTCAGTGCCGCTGTAACTTTAGATGGTTGTAAATTGAGGGCTACCTATATGCTACCTTTAAAGGCAATGACAAGCTATAACATATTACAAATTCAAGTAGCAATATTACATGATGTCATACTAACCATGAATTAGAGAACCATTCAACCACTGGATATAGTAACTTTGTGGAAAAGAAAGCAGAATCTCATTGCTAATTATTGAAAAAGGTAAGAGGAGCACAGCGCCTGCTGAAACTGCAAGAGTAAAAGTGCTTAGGAACAGCCTGAAACACAAAGAGGTAGTATTTTTAGTTTCTTTCAAACACTTTTAAAACCAACAGAAACTTAAGCAAATATTTTATTTAAAAGCATAAATAAGCTACCATGCTTCAAGTGGAATAAATGCCATATAATTTTCATCAATTGAAGAAATTTTTCTGCAAATATAAGTGAACCTATGTTAAAAATAAAATCCTATGAGGCCGATACTCTAGTAAATTTCTCGATGCTGATTCACCATATAGTCGTCTATATTTCACCTACAGGTTTAAAAAAATTTTAAAATGTGTACTTCCCAACTAGGCCAGCTCAAGCAAGCAACATATGTCCAGAGTTAATGAAAGCACTCCCTCTACTGGAGAAGACCAGAACTGGGCTTATCAATCCCCCCCCCCCCCCCCCCCACCAAAAGCAGACATATTATCTCAAAAGTCAAGGACTGCAACAGCTTATTTTGTAGGCAAATGGATGCTAATCTCTTTCAGATATCTATTCATCACTCTGTAATAGCTTTGTTCCCTATGCCATCCATCTGATAAACTCGCAATATTTGGGTTTTTGCCATAGACATGTACATATCCGAACTACTGGGTTGTTTCTCTCTGTCATATATTTGTGGGTATGTGGGTATATGCATAATTATCTATCTATCATCCATCTGTTTATCTATCTATCTATCTATCTATTTTGTCATGTTTACGTAGTGTATATTGGAAGTGGTAACCCTTTGAGAGCTGCATGCAACAACATTTCATTTTAAAGTATGCCAAGTGTCCATTTAAAGTGACAATAACGTTATTCTAAATTTAAATCTAAGCCATTCATGGGAAGCCCAACAGTGAATTTAAGGAAAATTTAAACAAGTTTCTCAGAGATAATGATGATGAACAATTGATAAAAAAGAAAAAAGCAACTTCTCAGTAAGCGTATCTATAAGCAGTGCATATAAAAGCTTTTTTGATATCAGCCACAGATTTTATTGGGGGAGAAATTAACTCATTAAAAATCAAATTTTAAGTAAAGCAACTGATATTTGCTTAGGATGTTTTTTTCCTTAATATAATCCAAATAGAAAACAATCCAATATATTTTGATCCTATCAAGCTCTTAGAGCAAAGTTGATAACTGAAAAGTCCCAGTTACGTACATGAAACTTCTAACCCCTCTTCCCGATTCAGATATTTTAGAGTTTCTGCAAATTCTCCAGGAATTGTAACTGTCTTCTGGAAGATAACCAGAAGAACTGCAGGAACTCGAACAACTGAATGTACCTAGCTTTGCAGTTATCGACTTTGCTTCAAGAACTTGACAGGATTAAAATCTAATGGTTTGTTTTCTATATAAGGGGGTAAACATCCAAGTGCATTTTCTAGAGCTATGCACAGTTCAAAAATGTTTAAGGAGAACCTGTACAAGCAGCGCATTTTATATGTGTAAGAGTCCTTAGGCTTTTGTAAGAAAAGAAAAAAGGATTCAATTCTTTAAGGAATTAAAAGCCCTTAACAACTATCAGAAAGCTGTTTGATCAAAGAAGTCTGAGGACACTTCTTCTACTTACTCATTTTGAAAAGCTTCTGAAGGAAAGAGATGGAATAACTTAAACACTGATTTTTGACTGCAAACTTTTCATACACAGCAGTGGCCAGAGGGTTCTTCCATAATGGCTAAATGGCTTTTCTATAATAAAGATATCTGAGAATCTATGCTCTTAGAAATCTATTCTTGTCAGCTGAGAAGTGCCCGATACTTTTACCACTGAAAGTTGGGTGCCTCAATCTGTGGGTGGGGAAGGCTTCTGGACTCATGTATATTCATATTGAAAATGTAGATTTGCTTCCAATTCCCCAAAAATGTCATCAGGCCAAAAGACTGGTATTTTGAGACAGAGAGCAGTAGATATTGCAGCTGCTTCAACCATAATTACAGAAAATTGCTTCAACCATAATTGATCAGATAAGATACTGGAGATACTGGCTATAATAGATTCTATTCTACTGTAGAATAGGAACTCCTATTCTAGTGAGTTCCATATCTGGCTGAGGGCTTCATTTGGCCTGGCTCTGATACTGGAGCAGGACACTAGTATCATAACTAACATGGGTTGCAAAATATTTGTAGCCACAATGTAATGTTTAGTCTAGTATAGATATCCTTCCATTAAAAGTTAAGGATGGGCAAATCCAGAAATCATACTTCTTCCTAGGTCCAGATGTAAATCACAGCACTTTGTGAATATGGGAACACCTTAGTCCCATATTCAAGCTTTGAACTTACTCAACAAAAGGCTCACAATGGTTAAATAACGTGTGTATCTTTCTTATACCCAGGGAGGGTGTCATATCGAGGCAGAAAATGGCATACAGAAATCAGAGCGTATGTTTAAAATTCTAGATTTTTTTCTGAGTTGATTTCCTTCCCAAATCAATAGATACTTGGCCATTCCTCTGATCCCCTTGGAAGAAAGTTGATCTATATCACCGTAACTTTGGAAGAGATGGCTCCTGGGCCTTCCTTGTCAGTTTATTTATTTAAAGAAATTAAAGTTGGAATGATTGAAGGAATATTTTAGAAATTTATATGGGAATGATAGTGATATCTCATGGAATGGAACTGAATTAAACACCATGTTACCATTCATGTTGCCCAAATACTGGATATCATTGTTAAAAAATAATAAGATTGTAATTCAGATCACGTATAGAAACTGTTAAATGGGATTTGCTTATGGAATGATTGTGTACATTTAATATATATGTAAAGACTATATTGGGCCAGATAATTTAAAGAATACTGTTCTATTTTCCTATACAATGGGAAAGGCACAACACCAAATGCAAAAATTACAAAGAGGTTGATTTAATGTGTGCTTGGGGTGGTGTTTCACAGAATTATCAAAAAGGTAAAAAAGATCATAAGCAAAATTTGGAAAGTTTGGTGTACGTTTTCCACTAAAAATCAAACTGACTGTTACCATTTGATGGGTATCAGAGGAATTGAGGATTGCCACTGATTTATTAAAAACAAAAACCAGAGCAAATAGAAAAGTTAATGTATCTTGGTAGAACATTTTTTAAAGGCAGGATGATGGACAAATGTTAAGATGTGCAAAGGTTGGCAGATAAGTAGTGGACAGTGCATTGATGGTTACAAAAAATGAATACTTGTTGGGGGGGTTTGGTATATAGGACCATGCCTATATCCTGCCTCTTTTTACTACATGGAAGTGAGAGATGTGTTTTTCAGGAAAAACATAAAATCAACTGAATAATTCAGTGGCAGTTGAGTACTTAAATCTGTGTTAACAAAAGTTGATAAAGAGTTGAAATTATTAGGTGCTGACTGAATGTGAGGTGAATACAAAAATGTGGGGCGGGGATGAAAGAAATACACTGAAGTGGTGTGGTCAAATAGAGAGAACGAATGTGGATCAGATTGCAAAACAAATACATAAAAGAAGAATCAATGAGTCAAGAGGAAGGGGAAGCCTGAGAAAGTTATGGTTGAAGAGAGCTGATGAAAGGGACGTTGGAAGGACAAAAGACCATATCTGAAGGAGTATGTCGATGTGGTGGAAAAACGGATGGTTCGAAAGGACAGAAAGATATGAAGGGATGTACTGAATAGTTTGGGCAGATGGCATGCTTTAACCATCTCTTCTTTTCTTATACCTTTAATTCTTTAGCTTACTATCTCTGTACTCTGTATAAGGTGTCGCCAACCTTTTGGACCTCAGGGACCACCAAACTCATAATTTTAGATCCCAGGGACCACTAACTGGTTCTGAATTTTGAATTTTTTTATTAAAAAAGAGCAACTTTTACCCAAAATCAGGCAAAGCAGGCAGGCAGATTGAGTTGCTCACAGAATCACAGATTCATTCAGAGATAGATCGATCTGCCATTAGCTAGCTCAGTCTGTCACATAAAATTTGCTTGCAAGCAAACTCACAAAATTAACTCACAACATACCATGCATGTAAATATTGGTTTTTTTATAAAAAAAGAACAACTTTTACCCAAAATCAGGCAAATCAGGCAGATTGAGTTGCTCACAGAATCATTCAGTGATCGATCGATCTGCCATCGGCTAGCTCAGTCTCTCAAATTTGCTTGCCGTGAAGTCTGCACTGAATTTGCTTGCAAGCAAACCTTCAGTCCTAAGGGAGGTTCGGCTGTGCTTAGCTAGAAAGCAAGAAATCCAACCATTTCCTGCTTCCTAGCTAATCTAAATGTCCCAGCACAGCAGAACAAATGATGGTCTGAAAAAGGAAAAATAGCAACTTAACAGACAAGTTTGACGGCTAAGGAGTGAGTGGACAGGGAGGGTTCCTGCAGGCCATGTGGGCTGAGCAGCCTTGTGTTTCTGCACAGCCTGGATTAATTGCTTTGTGGGGGTGCTCTGGGGGTGAGATTTCTCTGCGGCCCACCAAAATTTTCTCGCGGCCCACTGGTTGGTGACTGCTGCTCTATATAACATCCTCACCTGAAATGGAGCAGATGATAAAAACTGATTGATTGATTGATTGATTAAATTTATTGGTCACCTAGCTTATACATGGTAGTGACAATCAAGACATCTCATAAAAGTTTCAGATCGAGGAATAATGAAATACAAAAAATAAAAAATCTCAGTTATTAAATATTCCATTATGAAAAACTGATTATAAAAAAGAAGTAGGTTTTTTTAAATTTCTACATGCGTTTGGGGTTTAGGGTAATAACAAAATTTAAAAGCTTAGTCACATGAAAAGGAAAAAAAGCCAATTCTCATAATTGGCAGGATGAATGGTAATGATCATGACAAACAGCTGTCAGAAATGGCACAGGAGGAAGTAGCTATTTTCACTAATTTGCTAATAGCTTTGATTTATAATGTCTTGTTCACTACCTGAAGTTTGAATAAAGCAATTAGACCAATAATTTCATTTTGATAAAATAGAAAAGAGCTCCAAATATGGATGTCATGTTATATTTTTGTTTCTGTATATTACCAAAATAAGTTACACATTTTCAGAAAAGGTATTTAATCAATATAAATTAGTGTTTTTGCTATAGTTAGTGTATAAAAGCTGGCAAATTTAAATATATATCAGAACCATAACCTTATGCAATGTAGTTCAGGCAAATCTTCCAAAAGGAGATGCTGATCATTAATCATCCAATAGGATAATGCATGATCATATTACATTTAACTAAATAGCCATCCACACGTTTCTCACATTCTGATGGAAGGTATCACTATGCAAACAACAGGGAAATAATTGCAGGCCTAAGGTCTTAACCCAGAGGGTTATTTTGACAGGTATAGCAACATAATCCCAGTCATTATTTCTAAATAGGAATTACAATTCTTTATCCAATCACCAAAAAACGTTTGTATAAAAATGCAATCTCAGCGTTTTAAAAAATAATTAAAAACAAATAACTAAATATAATCTGCACATTACTGATTTACTTTAAAAAAAACCTAAACATCATCATCTATGTATTACATTAGTAATGATGTATATGTAATTTCCAAAAGAACCTGCATAGTTCAACACTCTATTTCAAAAAATCCATCAAACCTTGGATATGGACCAAAGAGAATATGGATCAAAAGTGAATTTTCAGCTAAGGGCTGAATATGTTTCCAAAAGACAAGACTGGCATCTGATGAACTTTCACTATTTTGTACATATCTTTTTATTTATTTCAATTTATTTCATGTCCTATTTTGATAGCTGAATTATTTTTCTTTTAACTATTATTAATTTAATTGGAACATCTACTTTCATTAATGTATAAGCACTAAAAGGATAAATATTTTTTTACACAGAAATCAATAAATGGCTAATAATTTTAGAAGTGCATTCCATATTCTAAGCCTTTTGATTTTCTAAGAAGATAGTCTGCATCAAATTTAGAACTCACTCATTAAAACTTTTGTACCTAAGTCACATTGTTTTCAACAGATTTGTCTTAAATAAAACTAAATCTGGAAAGAACAAGCTATCTTCACATGTGCTCCTCATATACCTATTTTGTTCACACATAAATGTGAGCAAAATAGAATGGTGCGGTGTCCTAGAGGTGGAGCTCTCACTTCACGATCAGAAGTGAGTGAGTTTGATCCTAGGGAGAAGCAGATATTTCTCTCTCTGGGCACAACGAAAATATATTTGTTAAATATAACTCCACATTGGCAACAGGAAGGGCATCCGGCCAGTAAACACTCAACTCCATTCAGTTGCCCAGACTCCACATCGCAAGGGATTATCGGGTCATTAAAACGAGATGATGACAAATGTGAGCAGAATAGCTATGCAAAATAGATGCTGGTATTATATTTTACTTAGAAATGCTTTCCAAACAATGTAAACATTCAGCACTACTACAATCAGCAATGCTTTTCATCCTGAACCATAAACAGGGAAATTCTTTCTTGAGTTGCTATATTTGCATAGTTCTGAAATCTACAGAGAAAGTAAAGATATACATACGAAATTCTATTGACGATAGCATCTTCATCCTCTTGCTCATCTGAAAAAAAATGCACATTTTAGATTACATTTGGTACCATGGCCATTGTTAAGTGTTTTACTTCTTGTCTAATAACAATTGGCAAAGAGAATATGTAGCATGATCAAAGTTTAAAATGCACTTATCTTTCATTCTAATATTTGGCTGTACTTTCACAAATTTCAAATTCATGAGGGTCTGTGGGTAGGGGGGATACTGTCATCTTTTAAAAGACTCTGCAGTCTTCACTAACGTGATGTTCCACCAATGTTTGCATTAAAATGTTCTTTGCTAAAAGGTTTAGCAATGGAACTGCAAGCTGTTTAACCTTAAGTACTTGAGAATTATTTAGATGTCCTTGGTCAATCATATAATATTGCATAATACTCTATCATACAGTAAATTAAAAGATGCTATTATCAAGACTTAGAAATGTTCATCATCACAGAGCAGCAATTCAATGACATTAGATGCAATAAAATGAGAATGGCAATTCACATCCAACTGAAAGAATAGACAGATAATGCTCAAGTATATCCTGATTTATTCTTGTTGATTTTAATCCATAAATTTGAAATATTCAATATTCAATGGTCACTATTCAAAATCCGACTTCTGGTTTGCAAATCTTATATCCCACGCGGGAGAAAAGCATATATACTGCAATGACACTTAGAAGATAAAGCATGCCTCTAATACCATGAAGAAGGAAAATTACATTTTGATAATCACGAATAGAATTTAATATTAAATTCTTTAGAATATATTGATTTATTCATGTAACATAGCTATAAATTACATTGGCTATTTTGAATAATTATTTTACTAGCAGCATCATACTCACACAACTATTCATGAACTATAAAGCACTTGGAAGTAATTTGGTAGCTAGGTGGCAGTATAACACAAAAATCTTGATTTTCCTTTGAACATACAGTGGCCAGAGAAAATATAACACAAACTCTCCATTTAACAAATCAAAGAACATATTAGTTAAAATTAAATTCTATAAATTGGTTCTTGGATATTGTTTTTTTTATACCATGTCCTACAGAGTTCAAAAGGAACATTTCTGGACTGTTCATGGATCCAGATCTAAAGAAATCATTGATTAGGATGCTTTCCTGATCAACTTGTATTCATTTCATAGACTAATTATTCAATAGAATAAAAAAAATCCTATCTTTAGTGACCAGAAAGAGAAAGCTAATTTACTCCTTAGAATATATGAATACTGTATCTATAAGATAACCAATTGCAAACAACCATAAAATACCTAAAGTAATAATTTGGTAATCCAGCTTATTTCTTATCAGTCTTTCCTGTGAAAAGTAATTTGCAACATCTAAAAAGAATCTCTTAGAGATGCACATTTTAACCTCCAATGAAAGATTATTCCTGCAAGGGACTCTCAAGCAGTCAGCTAAAGTGTAAGAGAGATGCAATAGTCCTTCTTTTCATACAACATAGCATCAAAGAGCATGCAACCATGAATAGTTAGAAACGTGGCTTCACAAGACTGTAATAAAATATATATATAAAAAATAAAGGAACGTTATCTTTCTGTCAATAATACTGAATAACTCAGGCCATGACCATCAAATATCAAAAATATCCGCCAGGCTATCCTACCTCTTACAGGGATGGTCTGAAGCTGCGTGGAAAAACATCATCTGAAATAGAATCTCTGCTCAGCATTGGACAATACATGAACTATAACTGCCATCAAACACAGAAAAAATAAGTGAAAACTGAAGGAATCAAGATGGAAATAATATCAAGAATCTGGAAGAAGATGATCACCCCAAATACCTTTCAAGCTGACAACATCAAGCACAAGTGAAGCCAAGAGAAAAGATTAAAAGTAAATATATCAAGAGAGTGAAGAAGTTCCAATTCAATGGAGGAAATACCATCAAGGCAATTAACACCTGGGCAATTTCAGTCATTAGATACACAGCTGGAATAGTGGACTGGACTCAAGCAGAACTAAAAGCCCTAGATAGGAAGAGAAGGAAAATAATGACAATAAATCATGTCCTGGATCCCCAGAGCAACACTGACAAACTCTACTTCTAGGAAAATAGGTGGAATGTTGCAAGTATGTTCAGATGGTTGAAGAAGAAGGGGTGACAGAAGAATATCTGTTGGAGAGTGAAAAAGATGCACTGATGCTTGTAGACCAGGAAGGCTTACTGAATACTGGAAATGGCCTACAAGAAGGACCAAATGAAGGACAGAAAAAAGGCATGGGAAGATAGTGTATTACATGGCTAGTATATTAAAAAAAAACAGGTAAAGTAGATAATAACAAGACTTGGCAATGGCTAAGGGCAAGAAAGTTACAAAAAGAGACAAAGGGGCTAATTCTGATTGCACAAAACAACCCTTACAAACAAATGCATAGAATAATTGAGAAGACAGCATAAGATAGCAAGTGTCACCCCTGCAAAGAAGTTGAAGAAATGGACTATCTGGTTATGTTGATGCAAGAAGACTGTACAGACTGACTACAAATAACAACATGACAAAGTAGCAACAATGATGCATTGGAATAGCTGAAAGAAATACCATTTGCCTGCAAGCAAGGATTAGTGGGACCATGAAATAGAAAAAGTAATAGAAAACAAGTAAGGTGAAGTACCTGAGACTTTAGAGTTCGAACAGATAGGCATTTGTCACTTAACACACCAAACTTGTCAATAACAAAGACAAAAAAAAAAAGTCTGGATAGTGAATGTGGCAGTACCTGAAAACAGCAGAAGAGAAGAGAAGGAAGTGAAGAAGATAATTAAACACAAAAACCTGCAAATAAAAATTGAAAGACTGTGGCAAAAGAAAGCAAAAGTAGAACCAATAGTAATAGGCACTTGGGGTGCAATTTAAATACAACTGGAGCACCACTTGAACACCATCAGGATTGATAAATTCACCATCAGTCAGTTGCAAAAGGCTGACTGCATATATCCTGTGGTGATACCTCCAATACCATAAAACATCCATCTCTGCCTATCCCAGGTCATCAAGAAGGACACAATAGGTGGATAAAATGCCAAATCCAGTTTATACGTCTGGCTGACTGTGCAATGAGCTTATATATTTTACATGTGGTCCAAAACAATTGCTCTTCATACATTGAGACCCAGCAAGACAAAAGGTTCCTCCCCCCACCCCCACCCCCATGGAGAAAACTAACTTAATTTTAGGAGATCAAGGGATTTTTTTAAAGGGTAAACTGAATAATTTAAGCAGAAGATGTACATGTAGCAAGCTAATGAAAAGAGTTCAAAGAATACAGCCAAAAGACATTAGAAAGGGCATTGGTACTTACCTGATACGCCCTTTCTCTGTGAGCTGTGAAGAACATCCAGAAGTGGGAGGTGCTTCAGTCTCTTCTGGAAAGGCTGGGCTTAAAACTCTGGGAGGCTCCTCCTCCTCCATGGGACACCTCCTCAGCGTCCCCCAGTTTTGCGAAGACTGAGTGCCAAAGTCCGGGACTCATCACCTAATCAAGATCCCTGACCGGAATGGAACCCCACCAGACGGAAAGAAATGGGTGGGGCTGGATGCTCTTCACAGCTCACAGAGAACGGGCATATCAGGTAAGTACCAACGCCCTTTCTCCCATGAGCTGTTCAGAGCATCCAGAAGTGGGACAGACCAAAGCTTGGCCTGTCCTTAGAGAGGGACTCCGTCTGGATCGAAATGCACTCCTAAACTCTATGGACCCTCTGCAGGACTCTTCTGCCAAATGAAGTGTCCACTGAGGCATAGACATCAATTTTATAATTTCTCACAAAGGGCGATGGTGAAGCCCAAGTCGCCGCTCTGCAGATTTCGTCTATGGAAGCCCGAGTGGTCCATGCTGCTGATGTTGCCGCACTCCTTGTCGAGTGGGCTGTAATGCCCTTAGGAACTGAGGTGGACTGGCATTCGTAACTTTTAGCTATGGTGGCTCTCAACCATCTACCAATGGTCGTTGATGACACCCTATGTCCTTAAAGTGGATGGATTGAAGGATAGGATTAGAGCCTCAGATTTTCGAAATGCCGCCGTGCCGTCTAGATAGATGCTTAACGCCCTTTGAACGTCCAGTCGATCACATTGATGCTCCAGTCTGTGAGATGGTTTCGGACAAAAATTTAGAAGCACCAACTCCTACGCTCTGTGGAAGGCTGAATTTACTTTAGGGATGAACGATGGATCCAATCTGAGAACCACCCTGTCCGCATGAAACACGCACAGGTCCTTTCTCATCGACAATGCTGCCAACTCGGAAATCCTCCCTGCTGATGTGATCGCAATTAAGACCACCTTATATGTCAGGAATTTGAGACTAGCGGTTCTTAAAGGCTCGAACAGGCCAGTTGTAAGTGCAGTTAACACCTTGTTGAGGTCCCAAGTGGGATAGCGGTGAATTACAGGAGGTTGTAAGTTTGCAGCACCCTTAAGAAAGCTGCGGATATGCTATGGAACGAAAGTCACCCCAGGATATCACCGAGACTAAGGCCGCCACTTGTCTGTGTAAAGTATTTGGAGATAGGCCTTTGGTCAAGCCCTCCTCTAAAAAGTCCAATAATTGTCCTATTGATGGGGCAGTTGGGTCGATCTTAGGCCCCCGGCACCAGACACAGAAAGCGGGCCACATGGCCTCGTATATACAATTTGTAGAGGACCGTCTGGATGCTTGTATGATGGCAATGACATCCTCTGAAATCTGTTGGGTCCTTAAATGGTTCCGCTCAACCTCCATATGGCTAGGCTGAGCCATTGTGGGTCCGGATGAAGTACCGGCCCTTGCGAGAGGGAAACCCTCGACAGTGGAGTTTTCCAAGGTTGTTCTCTTGACAAGTCCTGTAAGTCTGCGAACCATGTTTGCCTGGGCCAGTAAGGGGCGACCAATATCAGTTTTGCTCATTCCTCCAGTAACTTCTGGATCAACCTGGGTATTACAGGGAGTGGAGGAAACACATATAGAAGTCCGGGAGGCCAATGACATCGCAGAGCGTTGACGGCCTCCCCTCCCCGAGTCGGGTACCTTGAAATATACCAGGGAAATTGGGCGTTGCAGGGAGAGGCAAATAGATCGGTCACTGGTTGCCCAAACCTCCACACTGCTTCCTGGAAGAGAGACGGGTGTAGGCGCCACTCTGCCTGATCTATAGAGGCCCTGCTTAGCCAGTCCGCTTGTGTGTTTAAGGCCCCTGCTATGTGCTCTGCCTTGAGCGACAACAGATTGGCTTCGTCCCACTTGAACAACCTGGCCGTCTCCAGCATCAGAAGTTTGGAGTGGGTACCCCCCATCTGTTTACGTGGGCCTTGGTTGTGATATTGTCTGTCAAGATCAGAATGTGGCATGATTGGAAAAGGGGTAGAAAACTGTGTAACGCTAGATGAACTGCTCGCAGCTCCAACAGGTTGATGCTTTGTGATTGTTCAGAAATAGTCCAACTTCCCTGTGCAGTGTGGGATTGGAAGTGAGCTCCCCATCCTACCAGGCTGGCGTCGGTTGTGATCATTGCCCTGCAAGGTTCCTTGAAAGGACACCCCTTGTTTATCGTGTTTTCCAACCACCAGCGGAGCGATCGGAGAACATTGTGTGGTACCTTTATCCGGACGTTGGAAATGGCTCTTCCAGATCGCTGGAAAGGTAGCAGGAACCTTGCAGATCTCTAGAATGGAATCGAGCCTAAGGCACAATGGAAATACAAGAAATCAGTTTCCCTAACAGTTGAGACAGAACTGCCAGGGAAACCCTCTTTAAGATTCTGATCTCTCTGGCCAAAGACTGGATATTATTCAACCTGTCCTGAGAGAAAAACCTTGCCCTCCACAGTATCTATCACTGCCCCTAAATGAACTAACCTAGTTGAAGGGATCAAATGGCTTTTATCCTAATTTATGGAAAAGCCGTGACCTTGAAGGATCTCCAGAGTAATCTTGGTATCCAAATTTGCTTGATGTCTGGAAGATGACAAAATTAAAATATGATCCAGATAACATTGTAAATGAATAGATTTGATCCTGAGGGAGGAAGCCAAAGCCGCTAGGACTTGGTAAAAGTCCTAGGGGTCAAAGCCAGACTGAATGGTAGGGCGATATATTTGTAGTGCCAATCACAATAGCAAAATCTAAGGTATTTGTAATGAGCAGGTCTAACTGGGATATGTAGATAAGTCTCTGTCAGATCTATAGAGGTGAGGACATCGTTCTCTCTGATGCTGAGCAGAATGGACTGGAGAGTAGTCATTTTGAATTTTCGATAAACCAATGATCTGTTCTGACGTTTGAGGTCCAGAATTGCCCCCCGAACTCTTTGGGACCACAAACAATAGAGAGTAACAGCCTTGACCCCATTGTTCAGATGGGACCTCTCTAATGGCCCGAATATGCAGAAGATGATTGATAGCCTCCTGCATCAATGCTCTCTTAATGGGATTCGTGGACCTAGGGCTCCTAATGAAAAAGTTTGGAGGGGAGGATTGAAACTCTAGAGCCAAACCAAACCTAACAGAGTCCCTGACCCACGCATCAGAGGTGGAGCTGTCCCGTTGATCAGCAAACAATTTTAGCCGCCCTCCAATGGGAGCAGCTGTCAAGGACTTACTTGGGGCGACGAAAAAATTGGCCTCCGGTACCTCTGGGGTTTCTTCTGTTCTGGCCTCCCCGCTGACCTCTGTTGGAAGATTCCGACCTATCCTGTCTAAAACTGGGTCTTTAGCCAGATGTCCTCTGAGATCTGGGAACGTATGGGCCTTGATAGTAGGTCCGAAAGGAACCCCTTTGAAACAACTGGGGCATTCTGTTTTCAGACCTCCGAAAAAGAGGGGGAAGCACTTTTTTCTTGTTTCTATTCTCAATAAGCAGGGGCTCCAAGACACTGCCAAATAATTTATCCTCCGATATTGGGGCTGATGCCAGCTTGCATTTATGCTTGGTATCCGCCTGCCAATGTCTGAGCCATAGCAGTCTCCGTGCTGATACGTGAGATGCTATGGCTCTAGACAATAATTTGACTGCGTTAAATGTGGCGTCGGCGGAGAATTCTGCCGCTGCAATAATCTTAGCAATGTCCTGGTGGGCTCTGACATTTGACACCGGCAATATATCCCTCAAGTGGAAGAGCCATCGTAGGGAGGACCATGTAAAAAAGGATGCCGCTGTAGCTGCCCTAATGGCCCAGGCATCAGAAATATGCGCCCTACGGAGTGCCAACTCTGCTCTCTTTTCCTCCGGTCTCAGGGCTTCTTGGCCTCGTTGGGAAAGGTTGAAGAAGAGGCCAGTGCCACAATGAGCTCATCTACCTCTGGCGTTTTGAGAAAATTTGAAAACTTTGGTGCCAAATTATAATATCGTTTATCGTACCCTGTTGGGGCTGGGTAGGATGCTACTGATGCCCATTGATTTTGTACTAATTCAGCAAACATCCAAGGGACGGGAATAGTTTCTGCCTCATTAGCCGGTTGTGAGAATATTAGATCCTCGGATTCGTCCTGAGACCCTGTTGACAATGCATGAGGGCTTGATGTGCCTAGTTTAGCAGTGTCCTTCGCTTTGAACAGCAAAGATTTAAAGAGGTGCAGACGAAAAAGGCCAGAAAAGGTAGGTTGGTCTGGAATGAGGCCTTCGTCATCCGACATTCCTCATTCTTGTGGGTCAGCCTTTGACAACCCCAAGTCCATCTGATGGATCGACCCCACCTCCATGGGAACATCCTGGTCATCTAATTCCACCTCCTCCCAAAGACCATGGGCTGGTATGTCACGGATATTGGGGAATACCTGAGTTTGATGATGTCCCATATGCGCAAAGGATCGAGCAGACAGGTATCCCGCTTCCGAAGTAGCCAAAAAGTGTCTGGTCCAGATGGATTGCTGAACTCCAGCCGCAATGCCCCTTTGTATGGCCATCTCCATCTATTGCCTCATTTCGATGGGAAGTCTCAGATAATCCCTCCTCCTGTCTTAAACCGGCGGCCGTAGGGATGAAGGTTGCCTCTGGGATTCGCCGGGCAGTGCTCATTGGAGGAGATATGCCTATGGGAGGCTGTCCAGAAATAGCCTGTCTGGGCTGGGTGGTTAAGTCCAAGGGCCCCAACAATGTACTTGGGCCCTGATCCGATTGTTGTGTCATAGCCATCTTGTCCGCTTCTCTGGCCCATTTCTGCAACTGCCTTTCCAAGGCTTGATGCCATCTATGGGCATTCTTATCTGCCGCCTTAGAGGCCTTTTTGGGGCCCACTGACTTATCTCGGGACTTATTTGTCTTGGAGCGGAAGATGTTGTCACCTTCCATTGTATTATTATTATTGTTATTATTATTGTTGTTATTATTGTTATTATTATTGTTGTTGTTGTTGTTATTATTTGTACTTGGGGGTGGTGCCTACCCGTGGTTGAAAGTAGGGCGCTTCTCCAGGAGTGTAAGTCTATATATATATCTCTATATACAAACACACACACACACACATATATATATATACACACACACATGCCTATATCTATATGTAAGCCTGTATATATGGGAAACAGTATCTAAGGGTCCCCAGCAAGGGAAATCCCCCAAGCACTCCAAGCAAGAAATATTCAGGATCCCTGGTCCCCAACAAGGGAAACCAGCAGGGAATGGTGCCTGTAATATTTAGGCACGAACTTGAAGCCAGCTGTTTAAAAAGGCAGGAAGGCAGAAACTCCGATGTTAAATGCCTGAGCAGTTTAACGAGCCACTTGCTGCTGACTCTCCAAAATGTCAGACAAATGATCCTGTAAGAATTGAGCAGCGGCTGCGAGAGTTCCGGCAAGATCGCAAAGATAAGATGATTGGGGAATTAGATAGGCTAATTGCCTGAAGCGGCAGTCTCAGACTGCCTGTGAAGTGGCAGGTTCCACCAGTCACAAAGAGCTGCTCTCAACTGATCTGGGTGATAACCTAATAGAGCCACAAGCCTTGAAATCACCAGATTAATAGGGGGGGAAATTTGCAAGCCGAATTAACCTAAGAGCAAACCTGAATCTTGACTAGCTGAATCAGAAACTCTTCCAGTCAGGGAGTGCACAACCTCTTACCACGAAGGCTGAGCTAAAACTGGGGGATGCTGAGGAGGTGTCCCGTGGAGGAGGAGGAGTGTCCTGGAGTTTTAAGCCCAGCCTTTCCAGAAGAGACTGAAGCACCTCCCACTTCTGGATGCTCTGAACAGCTCATGGGAGAACTACAGGTCCAGAAGAAGCATGCATTAAGTCTAGGGCAGAAGAAAGTAAGAAAGACTGACTCACTATAACTCCCTGGGTGTTTACAAGAAGAGAAGAGAAAACACAGGTAAATGTGCAATATTCTATTACTGCAGCCTATAGCAATTAAGTGTGGTTCTAATATTCCTATGGAATACTACTTCAATTTCCTGTTTTACTCATAGAACTGACAATAAGGACTTCTTAAACTCCTCAAACACTGGAACAAATTATTTGATTCCACCCAACCACAATAGGGTGCTAACAGAGTTATAAACAATTTTTCAACAGTAAGCATATATGCAAAAAAAGTTTTAGTTTAAATAGGCAATGGCTATCCTAGTTCAATTTTCCAATACAGATAGTCTTTGACAGTTATGACTGACCCATAAAGGGATAACCCAGATTTAAAGTCTTGATGCTTGAGCCCCCTCTGTAGTCACGTGATTTAATTTTGGGCCCTTGGCAATATGGCCACATTTAAGGTGATTTGCAGCATTCCCTGGCCACGTGATTGATTGTGTTTTATGATCATTTTGCCAAAACCCAGTGCTTCTGGTTTTCAGGAAAATCACACCCATAACGAACCATTGGCTCATTTAACAAACACCACAAAAAAGTCATAAAATTGATTGTGACCAATTTACCACTGTTACAATATACAATCGTAATAGGTAGGTTTCATTATGGCCATATGTAGAAACTGCATGTATAGGCTGAAAAATGGGAAGGCTGGAAAGACTGAATATCTCCCACAAAGTTTTTTTGCTTCCACTTTTTCTCTTAAAGGTATAAAAAAAAGTATACAGAATTTGTCCCCCATAGCAGACAGGAATTTGTAAGTTAATAGGAAGTTTCAGGAACAGTGGTGGGATTCATAAGCCATGCCTAAAGTTATTACTTAAACTAAAGTATATAAATGAAATTATGCAAGTTAAAACATACAAATGAATTACTTAAGAAAAATAGGCAGTGTCTAACTCTACATACAAGCAAGATATAAACACAACAGCATTTCCCCACTGTGGTCTCTCAGCAAATGTATTTTAGGAAAAATATTTTTTTTTTAAAGTAAATAAACTAAAAAGGCTTATAATAAATTGGAAAAAGATAAGAACATGGTGATGGAATTTGTTTGATGAAGTTTTCAGTTACATGCAATTATAGCAAAATATTTATTTCATAAATAGATGTGCATCCTTTCCAGAACACTTTCAAGCTTATGATAATTATAGAAAATATACAAATATGACACGTTACCTGCTTTCCTCTTGTATCTTCTAATAATGAAGTAGGAAACAATATACAATATCGCAAACAAGAGAAAACAGATCTGAAAGAGAAAGTTTCACAGTTGAAACAACGATTTCTGAAAATTGTTAGAATGGAACAATTTTTTTTAAAAAAATGCCTTTATAAAATAAAGGTAGTCCTCGACTTATGACCACAATTGAGCCAGAATTTATGTTGCTAAGTGAGACATTTGTTAAGTGAATTTTACTCCGTTACCTTTCTTGCAACAGTTGTCAAGTGAACTACTGTAACTATTAAGGTAAGAACATGGTTATTAAGTGAATATGGCTTCCCCATTGACTTTACTTGTGAGAAAGTCAGAATAGGTGATCACATGACCCCAGGACACTGTAACCATCATAAATAAGTTTGATCACAAGGTCATTGGGATGCTGCAATGATCTTAAGTGTGAAAAATGGTCATAAATCACTTTTGTAATCGTAATTATAACTTTGAACGATCGCTTAATGAACTATTGTAAGTCGAGGACTTCCTGTACAATGAAGTAGAATTTGTTTATCTGATCTTGTTTGCTGTCCAGTTGATTAAAGTGACAGATTTAACATTCTGCAGAAAGGACTTGGGCCTATGTACGGCTCTCTTACCAACTGTGCGAGGCAGGTGTGGGGCTGCCCCTGGTCATCTTTGGCGCTTGCCTCGTTTGTGACGGATGAGGAGGCACAACCACTGATACTTTAACCACCTTACTTTTAAACTATTCCAATTAACTTTACATGGAAGTGCACATAAAGAAGTTACAAGCAATCGGAAATACAGCAGCACAATCTGTTATAGACGCATCTCAGTACAACCAAGTAACACCAAAGACAGGTTTCAATGGTTTCAATTCTGAGTGTGAGTGGGCTCTTCCAGTAAAAATGCATTACTTTTTCTGCATGGACATTTAATAGTATTACTTTAAAAGTATTATTTTTTTCATTAATGCTTTTCATGCTGGCTGAGAATTAGTTTCAGTTTCAGAACCACTGAATGATTATCAGGTTCAGAAGAGTTATCCTTTATATTCTAGCTTTGCTAAGGCAACTGCATCTTGACATGATAAAAAATTATTTTAAAATGCACTGGCTTTCACTGCTGAAATAGTCCAAATTGTTTCATGAATAACTTAATATCTGATATATAAAAACTAGCTCTCTATTTGAATTGTATAATTCCATTAAAAGAGGTACGAGATGTTTCTCTAGATATACATTTCTATGTACTTTACTACATGCTTTGCAGACAAGAACATGTTAGCCAGTTGTTTCATATTAATCCATATTATAAGTTGGATTGACTCATCCATCATGCAGACAAGGTCTGGGTTCTATGAATCTAAACAAAGAAGATATGATGACAAATAGCATGAGATATATTCAAAATGTACATAATTGCCTTTTTATTGATTTTTAATTTGATATTCTTAGCAAATTAAATGCCACCATATTGCTAGTTTATAGTTTTTTAATTTTGTATTTTATATGCTTTTATTCTATGTTTACATTCAGATTGTATTTTTAAATGTATTTTATTATAAATCATCCAGAGAGGTTCAGATATTAGGCAGTTTAAATGTTTTAATAAAAGCTGGATTTGCTGTAACATTACATGCACTAATACTATACACATAATACTATAGAAGCCCCAACTATACTTGGGAATTCATTTAAAAATTGTCATAAAAGTGGCTTAACTAGGATTAATCGTATTGTTTTAGTACGTAATAGTGTAATGCATGTAATTTAATGTAATAACTATAGTTATAATAAAAGTAATTCTACAATTGCAAAAAAAAAATTGCATATTAATTGGATTTATACAGCATCTTAAGCCATAATGTACTTTGCTTAGTTTCTGCTATTTGCTTCTCAGCTTTAATGTTTGTAAACCAAATTGTGTAAACCAGGGCAAGACAGTGATTTTAATTTATTCCATGTCTGTTTGCTCTGTTCCATCCTAGTAGACAGTGATTAAACCAAGTGAGTTTAAAAGTTTGCAGCATGTCCAATGCATAACACTTTATTTATTTTGAAGAAAAAATTGCTAAATTCAAGAAAGGGGAGGTTAAAAAAAATGTTATCTGCATCCTGTTTTGTACCATGGAATATATTACTGTTAGGAAGGAGAGCTGACAAGTGTGCTGTCCCAGCCAGTCTATGGGAATTGGATAGTTGCTTAAGAATTGTGAGCTGTCCCCTTAAGGGAATGCATCATGGTAAATGTAGTTAAAGGTATTCTGGGAAATGTAGTTCATCTCACGTGGCCACATCTGTAATCCTGATCGGTCACTGAACTGATCCTTGATGGGTTGAGTTTTCCTATTCTTTGTCTGAACTCTCTACCACATGGCATCTTCCTTCTATCGCTACGAGATAGGTTAGGAGATAACCATATTTCACATACAAGGCAGATATACAAAGGATTGGTCATTAAAGAACTTCGTTATAAATGTGAGTTATGAAGATACCTGATGTACCAATAAATGAACTTTGTTATGGAAGCTTTGTTGAGTTATCTATCTGCATCTGCACAACTATGAATCTAGCTGTGCAAGAGGCAGAACAACAAGACTCAAAAGAAATGTTTCTTCCATTTTGAAAGTAAAGGACAATCTCAACCCAACAAAATTTCAGGAACAATTATTCAAACTAAAGGTTTGAATTGGAAGTTGGATGCCAAGCTGCACATTCTCTTTAACTCAATGCCCCTTGCAGTTATTGATTTGGAGATACATGTGAACTCAACAAAGACTACAACTTTCCCCTAAAACTAGTTCTGACAACTACCACTGCCTTAGCATCATTACACATAACTGGTTCTTGGGCTACCTAAACAGAAAGCCTATTCTAGACACAAATAGGAAATAAAGCTAAGTTTCTTCACCACTGGCCCTACTCCTGGAATCATGAGGGAAGTATGAAGTATGTCTTCCAGTTTATCGAGCTATTTTGCTGAAAGATAAGATAATCTCTATCATTAATAAAACTCTTATATAGAATCATGTTCTTCTATTGGGAAGCATTTATAAATTGCTATTGAGACATGAACAGAGATGGAACAAATTAAAAACTAGATGATAAATTGGATGCAAAATTTCAAAAAAATAGTGGAATAATGGGAAAAGTTATGGGGAAAAAATTCACTCAAAAGGAATAATCTGATGGAAATTTGATATAAAATATTTTACAGATGGTATGTAAAACCACCAATTATTACCAAGATGGGCAAATAATGTACCAATAGATGTTGAAAATGCCCCAATAAAAAGGAATATTTTATCACATGCAGTCATTCAAAACAAAGACACACTCATGCCCTAGTCACTACCTGACTGGATTATTGTAATGTGCTCAATATGGGGAGCCCTTGAAGAATATTCAGAAACTTCACCTGGTACAAAATGCAGTGGCATGGACAGCTATGTGTAGTTCTAGAACAAACTATGTTACGCCTCCACCCCAAGAGTTCAATTGATTGCCAGTTTGCTTCTGAGTCCAATTCAAGGTGCGGGTTTTAACCTTTAAAACTCTTCATGGCATAGGACTAGGTTATCTGAAGAATCACCTTATCCCAACTACATCTACTCATCCCATCTTATCTGGCATGACAGGCATGCTGTGGGTCCCACCTGCCAGGTAAAAACACAATGAGCCCAAGGAATAGACCTTTTCTAGCAAGGTATCCCTTTATGGAATATTATCCCTTGTGAAGTGTTAACTTCTCAATTCCTACTTATTTTCCAGAACTCCCTCAAGACCTAGCTACATCATCAGGCCTAGAGGTCTTGAGGTGGCTCCTTTGCTGGTCTAATCTCTTACGTGTTTTTAGTTCAACACTATTGTTTCTGACATGTTTTATTTTCTGTTATACTCTCTCCAGAGTAGCTTCCTGTGAGATGGGTGGCCATATGAATTTAAGAAATAAATAAATATATTAAAAGGAAATTCATAAAATGTTGAAAATAAAATTTTAACTGAAACCACAAATATTGAGAACAATTCTAGAAAGAATAAATGGAAAGTATTATAGCTTCAAAGACAGTTTGGTCTAGTAGTTAAGGCAACAGGCTAGAAACCAGGAGACTAAGAGCACTAGGCCCACCGTAGGTATGAAAGACGACAGCTTAGTGAGTTTTGGCCAGTCACTCTCTTTCAGCCCAACCCACCTCACAGAGCTGTTGTCGTGGGGGGGAGAAACGAGTATTAAATATGTTCAACACTGATAGCAAAAGAATGAATCTGGAAAAATATTAGAAAAGTAAAACTGTTGAAGATACAAGATCGAGAGACCAAAATTGATGAATATTTCACCACGGCAAAACTGACAGTGTATACTCATAATAGAAGTTTGACTAAATTCAAGCAGGAATGATTCCCCTTTATAGAAAACATTACATAGCAAAGTAGATTTATACAATTGAAATACAATTTCTATGAAGAGTTAACAGACTAATTAAAAACAATAGTGAAATCATTTAAATACATATAAACAAAGATTTCCTATGTTTAATATTAAATATTAAAAGCACAGCATAAATGTTTAAGTATTGGTTAGTAATTGTGAAAAGAAGAATGGAAAAGGAGAGAATGTAATAGAGTTGTCGAAGTCTAGAATGTCCTACATGATTCAGTTTTCACAGTTTCAGTCACAAATTGACTTCCGTGGCCCTTACTTTATCCTTAAGTGGTCAGTAGAGGGGGGGAGGCATAATGAGCCTATCGTCCCTATTGTATTTTTATTCTCTTATTCTTGTTTTCTTTTTGTTTGACAAATTCCAATAAATAAATAAAATAAATATCTCATCAAATTCTCCTTCACAATATTCTGCATTCTGTATTTTTACTTTTTAATGTTTGTAGAGGTAGTTCTAGATTTACAACCAGTTACAACAACTCAAATAAAGTTATTTACAACCCATCCTTGAAGTTACAATTGCTATATCACCTCTGCAGTCATACGATCCCATTTCAGATACTTAGCAACTGACTCACATTTACAACTGGTTGCAACGTTCAATGGTCATGTGATCACATTTTGCTATTTTTGCCAAAAGTCATAAAATTGAATCTAGTAACATGATGACATATGATTATAATAACTTATGAACTAATTATTTAGCTGACTCTTCATGTATATAAATATAAAAACAGAAGGGGATATACAGTAATAAAAGTTGTATTTGGTAACAAAATGTACATATGAATTTCTGCTTTTATGTTTCATTGAAAAACTAAAAGCTACAGTATTAGTACAATATCACATAAACTAAACTCACAGATAAGAATTAGCCACACATAGCCATAAAATAGTAAGACTGAAGATTAATTATAGAATACATAAAAGATGCAATATCAAAGTGCCCTTTCAATTTTTTAATGGGAACATAAGTACATCAAGACAAATGACATCATTACAAAAGCCTAAAATTTCCTGTCTCCATCTACTGCATTACAATTTATATTATAAGATCTAAGAGTATTAAAAAAGAAATTATTCGTTTTAACATTCTTAAATCCTGTATAAAAATAGACAAATATTCTGCAAAGTAGAATAAGGATTTTAATCATAATGTCCCTATGTGCCTTTAGCATGAGAAAGCGGGGGAAGCAGCCAAAAGGGCAATTATATAGAATAGAATAGAATAGAATAGAATAGAATAGAATAGAATAGAATAGAACAGAACAGAACAGAACAGAAAAGTGTGTTGAGGGAATTCTTTGTTTAGCAGAGTGATGGCGTTCAGGGAAAAACTGTCCTTCTGTCTAGTTGTTCTGGTTAGTTAATCAGCTAATTAGTTAATTAGTCAATCAACTATTTTAGTGTGATTTAATCCTCATAATAAGACAGTGATGTAAATAGTGAAGAGGAAACTGATTTCACATACATTCTATAAAAAAACGTATCGAATAAGGTATAGACTAGTCAATCCCCCCAAAGTCCAAAGTTCAGTTTTCTAAATTCCTTAGCTTTCATTTGAAGAAAAAAATGTTTTCAGAAAAAAGTCTTGCTAGAAATAAGGTCCTCAGAAATAAAAACGGACATATTCTCAGCTCCTATTAATTAATATAACAGGAAGTGATTAGCAGACTTTGACTATTCACTAAAAAACTATGCACAGCTGGATCTGATTAGCCTTGGATGGGAGACCACAGAAAATCTCAGGACTACAGGCTAGATTGAGAAATAAAACAATTCCAGAAAAATAAACAGTGACAGATCACTTGTGTATTGCTGCCAAATATTACATGATAATATTTATGTATAACCAGAAATGAAGCTTGACTTGAAAGATATTTTAATCTCTAAATGGCAGGAAATGCAAGGCAATTCAAGGCTATCTTAAGAAGAAGAAAAACTCTTCAAAGCAAACCATCAAAAAGAATTAACATTTAAAAGAATAACAGAATAACAGAGTTGGAAGGGACCTTGGAGGTCTTCTAGTCCAACCCCCTGCTCAGATAGGAAAACCCAAACTATTTTAGACAAAGGTTGTCCAATCTCTTCTTTAAAAACTTCCAGTGTTGGAGCATTCACGACTTCTGGAGGCAGGTTGTTCCACTAATTAATTGTTCTCACTGTCAGGAAATTTCTCCTTAGTTCTATAGTTTGCTTCACTCCTTGACTAGTTTCCATCCATTGCTTCTTGTCCTGCCTCAGATCGACCCCCTTTTCATAATCATCAAACAAATGTTTTATCTTATTCTATATTTTTATTCTGCCTTCTGTATTTCTACTCTTCAATATTTTACATGGGTAAACAAATAAACAAATAACAAGATTTGCTATATGAAACCACAGACCTTACAAATATATTTCATGTGCTTCTAGCAGTGGTGAGATTCCACAATTTTTCCTACCAGTTCTGTGGGCGTGGCTTGGTGGGCGTGGCAGGGGAAGGATACTGTAAAATCTCCATTCCCTCCTCACTCCTGGGGGAAGATTACTGCAAAAACCCCATTGCCTCCTCACTCCTGGGGGTAGGATATTGCAAAATCCCATTCCCTCCCCACCTCACTAACCTGCTTTCCAGCTCCATTCTCCTGTGCAGGGCAACCAAAGAAGACCCAGCCGATCAGCTGTGACTCGATGGGAGGCAGAGAATAGATGGGGGCGGGGCCAGTCAGAGGTCGGATTTGCCGGTTCTCTGAACTATTCAAATGTCCGCTACCGATTCTCCAGAACTAGTCAGAACCTGCTGAATACCACCCCTGGCTTCTAGCCTGAAAGGTAAGCTTGAAATATAAATAAAAAAATGATTGGACATGGCTGGAAAACTTGTTATCAATCAATAACTTAAAAACAATAAAAGTGTTGTAAGATTATAAGAAATGTGCTATATATTTCTTTCCAGTTAAGAGAGCGTTTAACCAAGTCACATGAACAATAAAATTAATTTCCCAAATCATTGTGGAATGAAAATGATGCAGTTGTATGAAGCTGGGGTAATAATCACAAAACTCCTTCATTTTATCATGCTTCATATTTCTAGTAAGAAAATATTAACGACAACAAAACGCTCTTCAGTTCAGATTCAGTCTTAGAAGAAAATGGCTAGTTGTTAATAACTTATACGTTGATTTGGATATCTAGTCTGCACAACAGAACTGCATCAACCCTGGCAATGGGATTTATGAAATGGCAAAACGTTGATCTTCCACAAGTCCTGATATGTTATCTCATTTTTTATTTTTATAGTTTTTTGTTACTTTATAATATGGCATACAAAGAGAATACAAAAGTAAATATTAGGGAAGCTAGAGAAGAGAAAAAGGAAATGGACAGTGGGGGAAAGTAAGGAGAAAAGAAAAAAAGGCATTGACTTCAGATTCCTTTGGTGCAGTAAAATAAGGCATTAACATCTAACTCAACTTTTTACTTTTACACAATAAAACTAGCCATTTCTATAACAAATTTATCTAGTGGATAAAACCCAAAATCAATGGTTCATTTTTTCCACCTCAAGCACAAGGTCCAGAAGCAGTTTCCAGGTAGAAATAAAGGAATTTGCATTTTTTTTCTTTAATCAAAACAGTCAATCTAGCCATCTCTGCTAATGCCATCAGTTTTTGCAGCCATTCATCCATTGTGGGGATTGAGGTGACCTTCCATTTCTATGCATAAAGTACATAAGGTAAACTTGCTGCCGTCAACATAGATAATGTGAGAGTTCCAAATTTTTTTCCAAGTCTGTTCTCCATTAAACCCAAAAGAAAAGTCTCTATTTTTCTTTCTATATTCACTTTTAAGAATTTTAAGAAAGTCCTACTATGTCAGGGGTCTCCAACCTTGGCAACTTTAAGACTTGTGGACTTCAACTCCCAGAGATCTGACTGAAAAACTCTGGGAGTTGAATGAAGTCCACAAGTCTTAAAGTTGCTGAGGTTGGAGACTTCTGACCTATGTTACCTCATGATTGGGGAAGGGAGTGACCATAGGAGGGATGAGGGAAGAATGTTGGGAATGCATGATAACACTATAACTCAGCAGTCACCTTTGGGCCAGTCACTCCTTCTCTCTCAGCTCAAACCCTCTGACAGGGTTGATGTTCTGGGGAAAATAAGAAGAGGAAAGAGTATGAGATACGATTCCCCACCTTGAGTTGTTTGTAAAAAAATTAATAAAGGCAAGGTAGAAATAAACAAATAAAAATAAATACTATCTGCCCAGTTAAAATGAATAGGCTCCAAAATTGGGCAGCTGTGCTATAGGAAGGATTTTCGACTATAGCATCAGGAATTGCTCAGGAACTTCATGGTCAATGGACTAGAGGAATAGTGGAGTGAAATCAAAGTTGTTAAGGATGAATCTGTAGAAAAACTTGCCAAAGACTAAGAAACAGAAAACAAACTTATATGCCAGAACAAGAGTGGAAATTGCTGAGAAGAGAAACAAAAGCCAACAAAAATAAAGATCTCAGGAAGGAACTTAACAAATTTCAGACAGCTGTTAGAGAAGATTACAATATCTATAGTAGCACTGATGTTGGAAACAAACTTTAATTTAAAAAAAGTCTTCCAAAAGATCTAAAAACTCAATTCCTACCTCAAATTGTTTGGCTATAAGAAACTACTAGGCCAATAGTAACCGATTCTAAAACAATTCAACAAATATGGAAAGAGTATTCTGAAATTCTCTATAGCAGGTATGTCAATTTCAGCACTCCATTACCAATTGGAAAGTTATTGGAATTGATGGCATATCCACAGAAAAATGGTAAGCAGCAGAATAATCTATAAAGATTTTAAACCAACTATACCAGACTATCTGAAGAATAACAGTCCTCAACAGATTGAAAGAAATCAGTCCATATATATTAGCACCAAAGAAAGAAGACACTACAGAATATGCAAACAACAATACTGTGCAATATCCTTAATTTCACTAGATAATAGAATGATGCCTAAGATCAATTTACATAAATTAAAGCTCTGTGCGGAAAGGAAGATGCCAGATGTTAAAGCTGGTTTTAGGAAAGGCCAAGGAACAAAATATATTATTGCAGAAGCACAATGGATGATTGAGAAAGTCAAAGAATACTCAAAAGAAGTGAATGTCTGTTTTATTATTATGAAAAGGCCTTTGATTGCATCAACCATATCAAGCCATACAATATAGGAATCCTGGAACATCTCATGCAAAATCTATACAGATACAAGGAAATCATAGTCTGGGCAGATCATGGTGAAACAGACTGGCTCCAGCTTGGCTAAGAAGTGAGACATAGCTATAAATATGGTTGCCTAACTCTCCCCAAATTTATTCGGAATATATTGAGGGAAGCCAGATTAGAACAAAATGACTGTGTTTTTAAAACTGAGGAACAAACACATAGTAATTTCTGCTGTAGTGATGATGCTATTCTGATAACTTGCAAATGAACTGCAAGCTCTAGTAATAAGTCGGGGGGGGGGGGGGGGAAAAAAATTGGACTGCAATTAAATAAAAAGATCAAACCAATGATAACAGGTAGAGCAACCCAGCCTTGAAATTGACAGTGAAGACAGTGAAATGGCAGGTAGCTTTTGCCTTTTAGAATTGATTTACCAACAGTAAAGGAACCAGCAATCAAGAAATGCACTGCAGACTAGCACTTTAGCCTCAAAGGCCTTGGAAAAGATATTCATGTGTGTCCAAATCTACAAAGATCAAAATTGTGCAAGGAAGTTTATCTTCTGACACTGTAAAAAAGTGAAAGTTAGATTTTAAAGACGCAAGATAGAAACAATATTGACACTTTTTGATTTTGGTTGTGGAGAAGGCCCCTGAAAATATCATGAAAACTGACAAGCGGATCAGTGAAAAAAATCAATTCAGAGTTACCATTCATGCCACAAATGATTGTGTTCAAGTTTGCATCTTGAGGACATATAATACAAAGTTATCCAGCTCCAGAGAAGTCTAGAATGCTAAAATAGAAGGAAAGAGAACAGGAGACCAACCAACAGTAAAGAGGGTGGACTCAAGTGCAACAGCAAAGGGTACACTATTGGAAGAATACCTAAAAGCTAGGTTGGAGTCAGATCATTCTGGAGATTATAGCAGGTAATAAGTAAAGAATACATTTAAAGGAACTACCTAATAGGAGCAGTAGCACAGTCTACTAAATACAAAATCACAGTGACTTTATATATTAAGGTAAATAAAAAGTGAAAGTACTATTTGTTCATACTTCCTCTTTTTTCCTCACTTGGTGTTTCACCTAATGGGAGATGCATAGCTACAGCTGAATACAGGCTATATACTGACTTGTCCACTAGAAAGCAGTAGGTTCATCCTTTTGACTTAATAAGATATGGCCAAAAAAGACATGAACATGAATTAGAAAAATCTCAAATAGCTGTTTAAAAGCTTATATAATCCACTATGTACTGTATGCACTGTGAAACAATGCAAAGTTGGATAACACAAACCAGTCAGAATAATTCACTATAACATTACAAGGAAAAACTCAATATACATAGGAATTAAGAGACTGATTTACAGCATATATTGTACCAGGAAGATCGGACAAATTATGCACATTTGCAATTGATGGTCATATCATTGAGTGTAGTATAAAAGTAGTCCTCATTGAATGAACACTCTCAACAAACGTTCAAAGTTGTTATGATGCTAAATGAGGGGGACTTAGGACAGGTCCTCACAGTTGTGGACAGTGCACTCTCCCACAATCACATTATTATGTTTTGGGCACTTGGCAAATAGCTCACAATTTGGACAGTTGCAATATACCATTATCACATAATCATCCTATTTGACCTTCACTGAAAAATTTTGACAAGCAAAGTCAATGGGGAAGCTAAAAGGAAGTAGCAAATGACCGCAGGATGCTGCCAGATACAAGATTCACCTAATGACAGCAGCTGAAACTGTTGCAACTGTACGTTGGTGTAGTCACAACATAGAATTTTATCATTGTGTTACTTAGCAACAGAGTTGTCATCCCTAATTACCATTGTTAAGTGAGAACTGCTTGTAATGATTAACATATGGGATTATTAAAATTCAGGAAGCTAGTAAAAGCTAATGTACAATGTTACAGGTAACATATACTTTTACAAATAACTATAATAAAAAGAAAAGTGGATTTCATCTATATTTCTCTTTTGGATAAAAAGTGAAATATGAAAGATAATATAATAGCAATAGCACTTAGACTTATATACCGCTTCACAGTGCTTTTAAAGCCCTTTAAGCAGTTTAGAATCAGCATATTGCCCTCAGCAATCTGGGTGCGACCTTAGAAGGATGAAAGTCTGAGTCAACCTTGAGCCGGTGGGACTTGAACTGCCAAACTGCTGGCAGTTGGTCGTCAGCAGAAGTAGGCTGCAATACTGCATTCTAACCACTGCGCCACCACAGCTCTTATAATGCTATGAAACTAATGAAATACATAATATGGAAACAAAAAGTCACATTTAATCATTGTGCCAGTAGGAGAATGAGTGGACTATTACTTCGATAGAATTAAGTTAAATGATTGTCTGAAATTCATCAAATCAGTATGACTTAATGTTATAAAGCAGTTTAACACCAAGATGAAAAAAAAACAGCTATTAAATTAAGCCAGAATTCAAGCCAAGCTTTTCAGGAACAAATTTTAACTAACAAGGTACAGGAAGAGTGTCTTATCTGCAATTGTCCTGCCCTTTGGAATGCCCTTTCCAAAAATGAGGTCCTTCAGAAGTTTGAATACCTGGCTTTGATTAATTGTTTGGGGCTCACAGAGAAGTAGGCTACCTTTGGGTTGGCCGGTGCCTAGAAGCCCTTCCTTCGCTTTTTTCATTTTAATTATTACACTCCTATTTTAACTGTCCCCTACAAAAGTATGGTCTTTATATGATTTTCAGCTTTTCATTGTACACTATCCAGAGTTGCTTGGTGCGATGGGCTGTCACTAAATTTGATAAACAAAATAAAAATAAACAGTTACACATATATAATTTTTTAATCTGGCATAACACGGCAATATAATATCTGGTAATCTTTATTCCCCATTCCTGGTACTATATAGATTTCCCATGTTTACAATTTTTTAAAGATGTTTATCCCACCTTTATTACTTTATAAGTAATTTAAGGCTGCAAACATATAGCATGCACCACATAATTTTGATGTAAGAGTTCAAAGGACTCCATTATATCTATCACATTTGATATGTACAACAAACATATCTAAGTATGTCACTTGAGGCAAAAGTATAATTACATTTATGTTTGTGAGCCAAATTGTTTATCAATAGTAAAATTAACTGAAATTCATTTCCCATGGTGCCTGTTGTCTTACATCTAGTGGAAATACATTAAGTATTCAACTTACAACCATTCATTTAGTGACCACTCAAAGTTACAATGGCATTGAAAAAAATGACTTATGGCCATTTTTCATACTTACCACCTGTGCAGCATCCATTTTACTTTATCAAAATTTGGATGCCTGGCAACTGGCATGTATCTATGACCGAGGTCATGTAATCGTTTGTGATCTTCTGATAAGCATAGTCAATGGATAAGCCAGTTTCACTTAACCCTGTTATTCACCACCCAATGATTCCTTAACTGTGCTGTGAAAAGTCATAAAATGGGACAAAACCTGCTTAACAACTGTTTTGCTTCACAACAGAAACGTTGCGCTCACTTGCAGTTATAATTCGAAGGAATAGCTGTACGATGCTAACTGGGTTGGGAGGATTGCAATCCTCCACTCTAAATTCTACCTGCTTCAATTGCGAAGGTGTGAAACTACTGAACTCTATATTGTTTTGATTGCTTCTCTTCCCCAAAAACCACGTTTCCTGGGACTCAAAAAGAGCATGGAAATGAATTTCTTGACCTGCAGAAGGTAGAAGTGGCAACTTGTAATCACATTTATTTTATTGTCAAGCAGAAACAAAAACAGAAATACAAAAAAAAAAAAACAATGACAGGGATATTAGGCACGTTTTCAGGGCACTTATGCACTTATCAAATAAGAAGTGAGGTCCTCGGAAGTCCATTTGTGACTAAAACTGTGAAAATTTGTAGCTGAAACAATTGAATCGGATGGAGCATTCCAGACCTTGGCAACTCTATTACAAAAATCGTTTTTGTTTTTGTTTTACCATCAAGTTTAGAACGATTCACATGGAGTTTAAAATGATTGTTCGCCCACCTTATTGTTTTTACCTACAGGTAAAAACATTGCCACGTACAATTTTGTACACAATACCTATTCCTTTGCGTTTGCCTTCATAACCAACACACCAGGGGGGAAAAAACATTGCATTATTAACTGCCAGGGTAAAAACAAAAAGAAGCCATAAACGTTTTGCACAAGTGGTGAACCTGTTTTCTTAAAGGGCGGGGAGGGGAAAAGGAAAGAAAGTGCCTTTAGAGGCGGGAAGACCCAAAACCAAAAAAAAAAAAAAAGAGCCCCGTGTGATTTGCAAGAAAGGGGCTCCTGAGGCGCCCGCTCGCCCACCCACCCCACGCGAGCAGGCCGTGGCTTCAGGTGGACCGCAGCCCCCGCCTCAGCCGGGGACAAGCGGCGGAACGGGTATCTGGAGCAGCATCAGCCGTGAAGCAGAAAGCGGCCCGCCGTACCGGGCGGCTACGCACCGTGTATTCCCGCACTTGGCTGTGGAAGTTCTGCTCGCGGATAGTCACTTCGTCCGCGTCCATCCTGTCATAGCCCCCGCCGGGAAGCCTCCTCCAGTAATGGCCGCCGCTGCCCCCGCGCCTCCTGCCTCCCAGGCGGCAAGCGAAGGACCATGGCCGGTGGGCAACGCCTGGCGCTCGGGACCCTCCTCAGGCCGGGGAGGGTGGGGGAAAGCTCGGGCGCAACGCGCCACTCGCGGCGCCGGCAACGACAACAACCGTGGCGGCAGCAGCAGCAGCAGCAGCACGGGTCCTCACGTCCCACCCCGCCCCCTTCTCCTCGCGCGGGGCGTGTCAGTCAGCCTCTTAAGAAGAGCGGCCTGACGGGGGGGAGTGCGCCTGCGCAAATCTTGATAAGCGTTAGTGGTGTCGGCGGTGCGAGGGCTCGGCACGCTCGAAGGCGGGGAGGAATCGATGTTCGTTGTGGGCGGGGCTGGGATAAACCAGAGGCGGGGCTTCAGTGCTCGGCGGGGCACCGAAAATCGCTCTCTTAAAGTCCATTCTGGCTTTCTTTTTTTCTTTTTTTTGGATGAGCCAGTAGGAAGGAAAGTCCGCCCTGCTGGCTGTAGGGAAAAAATACCTGATACTTCAACTCCCAGAATTCCTGAGCTAACATGAATGGAGAAGGAATTCTGGGAGTTGAAGTCCACAAGTCTTAAAGCTGTCAAGTTTAAAGAGCCTTGTGGTATATTGAAGATAAAATTTATGAGTTGGGGATTGGGATAAGCCAAAAGCAGACAACATTTGTTATCTATTTGTGAATTTATAAGCCTCTTCAGTCAAGGCTGCTCTGAAGTGGACCAACAAAGAGCAACAACTGTAGACAATGCCAAAAGTAGCATAGAGTACTGCAGCATAAAAAAAGCACAGGTTGCGTGTGGACTCTGCTTACCAGGAGCTGTGCAAATCCAGACACAGGGAACTAATGTTAATTGTTTACTCCTTGACTTACAACAGTTCATTTAGTAACCATTTGTAGTTTCAGCTGTCCTGAAAAAAAGTGACATGGCCATTTTTCACACTTATGACTGTGGCACCATGATCACATGATCAAAATTCAGATGCTTAACAAGGGACTCATATTTATGAGGGTTGCCGAGTCCCGGGGTCATATAATGTAACCATCTTTTGAAACCTGCTGACAAGCAATGTCAGTGGGATTTAACAACTGTGTTTTAATTTAACAACGACAATGATTCGTTTAACAATGTGACAAAAAATATCATAAAGTGGAGCAAAACTCCATCAATTTCTCACTCGGCAATATTAATTTGGGGCTCAGTTGTGGTTGCGAGTTGGCTGTATTTGTGGTATTGCTCATTATAATATGCGTAGGTTGATTTGTACCATGCACAGCCTGTAAAATTGTTCCTCAGCTAGGAGTCGTCTTTGGTAATGATGAGGTGCAGTTTTGTGGACAATACACACAAAACACTATGTTTGTAGGGGACTGGAGGCTAAAACATACAACGAACGGTTGCAGAAACTGGGCCTGGCTAGTCTAGTAAAAAGAAGGGCCAGGGGACACACGATAGCGGTCTTCCAATATCTGAGGGGCTGTCACAGAGAGGAAGGGGTCAAGCTATTTTCTAAAGCACCTGTAGGCCAGACAAGGAATAATGGATGGAAACTGAACAAGGAGAGATTTAACCTGGAAACCAGGAGAAACTTTCTGACAGTGAGAACAATCAACCAATGGAACAGAAGTTGCCCTCGGAAGTTGTGGGAGCGCCATCACTTGAGACTTTCAAGAAGAGATTGGACTGCCGGATTTCCGGTTTGAGCTTTTTCGGCAACATACCGAAGCCTCGTCTCTGCGAGGTTTCGATCCGTGCTAACCGCTGGAGCGCCCTGAGACGGCTGGTTTTGGGGCTAAGCCACCCCATAGAGGTGGTGAAGAAGGGGGAGACTGCCTGCAGGGTTGAGGAGAGCTGCATCTCTCCTCCCCAGCTGGCCATTACTCCCTTTCCCGAAGGCGGTTGTAGCGGTGGTCAGAAATGGCCACCACAAAGAAGAACTCAACCGGAAAAGAATGTGCAGGAGGAAGATAAGAAGAGAAAGTTTGGTTGACCAGGTCAAACAGCAAAAGCAACAAATAAAGTATCCTGGAATTGAAAGTATTAAAAAAAAATAACGTTGTTCCCAAAGAAGATTTTTAAGCTGTGAGGGAGAGAGAAAAGGGAAAAGATTTGGGTTTTTTTTCTCCTTTTCTTATACTGACAGTTAATAGACTTAAGCAAGAAATTGGAAAAAAAATCCACTTTGACATCAATAGGCATTTAATGCTGAAAATAAAAGGTCAAAGGGATAATAAAGATTTCTGGATAATCAAAAGCTTTTGAAAACAGGAAAAGAGAGAAAAAGAATAAAAGGGCAGGATCTGGAAGGGAGGAGACTGCCTGGAATTAAAAAGAATTTACAGCAAAATCTCAACAAGACTTCCAAAAGATACATTTTAACTGAAACATCGCAACAAAAACCTCAGGAAGAGAAAATGGAAGAAGAAATAAGAAGAAACAGCTTGGGACTACTTGATGATCTCTGGATTTTTGGTTGTTGTATTTGAATGACTAAAATCAATCGGGTGGCTGTTTAAAACTATTTAAATGGCTCCACTTTTAGAAGAACTGAAAATGGAACTTAAAAAGTACAAAGAAGATACAGAAGAAGGGAGAGGTTCTTTTGGCTTCATATTTCAGTTCTTAAAAATGGAGATTTGGAACTATGAGAAACAAGAAATGCCTGCAGAACAAGAAGATTGCAACAAAGAAGAAGCCGTCTTTAATGAACAAGTAATCTTAGGTGGGGGGGGGAAGGAAAGAGGGGGAAAGAGAATGGAAAGTTTAAGATTGGGAAAAACAACCCCCCCCCCCAAGAATAGAGTGAAAAATAAGTATAAAATCAGAAAGCAACAGAAGAGGGAAATGCAGAAGAGAGAATTAGAAGTAGAGAGACAAGGGGGTAGAAAGGGGGTAAAAGGGGGAGGGAGAAGATGAGAGGGAAGAACGAAAGGAAAAGAAGTTATAAAGGACAGAAACAAACTATAGAGAAACAGGGCGTATTTAGAGATAATGGGTGAAAATTTAATGGAAAAAGGGATTCTGCAAAGGTACATAAGATACTATTGTTATATTAGAAATAGAAATAATTTTAGAAAATATGCAACAATGTATGATTAAAATATTTGATAAAATAGCTATTGTAATTCAGTGGAATGCTTGTCAATAAATAAATGTAACAAAATGAATATTTAATGATTTACAAAACATATGTGAAGAGAAATAAGCGAAAAATTAATTATGGAGATTATACGTGTTTTTAAGGAAGTATGATATTTAATTGAAAAGAAATGTTAAAGATGCTAAGATTTTAATGATTATTAATGATAGAACTGACCTGGAATGGAATGAGGGTTTATAATTGCATATATTTATAATCCTTTTTTTAAAGAATATAGTGTGTATTATAAGAACGTACCAAGCAGAATTTGATTGGAAGTTATGTATTATGTATTATATTGAAGGTCATAACCTTAAGGTATATATTGAAGTTTAAATAAGAGTTGAATGGATGTAATTAAAAGATATAAAGGTGTCATACTCCAATTAGTAACCACAGGAGAAAACTTGTTTAATGAGAAAAGATAATACGAAATTGAAACAGAACAGACAAAAGTATGAATATAATGATTTGAATTGAGATGAGATAATCAAAATAAAATTGAGAAAATTAAAAGAGGGGAAAAACTATATAGAAAATGTAGAATAGTATAAAATATGGAATAGAACACAAAAAGGAGCATGAAATTGAGTTTTGTGTCTGTATAAAGAAGTTCAACCCGGGACCATGCTATTTTCAACAAAAATGTTTTACTTGTATTTTGTATGTTTGAAAACCCAAATAAAACTTTATTTTAGAAGAAAAAAAGAAGAGATTGGACTGCCATTTGTCAGAAATGGTGTTGGGTCTCCCGCTTGGGTGGGGGGTTGGACTAGATGACCTACAAGGTCCCTTCCAACTCTGATTATCGGTTATCTGTTGTATCCTATTTTAGTTTAGTTTATTGTCATTGCACCTCGGACAACGAAATTAAATGCCATCTTCAGTTTATTTATTTTTATTTTTTGAAGAACTCAAGGCAATGTCCACCTATTTCCTTTACCACAAAAACTTTATGATATGGGTTGAGTTCAGCGTCAACCATGTAACTGAAGACTCGATCATCCAGACCAAAAGTATCTAAATCATGGCATCTGGACCGAAGTTTATTAAAACTGAGATGTTTCATTACTCATCAAGTAACTTTTTCAGTCAAATGAAAATTTTGAGTAGGCAGAGAGTTAGAGAGTATGACAGAAGTATGATTTATTCCAATTATATAATAAACTTTGGTCCAATTACCATGGGTTAATCTTTTCAAAGTCAACCAGTGAAGGGTTAGAACTCAGTGTTCCAGTTTCTATCTAGTAGCACCTTTAGCCACTGCAGCAAACTGACTCCTTTAAGGATACATTCCTGCCTTTTCCTGACTTTTCAGTATGGTGTTCAACCTTGGATTGTCCAGATGGTCCCTGATCTAAATACTAAACAGAACCAACCAAACAATATACACAAACCAAAATTTTTAATTGTACTGTTTTGAATTGTACCACAAATATATAATTGCACCTTGATATATTCAAAATATTGAAGTGTGTTGACCCAGGGCGTGGCACAAAGGCAACACAGTAACATAAGCAAGAAATGTCCCTTTAGTACCTCCAGTTTAGCTCCCAATGTCCAGGTTACCTTCGGCTGGAGAAAAAACTCTCCCAAGAACAGTCTTTAAGTGGAGGAAATTCAGTCCAAAAACAAATTACATACAAACTGTAAATAAAAATTCACACAAACCACGCTGCAGTAATTAACTTGACAGGGTAGGAGAAGGAATTGCAGACTTGAAAGGCCAACAAAACACACACAGTTGGGAAGATGCCAGGAACCCAGATAAGCCTCAATAATACCAGATAATTCATGATTTGCTCTCAACACTTTGCTGTGCGCAACTCCCCTTTTTAAACACTGTGTTCCCAGCTGCATCTAATGAAGGAAATCAGGGCCCTTTCCTTCCCAGTAAGCCACGCAACTCAAGTTGCTCCCTTCTCCATTCTTCCTTGCGTGCCCTAGGATGAGGAGGGGGTGGGCCTGGGTCTTCCTCTGAATGCTCTCCGCCTTGCTCTACCTCTCCCCTGCTCTGCCCAGTTGCACTTTGCCCTTCCCCAGTTTCTTCCACAACCAATGGAGCCACACTCCCACTCCCTGTCAGCTGATTGGCCTCCCCCTCTGAAACAGATTCTGACAGGGCATGACAGAAGTTACTGTAGCAAAGAAAACCTAGCGAATAACGCTCTGAATTTTCTATATGAACATTCATTTTAAGATTGTAATGTGCCTCTATTTTAATTTGGCCTATCTGTAAGTTATCAGGCCCCTCCCAATTATTTTTAGGGGGGAATTTGCTCCTTAATAAAAAGCTTAGCATCTTTGATATAGTGGCTGCTGATTTATTCACTGTATTGTATTATCACAGGATGTTCGTCTATTGCTTAAACGAGGTTTTCAATTTACGACCACAATGGAACTCAACCTTTCCACTGGTAAGCATGACAATTATTAACTGAGTTATGCCTCACTTTATGACATTTTTGCCACAGTTGTTAAGAGAATCACTTCAATTGTTAAGTAAATCATACAGTTGTTAAATGAATCTTCCTTCACCTGTTGAATGCTAGTCAGAAGCCAACTGGGAAGGTTACAAATGGTGGTCTCATAACCCCAGGATGGTGCAACTGATATAAATACATGCCAGCTGTTAAGTGCCCGAATTTTGATCACATAACCATGGAGATGATGCTATGGTCATAATGTGTATAAAGTGATCATAAGTCACTTTTTTCAGTACTATTGTAACTTCAAATGGTCACTAAATGAATGGTTATAAGTTGAGAACTACGGTACCTGTATTAAAACAAACCACTCTAAATAGAATATAAAAAATAACACATCAGGTAGAAGAGGCTCTTCTCTTTGGACATTTTACTTCTGTTTATGGGGCAGAAGTTATATAAAAGATCATTACCATATTCTATCACATAGAATAAATTGTGCATTGCTTCATGTCATTGAAAAAAATGCAAAACCAAACACAGGTACACTCAAAAAACTTTATTGGCAGCAATATAGAAGATTTACTATTGTTTTCTTCCAAAATATTGGGAGGGACTGTTAAAGGTTTTTTTTTTAATTTCTTAGTCTAATCTATAGGCTCAAAAATTACTTTGGAGCTTTGTCATATGGTGTGATGCTGTTAAAAAAAGGTGGACAAAAAAAGAAGGAAATCTAAAAATTTGGTCCCATGTTTCAGCCACGAACGCTGCAAGATGAAGGTCGTAACCTTAAAATATGAATTGATTGTGTAGCTTGGCACCCAGAGATGTGTGCAGGTAGTCCTCGCCTTACAACCACAACTGAGCCCCAAATTTCCATTGTTAAGCAAGGCAGTTGTTAAGTGAGTTATGACCCAAATTAGTAACACAGTTGTTAAATGACTCTGGCTTCCCCATTGACTTTGCTTGTCAGCAGGTCACTAAATGTGATCAAGTGACCTTGGGACACTGCAAACATCGTAAATACATGCCAGTTGCCAAGCAACTGAACTTTGGTCACATGACCATGGCAATCCACATGGTCATAAGTCGCTTTTTTTTTCAATGCTGTTGAATATTGAATGGACACTTTTTTAAAAAAAAAACTTCCAGTGTTTGAGCACCCAGAACTTCTGGAGACAAGCAGTTCCACTGGTTAATCGTTCTCGCTGTCAGGAAGTTTCTTCTTAGTTTTAGGTTGCTTCTCTTTTTGTTCAGTTTCCTTCCATTGCTTCTTGTTTGCCTCCTGGTGCTTTGGAAAGTACATTGCTCCCCCACTTCTTTGTGGCAGCCCCTCAAAAGCCTGTTTTGTGACCTGCTTATCACACTCTTAGACAAAGCATGTGAGCCATTTCCTCCCTCCAGTGGTCCATGAAAGTACATCTATAGTATGTAGATGCAGATAATAAAGCCGAAAAAGGGTGAGCATTTTTACAGAACTCACAGATACGTTGAGGCCAGATGTGACAAAGAGTGGCTGGGAGGGGAGGGGCTGGGCGAGGCTGCCCTTGACGTGACTGATGTCGAGTAGGCCATAACCACCCAGTCACATGACCACCAGGCCATGACCACCCAGTCACATGACCACCCAGCCAGTCATTAGGGCAGAGAACCAGTGGTTAAATTATTTGAATCCCACCACTAAGGACTCCCTGTACTCCCCACACTAAACATTCAAAGGCTATTTTTTTTACTATACTGTATACAATCTGCCTTCACTACATTAGAATCTCTTATGTCAGTCTTTTCTTTAAAAAAAAAACAATGTCCTTTTCCCAAGTATGCTGGATTAAAATTTTTACATAAATTAAATTTGTGTTTTTAATATATTTATTTTAAAATGCCAAGTCTCTAAATGAGATTCATCTTGTGTTTCTTTTCTTTTTTAATCCTTCCCATGATGCGCAAGCTTTTGGAAATTGACCCTGAAGTCATCAGGGTAAGAGCTTCAAATATCATAAAAAATGAGATTTATAGTACATTTCCTGAAGCAAAATGGCCCTTTCCATGTTTTTCCCCCCACTGAATTTCCATTGCATGGGAAATGCATCAGTTCCCCATCAATAACAATTGTACTAAAAAACTATAAATTTAAAATGACAACCTTTTAAAAGTGCAAAGAGGGTAATCTTAAGAATTGTAGTCATTGTGAATTCATGGCTCAACACATCTCTCCCTGACTCCATTACCACAGTAAGAGACTATCATGTTTACCGATCAGATCGTGAAATCCGTAGAGGAGGTGGTGTTGCTATCTTCTATAAAAAGTCCTTACATCTAAAAAATATCCAAGTTACCCAGGAGCTTGCTCTTTCTGAGACCATCATCTGTGAACTATCCTCGATCTCATCTTCTGCAATAGTGTGAATTTAATTTACGGAATACAAACTAAAGAACCCTTTTCCAGCAGTGACCACAATATGATTGACTTTTGTCTCAACATACACCCACACAAAAAATCATCACAATGATGTAATCCCCAATTATAACTTCAAAAAAGGCAACTATGATCTTATAGACCAGGGGTCCCCAACCACCGGGCCCTGGACCGGTACCGGTCCGTGGATCATTTTGTACCGGGCTGCAAAGAATGAATAATTGTGATTAAAATATATATAAAAATATGTTTTTGCTTCTAGGTGTCTTATTTTGAAAGACAACCACTTCCGCCCTCGCCTAACTTCCGCGCTTGACACTTTGGTGCGTATTTATCCTGCATCAGCAATGCAAGCTAGCCCTCGCAAAATGAGCCAGAAACAGAGAGGTTTTTTGGAAAGGAACGAGACGATGAGACAGCAGAAGGGTCACAGACTGCCTGCAAAAAGAAAGCTGCATTTAAAAGAAAATACCAAGATTCGTACCTGAACTACGGGTTCATCGAACAGGTGATTCACAAGCCCCACACCCACTCTGTGTAATATACGGTGACATATTAAATATAATGATTAAGGTTTTTGTTATTGGAAACTTCATGCCCCTACCCGGTCCTTGAAAAAGTGTTTCTGCGTGAAACTGGTCCCTGGTACAAAAAAGGTTGGGGACCACTGTTATAGACAACGATCTCTCATCCCTTGATTGGCAATCTCTATTCACTGGATGCAATACTGTTGAAGACCATTACAACATATTTTTACTTGAAGTCAAAAGAGTCATCAAACTATATGTACCAACAACAACTCCCAAAACAAAACAAAAAAACAGATTACCCATAACAATAAGGAAACTTCAATCCAAAAAGAGATCACTCTGGTGGAAAAACAAATCTGGTCATGTTGCCAATTTCAAAAGCCAATACAAAAATTTATGCCACCAGATAAAGACTGAATGCACCAATTATCACATTAAACAAGAGGAAATCCTTCTATGCACCAATTCCACCCATGCTTTTTACAATTTTGTAAACAACAAACTAAAAGACTCAAGGTCCATCCTATCCCTGATAGGACCTAATGGTAAAGACTGCAACAACGAAACCATTAAAGCCAACCTCTTTAACACATTCTTTGGCTCAGTATTTGTAAACAGCAATGGATCATGCCCAGTATTTCCTAGCCAAACCACAGATAACTACAATGATCTAATACATATCAATTTTACAGAAGACAATGTTGAAAATGCACTACACAATCTAAAACCATCTCTATCTATTGGATAGAGATGAAATGGAATATGTGCCTATTTCTTTAAAAAGCTATCCACTGCCATAGCCAAACCTCTAAGCATAATCTTTGAAAAATCTTTCAGGACCAGCTCCTTGCCAAAACTATGGTCACAAGCCACGGTCATCCCCATCTTCAAAAAGGGAGACCCCAGCCTAGTTGAGAATTACAGACCAATCTCCTTATGCTGCATCACCTGTAAAGTCATGGAATCAATTATTAACCAGTCCATTATCCTCCACTTAGAGACAAACAACCTACTCTCCAATAAACAATTTGGTTTCAGGAAAAAATTATCATGTAATCTTCAACTCTTACACTGCAAAAACATATGGACAACACAAATTGATCAGGGCAAAGCAATAGACACAATCCACATAGACTTCTGTAAAGCCTTTGATTCAGTGGTACACGACAAACTAGTCCTAAAAATAAAATCTTATGGTATCTCTGGATAACTGCATAACTGGATAGAAGCATTCCTGTCAAACAGACAACAAATGGTCAAAATTGGGAGCGTCCTATCAAATTCTGTACCTGTCAACAGTGGTGTCCCCCAAGGCACTGTTCTGGGACCAACTCTCTTCATACTCTACATAAATGACCCCTGTGATCATATTAAGAGCAACTACGTTCTTTTTCGCTGATGATGTAAAGCTGTTCAATACCACAGACAATACTGCTACCCTTCAAAAAGATCTTGACTATGTAACAGAATGGTCAAACAAATGGCAACTTCAAATCTCAACAAATAAATGCTCTGTCTTACATAGTGGCAAAAAAAAGTCAGAAAATACAATACAAGCTGAATAGTCAAGATCTTGTTGATGATCCAAGCTCTGTAAAGGACCTTGGAATACTCATCTCTAATGATCTAAGTACTAGAGCCCACTGTAACTACATAGCCAAAAAGGCATTAAGAGTTGTTAACCTAATCCTACGTAGCTTTTTCTCTGGTAATATCACACTACTAACTAGAGCAGGGGTGTCCAACCTTTCACCTTCCCTGGGCCACATTAGAAGATGAAAATTTGGTTTGGGCCACACATAAAATAAAATAACAGTAACGATACCTGATCATCCAAAAAAAACATAGAAAACATAGTTAACATATTAAATTTATTTGGAAATGAAGTTAGTGAGATGTTTTTATTATTTATTATTTATTAAAAATTATTTATTTTTTATCATGTTTTTTTATCACGGTTTTTTTATCACGGTTTATTTTCCAGCCAAATTTTGCGGGGGGGGAAGCTCGCCCGCCTCGCACCTACCTCTCCTCCTGCAAATGGCCCTGCTGGATGAGGCAGGACTGGAAGGCAGAAGCGGCGGCGGGGGCTGGGGAAGAAGCGGCAGCGGGGGGAGAAGCAACAGGGGCAGAAGCGGTGGCGGGGGCAGAAGTGGCAGCGGGGGCAGAAGCGGCGGCGGGGGCAGAAGCGGCAGCAGAAGCGGCGGTGGCGGGGGGCAGAAGCAGTGGCAGCAGAAGTGGCGGCGGCGGCGGGGGCAGAAGCGGTGGTGGGGCAGCGGCAGCAACAGCAGGAGGTGGCGCTCTGACGGCACCCGCCTTTGCTGTTGCTGCTTGGCCTGGTGCTCGCCTCGCCCCGCCCCGCACCTGCCTCTCCTCCTCCTCCTTGCTGGCTCTGGCACGAAGGTTGGGGTGGGCACTGGGCCGCATTACGAGGTGACCTGGGCCGCATGCGGCCCCTGGGCCGCGGGTTGGACAAGCCTGAACTAGAGCATACAAAACATTTGCTAGACCAATACTCAAATACAGCTCATCAGTCTGGAACCCACATTACGTATCTGATATTAGCACAGTTGAGAAAGTCCAGAAATATTTCACAAGAAGAGTTCTCCACTTCTCTACTCATTGTAGAATACCTTATGCCACCAGACTTGAAATTCTAGAACTAGAAAACCTTGAATTACGCCGTCTTTAGTCTGATCTAAGTATGGTATGTACAATCATACATTGCAATGTCCTACCTGTCAATGAATACTTCAGCTTCAACCATAACAACACAAGAGCACACAATAGATACAAACTCAAGGTTAACCACACCAAACTTGATTGCAGGAAATACGACTTCAGCAACAGAGTGGTCAATGTCTGGAATACTCTACCTGACTGTGTAGTTTCTTCCCCAAACCCCAAAAACTTTAACCTTAGACTGTCTATTATTGACCTCACCCCTTTCCTAAGAGGTCTGTAGGGGGCGTGCATAAGCGCACCAACGTGCCTACCGTCCCTGTCCTATTGTTTCTTATATTTTTCTTATATGTACCCATTTCATGTATTCATAACTATGTATATACTTATACTTATTATCTTGTAAGCAATTGACAAATCAAATAAATAAAAAATAAAATAAATTCCCATGCAGAGCAATTGAAACATTTGACTAACACTTTATAACTTGGCATGTATTGAAACACATGTTTAATGTTGACATACGAAATTTGTTTAGTATGAACAATTGTGGAAAGTATTCAGCTTGAATAATTTTCCAGTTAGTTTTTGTTATTAGTTTTTATAATTATGGAAAGCTAAACTGTGCAACCAGTGGGCTTTAATCCACTCCAGAAAATGAAAGAGAGGAAAGAGAAGATATAGTTGGAAACTAATCAAAAAAAGAAGCAACCTGGAATTAAGGAGAAACTTCTTAACAGTGAAGACAATTAACCAGTGGAACTGCTTGCCTTCAGAAATTGTGGGTGCTCCAACACTGGAGGTTTTGAAGAAGAGACTGGACAGCCACTTGTCTGGAATGGTATAGGGTCTCCTGCAAGGGTGGGCTTCAAAAAATTTAGCAACCTGGCTGCTGGCTAGATGTGGCTGTGGTGGGTGTGGTCAAGTCGGCTTCCTGCACCACAGCAGGGGGGGCTCTGAAGGCTTTCCTCGGGCCTCCAGGAGAGCAAAAACAGCCTCCCCAGGCTCCAGAGGCCCACTGGAGGCCAGAAACGGGCCCATTTCTGGCCTTTCAGAGCCTCTGGGAGGCCCATTTTTCACCTCCTTGAGCATCTGAGTGGGCCCTGCACTTACCTGGGATCCAAACAGGCTGTGTGGGGACTCCGGGGAAGGGAGAGGTGGGCCAGGCCAGCCAGGGATGGGATTTGCCAGTTCGCCGAACCAGCCATAAAATTAACAACCAGTTTGCCTGAACTGGGGTGAACTGGTAGCAGCCCACCCCTGGTCTCCTGCTTGAGCAGTGTTCTGACCCAACCAGGTTCCCAAAGAGCAAACACAGACAAAGGCAGCAGCCCCCCACCTTTTAAGGTTTAATGACAAATTCTGTTCTGAAGGCTGCTTTCCAACAATTAGCTCCAACAAGAAAGAGCCTTGCCAAGTTGTTTGGCAAGGCTGCCAAAATCCAGAAATAAGAACTAATTTACCAGATTCTCCAAACACGAACTAAGATGTCCACCAGTTGAGCTTCAGAGCTTCTTTGCCCTCTGCAAAGAACGCTTTTCCAAACCTGGCTTTTATTCTCTCGAGGGAGGGGCCATTACCTTGCAGCCTTACTCCTGAGTCACCTGTGCTGCTGTAACTGCTCTTCCCTCTGAGTAATCCTTTATGCACGTGCACTTGGCACAGGCTCCTCGGGAACCTCCTCATCACTGCTGCTAGCCCCCACGATCTCTGAAGGCAGCAGTCCACTCCCTGAAGGTCCTGGCCCCTCATCAGAGTCTTCCTCAGCCATCTGCACCTGCTGCCGGCTAACCACAACAAGCAGGGGGTCGGATTAGAAGACCTCCAAGGTCCCTTCCAGCTCTATTCTATTCTAAATATTCTAGTTCAGTTAAAGTATACTTCCCTAAAACACGGACCATGTACTACCAAAATCAAAAGTAACACTGAAGATGATACCATAGAAGAGAATATTTGTAGGTCAGGATTGAAGTGTGGGGTCCTTGGTGCTCTCTTAGCTTGGTTGTTTTCTTGCAAACATTTCATTATCCAATTAGGTAATATCACCAATACTAGAAGGCAGTGGAGTTTGTGATCCGCCTTATAGCACTGACGTTGTTATCTAGTTGGATAATGAAACATCTGCAAGAAAACAATCAAGCTCAGAGAACACCAAACTCCCCATAACATGGTCACCCTTATAGCAGCTACTCCAGAATATATTAGATGTCAATTCCCAAAATTTTAATTCCCAGTCGAAATAGCCAAATTCCATCTATGCCAGGTTGATGTGGGCTACCTTAACAATATTCTATTCAAACTCGATTCTCTCTGCAAATATATTAACCTATTGCTCTGGTTTAAAAAACAAAACAAAACAGAAGTGATAGAGGTCTTCTGAAGGATGTGGAAATCAGGTGACTCTTATACACCAGCCAACTTGTCATCAATATCAATACTTCCCAATTGCACCTTGATTTACAAGAATCCACCAATTGTAATAATTAGCCCAGAGTGTCTGTTTGAAAAGTTGCCTATTCCATGCTTTTCTCTGAAACAACATAATAAATTAGACATTGCGGGTGGGATATAGGAGAATAGGCCTTCTTGAAAATATACTGTAGAATGGATATAGTACTAAACAATTCTCCAGTTTGTAACAAACCTTCAACTTTCCATTTGGTGTAGATCATGTATCAAATTCCACAGCTGAATTAAGAATCGGGTTGCATGGAAACCCCAAATTTGGTTTTTGTAAGAGGCCAAAGAGAAGAAACTAGTTTTATGCAAATGACATAAAAAGTGAGAAACCGTGAATTTTAGCTCCGCCTTCAACATGAAGCCCCTGGAGTGACTTTGGGTCAATCACTTTCTCTCAGCCCTAGGAAGAGGCAATGGTAAACCAAAAACTTGGCCACTTATCGAGGCAATCTCTGAGAATTGGACATGTTTGAATGGTAGGGAAAAAAATAATTGACTTATTCACCAACATTCTACTCACGTGTCCTAATTTTTTTTAAAGGCGATTATTTCCAAGTCTCAACTTTTGTGGCCAGTTGTTATAGTGATAATTATCTTTTCAATTGAACAAGACAGATTAATCAATCTCTGGTCTTGATTCAAAAAAGAGTATTTATATCCATCATTTCAGTTTCCCATCGTTCATGTATCTGATTATTTGGCAGGCTTAAAGAAAATTTCCATTTACATACTCAAACTCTTTTTTAGCAAATGAGTGTACATTAACAGATAAGTTTTTTTATAATAACGATGAGCAATCAGAAGATTTACTATATTTAATGTTGCAATTTTTGCCTGGATTTTGGAAGGCGGGGTTGATTTGGACAATTTTTAAAGGATTTTAAAAAAGAACTGAAGCATGGTTCTTGATAATTAAATGGTATATTTCTGTCCTGATTCTGGAAATCATACATGATATGAAGTAGACATGCAGCTCCTGCAAAAATGCACTGCAATAAATTGCAATTTCAGTAGAAATGAAAAGGTTAAATATATCCCTTGATGCATGGGCAAGTTTCCCTTCCACTAAAATGGAAAAACAGCAAGGGGGGCATAGATGGTCCTCAATTTACAACCAGAATGGAGCTTGCCCACTAGGGCCATAACCATGGTCAATGCATGACAGACGTGATTTTATTACTCTTTTTTTGCTGCAGTCATTAAAGTGAACAGGCAATCATTAAGTGAAACCATTGTTCGCTAGTTTTTGCTGGGGAACCGAAATCCAGCTTCTCCTATTGACGTTGCTTTTTGGAAGACCCATGGGAAGGTTACAAGCGGTGATCACGTGATCCAAGGATGACACTGCAACCGTTATAAGTGCAAGCCAGTTGCCAAGAACTCAGATCGTGAGCACAATGATCATGGGGACCTTGCAATAGCTGCAATTCTGGGGACTGGCCATAAGTCAGTTTGTTCAGCACCATTGTGAGTTTGAACAGTCGTTAAATGAATGGTTGTAAGTTGAGGACTACCTACTGTCGGAGGAGATTGAGCTTGTCATCCTCATCCCAGAGAATTCCAGATGTTTGGGGATTTTCTCATAATCCCCAGCCAGCACAACTCTAGCATTTTGTGAGGATTTCACTGGGGAATTCTTTTAGCCCTAACATTAGGCTGGGTTTAGAGATCCAACAGAGCCGGGGTGTCAAACTGGATTTCTTTGATGGCCAGATCAGCATTGTAGTTCTCCTCCGCAGGCCAGCCAGGGAAGGGGAGACGGGACGGACGCCTTCTGCAGCACCCTGCCTGCAAAATAGGGCGCAAGGGGACTCACATGCCCCCCTCGCCCCATTTTGGCCAGCAGAGTGCTGCAGGGGACCGTCCCGGCTGAAAATGAGGCACGGGGGTTCATGCAGCTCCCCCACGCCCCATTTTGGCTGCCAGAGGCATCATGGGTTGGTCCTTTGCTATTTCCCGGCCAGCCCCATGGGGCAGACATAAGGACCCTTTGGGCCAGATCCAACCCACAGGCCTTGAGTTTGACACCCCTGCAATAGAGGATGTGATGGCTCAACAGTTAAGGACATTTGTCAACTAGAAAGCTGACAGCCCAGGTTCGAGACCTGAGTGCCACATGATGGGGTGAGTCCCAACTCCCACAAAACCTAGCAGTTTGAAAGCACACAAATGAGAGTAGATAAACAGTATTATGTGCACCTTGGGTTTATAGTCATGCTGACCATATGTCTTTGGACAATGCTGGCTCCCTCAGCTAAAAAACTGAGCACTGCCTTCTGGAGTCGGATTCGACTGGAGAGGGAAAATCTTTACTTTTAGCCACCCAGTAGTTCTATCATAGAATTGTTTAGATTTAATGTATTGTATGAACTTAGCCATCCTATAAATGGTGGGATCTATAAATCACAACTCAGCATATTGCAGCTGATTGTGATTTATTCCAAAAACCATGACTAAACAAACCATGACTTGTAACATTTGGGGACAATATAAAGGTCTGTATTGAGTGAAACGTACTTTAGTTTTGAAGGGCAGCCTTTTTGGGCTAAGTCAACACAATCTATCCTTTACTTACAGGACAGGATGTCTTAAAAGCGTGTCGATATATTTGCATTCCACATTTGCATTCCCTCGTATCACAACTCCTCCATTTATAGTTCCTTCTGGAAGGCACACCTTTTGGTCAGGACACATGTATGACTTTGCCAAAGGCAAAGGACAAGATGGTGTGGTTCTTGTCAGATCGCTATAAATGGAGATCTGAATCAGACTGTGACTCATTCCAAAGCACTCAAAGATATATTGAGGGGGAAACTGATGGAATTTAATTGAAGATCTGCTGGAATTAGCTGAGTAAGCAGGCTATATTGCTTCAGAAGAAGAAACTCTGCATAATTTAATGCAAATATTTAATCACTTCTAAAGTCCCTTTGATAAGAAATACATACTGTACATTGATCTCTCCTGCTTCTGTGGTATCACACAACTAACCCGCAACATTTCAAGAGGATCTTAATGACCGGTTCTGGGACTTAGGTCTGGCATTCCATAAAACCTTAAAGACTGGTTGTATTCCTAGCCCCATGATGGCGAGCCTATGGCATGTATGCCAGAATTAGCACGCAGAGCCATTTCTGCCAGCACGTGAGCCATCGGCCAAAACTGATTGTCGGGTATCTGCTGCGCATGCATGGGTGGTGGGTGGTGGGTGGGGGAGATGTGCACGCATGTGCAGTGTGCACACAGTGCACATGGGGTGGTTGCATACACATGCGCAGGGGCAGGGGGATCGCACACGCGGTGCATTATGGGCATTATGCATTATGCATATATGCATTATGCGCGCACTTTCAGCATGCGATGACAAAACGGTTAGCCATCACTGTCCTAGGCCATAGGTTGACATAGATGGGGCCCTTGTTGGATGTCTCTTTGTTATACGTGGTTTTGTCTGTAGGTAATGATCAGGTCCCATCTTGGTTTTGGTTTGCACTATATTTTAATGGTCTTACATTGTGTCCTGTTCAATAACATGTTTTTAAATTCAGTTATAAAGTATTGTAAAATTCAAAATACAAAAGTAAATAAAAGAGCAGTGAGGAGGGAGGGGAAAGTAGTGTCCTGTTCAGAGTCAGTTTTAGTAGGCCTAAATTGAACGAAATATATAAATTAGACATATCCAAATGTAACCGTATTTAGTGAAGACCTATTGGAATCAATCAATAGCAATAACTTAGACTTGCATACCACTTCACAGTGCTTGGCAGCCCTCTCTAAGCGGTTTATACAGTCAGCATATCGCAATCAACAATCGGGGTCCTCATTTTACCGACCAGAAGGATGGAAGGCTAAATCAACCTTGAACCAGTGAGAATCGAACTCCTGGCCATCAGCAGAATTAGCCTGTAATACTGCATTCTAACCACTGTGCCATCACAGCTCTTAATATTAATTAATGACTTATCCTCCCACCCCATATAGTGGCTGAGGAATTCTGGCAATTGAGGCGCACTCATCTTAAAGCTGCTGAAATTGAGAAAAACACTGTACTAAGTAGTCAACACTGATCTGAAGAGAGCATCAAATGGCTGACTCTGCTGTGCCATGCAAAGTAGCTGTGCTTCAAAAGCAGAGGGTAAAGGTGAGTGACAATGGGAGCCCAGGCGGGTGGGTGGACCCAACAGCAGAGCGGTGGAGAGAACCGGTTTGGTCTCTGCTGCTTATCGCCTCTACCAGCTCGGCAGAACTGGCCCAAACCAGGAACATACCACCACTGGCTCCAAGCCACATAATTGGAAGTTTGCAGTTTCATGAGATACCTTCATCAGAAGCCTGAAAGACACAAGACGTATTCTCTGTGAGAAACAGACCTCTGCATCTATTCTGGGAAGAATACTAAGACCTCTAATAATTGTTACTGCGCTGTACACATTGCCCTCCAGGCCATGTGTTCTCATAAGAGAGGAAGTTCTGGTTTCACAGCAAGGCATCCATCACACCGTTGACAACAATCTCTGTACATGATCTCAGTTTAATCTGCATATGTTTATTGAGAAATGAGATTTAATGGGGGACTCTAACCTTGTGGCCCATTATGTTATTGCTACTTTCATATTTCTTTTGAGAAAGACTTTTAAAAGGACTTGGGCCTCTCCCAGAATGGAAATAGATTTGTTTTAATCCACAGGAAACATTTATACTTGACGTCTGAGAGAATTAGAGCATGGATAAGGTCTATGCAATCATTAGAGCTAAAAAATTATGTTTATATGTAAATACATAGGCCACATTAACCAATGCATTATGTTGATTATTTCTTTGCGAAAGGGCTAGAAGTGTGCAGATTTTATGTGGTAGTCCTCCATTTATAACCACAATTGGGACAAAAAAATTCTATTGCTAAGCAAGGTGGTTGTTAAGTGAACCACACCTGATTTTACATCCTGTTTTGGTATGGTTTTTAAGAAAATCAGTGGAATTTTTGAATAAATCATGTGATCACTAAGTGAATCTGGTTTCCCTCATTAACTTTGCTTATTGGAAGCCCTCTGGGAAGATGACAAATGGCAAAGATGTGAGCCCAGGATGCTGCCACTATCATAAATACATGCCAGTTGCAAAGCCCAAAATTTGATCATGTGACCATGGGGATACTGCAAAGGTTCAAAGTGTGGGGACGAGTCGTAAATCACTTTTTTTCAGTTGTAACTTCAAAAGTTACCAAATGAGTGGTTATAAATTGAGGAGTATCTGTTTGCAATTGCCATTTCAATTAAAATGTTTTGTACACGATTGTCTTCTGTCTACCAAGAAGTGAACCCTGTTACTTTAGTATTACATTGCAATTGGGAGTAATGTAATAATAATGGACAATTCTTTGCTGTCAAAAATAGCATCAGAATTGTGTTAACTTGCAGAAAGGATGTTATGGGCTTTAAGAAGGCTAACTGTTTCTTGGCTGCTCGCCTTTCACCTTTTTATGGCAATATTTCTCAACCATGGCAACTTCAGGATTTGTGGACTTTAATTTTCAGAATTCTGGCTGGGGTATTCTAGATGGAGAATTATGGGAGTTGAAATCCAGATAACCTAAAGTCATCAAGGCTGATAAACATTTCTTTATGGCCAACAAACTTGCTTTTCCATTCATGGAGATTCTAGCTTGCCTTTATGAAGTTCAATCAGAAAAGAAACCCTTTGAGAGAAATGGCAATTGCAATTGTTATCTACTATGGATAACATTAAATATTTAAGCATGCTAAGTTTGTCTGGTAAAAGGGGAGAATAAAAATAACAATAAAACCATGGTTAATTCAGCAAACCACAATTCAGCAATTCATACCACATATTTTCCCACTACTGTATTAAACATTATGCTTTTATTTATATAAAGCTCAAACTTTACGCTACTATAGCTCCCTCAAATGATAACTTGTTTTGTATGACTCTCCGTTCAATAAAATAAGGTTTTGGGGAGAAATAAATCTGCAATTTTTGAATAATTACACGTTAATATATGTATCAAATGAAATCTTGCAACCTTACAAAATAGATTTGTTTTGTGGGAACTAAATAATAAAACAATCCAGTTTGGAATCATATTTTAATATGAGCTTGCTGTACTTATTTAGTTGTAAAGCCACATTTGACTTCAGCTCCCAAGATGCATCATTTTACCAGGAATGTGTGTCTATAATTAAGTTCTTGCAACCTCGTGCATCAGTGATGTAATTTAGCCATGTCATCTTCGGTTGGCCTTCTTTTCAACTGCCTTCTTTTTTTTTTTTTTTACAAAAATGCACTGTCCCTGTGAATCTTTGAGCCTCAAGAGATAAGTCTGTCGGACCTTCTATGCTTAATTGCACTGAGTTGGCTTTTCTTGTTGTTCAAGAGATCACTTAGGTTTTATTCAAGCCATCAAAGTAATATCATCAGCATCTCTGAAGTTATTAATGTTTCTACCAGCAATTTTAATTTCTATTTCTCTTAGTTCAGCATTTTTGTAATACATTTAACACAGAGACATTAAATAAATAAGTCGATAATTCTTTTGACATACTCTTTTTCTACATTTGAACTATTTAACTGCTCCGTGTTCCATTTTGTTGTTCCTTAGTCATCATAGAACTGTTCAGAAGGCATATTAGGTGGCCCAGTACATCAATGCTTTCAAGAGCTATCCCCTGATTTGTTGTGACCTACAATCTGAAAGGTCTGTAAAATTAATAAAACTAAAATAAAAAATCTTATTGTTCTTCAACTGTTACCAATGTGTTCTTATATCCTTCGGCTGTTCTAAAACCAACTTGTATCTTTGGCAGTTCTCATTTCATGTGTTGTGAAGTCAAAAATTACAAAATCTTGAGCGATATCATATTACAATGAGAGATATGTGAAACTTGAAACATGGACATTCTTTGCATTCTGCCTTTGCTTGATCTAGCAAAACTCTTAAATCCGTTTTTAGGAACAATTACTAGAGGGATCACCAGTAGGAAAGAGGAGGCTCTAATCCCACTATATAGGGCTTTAATCAGACCCCATTTGGAATATTGTGTCCAGTGTTAGCTCTGAGATTCAGCTGCCAAGATTGTTATAAGGAATGCAAGGAGGGGTGGAGGAGTTGGAAAGTTCAAGGTTATTTAGTATGTCCGCATTAAACAATTCCAGCTGCAGTTAATTGATTCTCGTGAATAATGAAGTGTAAGAAGTGGGAAGAGAGAAGGTAGATTTTGTGAAACGTGCTGAAAATGACTTTCAGTTTGGAAACTGACTAGAAGTACCAGAGCTGTTCCTAATAAATCAGTTGGAGATTATACTTGTCTCGGAGTGATTGATTACAATGGACAATTCTGGATGCCTAACATAGTTCTGTAAACTTCATTTTAAAAAAGATATTGATAAGATTGAGCAAATCCAGAGATAGCAACAGAAATGGTGCAAGGTCTACGGGACAAAACATATCAAGAAAGATTGGAGGAACAGTGTGTCTAGAAGACAGAAGAGAAAAAGGGAAGTTTTCTGTATCTTGTACAGAGGTGGCTTCATAAACTGTACAGATGCAGAGAGATAACTCAACAAGACGTCCATAACAAAGAACATTTATTGGTTCATCAGATATCCTCATAACTCACATTTGTGATGAAGTTCTTCTTTTATGACCAATCCTTTGTATATCTGCCTTGTAGTAAAAGATGGTTATCTCCTAACCTATCTCGTAGAGGGATAGAAGGTGGTAGAAGAATGAGGAAAACTCCCTTAACCCACCAAGGATCAATTCAGTGACCAATCAGGATTACAGATGTGGCCACGTGTCATGAACTATATTTCCCAGGATACTTTTAACTACATTTACCATGATGCATTCCGTTAAGGGGACAGCTCATAATTCCTAAGTAACTATCCAATTCCCCTAGACTGGCTGGGACAGCACAGGAGGACATTAGGGTGGGCTGCTGGGGGTTCGCAGTTCGGGAGAGCCCCTAGTTAAGATTCTGTGCAGTTTAGAGAACCCCCAAATCCCACTCCTGGCTGGCCCCACCCACCCCGCTCCTCCCAGGAGTCCCCACACGGCCTGTTTTGGATGCAGCTAAGTGCAGGGTGCATGCGGAGGCTCAGGGAGGGTGAAAAGCAGGCCTCCCAGAAGTTTGGGATGGCGGAAACTGGGCCTGTTTCTGGCTTCCAGCCTCCGGTGCCCAGGAAGACCATTTTCGCTCTCCCAGAGGCTCAAGGAAAGCCTCTGGAGCCCGGGGAGGGCAAAAATGCCTGCCCCCCCGCCCATGGTGCAGGAGACCGACTAGGCCACGCCCACCATGGCCACACCCACCCAGCAATCAGGCAGAGAACCCTTTGCTTAAAATTTCAAAACTTACACCTGGAGGACATGATTGAAACCTTAAATTATACTAAGGGTCTGAGTAAGATTCTAAAAGGCAGTACAGACAACTTCTTGATGTACAACCACAATTGACCCAAAATTTGTGTTGTTAAGTGAGACATTGGTTACGTGAGTTTTGCCCCATTTTACGACCTTTCTTGCCTCAGTTGTTAAGTGAATACTGCAGTTGATAAGTTAGCAATCCAATTGTTAAATAAACCTGTCTACCCCTTTGACTTTGCTTGTTAGAAAGCAGCAAAGGTGATCTAAAATGACCTCGGGGCACAGCAACAGTCATAAATATGAACCAGTTTTGTCAAGCTTCTGAATTTTGATCATATGATCATGGGTATGCAATAGAGATCATAATTGTGAAAAATGGTCATAAGTCACTACTTTCAGTGCCATCATAACTTTGAATGGTCACTGAATGAACTGTTGTAAGTTGAGGACTACCTGTATCTATAATATTAAGAAAAAATCGAGATTACACAGGGCATAACCTCAAACTGACAGAAAGAAAGTTTGAAAGTAATATTGGAAAGTATTACTTTACAGAAGGAGTAGCTGAAGCTTGAAACCAACTTTCAGTGGTTCAATCATCAGTAATTGAGTTTAAACTTGCTTGGGATAAATGCATGTCCATCATCTTTAATTTTATTAAAATTAAAATTTTTGAATTTAAATACAAAATTAATTAGAATAAAATAAAAAATTAGTAAAGTACAAAAATAATGATTAAAAAAGAACAAATTAACAAATTACAAAGAAAGCAACAAGCGCAACAGGGGCGGACTCAGGGGACGACTAAGTCTTTTTCTGCCAGCAGTTTTCTTATGTTTCTATTCTCTGAGACAGGCAACTTATTTTTTTATCGCGTACCAATTTGAGGTAGAAAGCTATGCTTTGTAGCAGCAATCGCAGAAAATTCTGAGTGTTCTCCAGGGATGGGATTCTACCGGTTCAGATCGGTTCGGGTGAACTGGATGTTAAATTTACATCTGGTAGGCCAAACCGGTATTTGAACCGACCGGCTGGCCCCGCCAACCCTGCTCCTCCCACGCGAGTCTCCATGCGGCCCATTTTTTATGCAGGTAAGTGCAGGGTCCGCATGGAGGCTATGGGAGGGGAGGAAACGGGCCTTCTAGAAGTCCAGAAACGGGCCTGTTTCCAGCTTCCGGAGGGCCTCCAGAGACCCAAGGGAAGCCTCCAAATCCTTGGGAAGGCAAAAAACGGCCCTCCCGGAAGTTCCAATAGGCCATGTCCACAAAGTCCACGCCCACCGAGCAACTGGGCAGCAAACCGGTTGCTGGGATTTTTGAATCCCACCCCTGGTGTTCTCTGCTTTACCCAGGAAAACTAGGAACAGTTGATGACAGCAATCCTGTTTTTCAGGTGCAAGTTTAATAAATGTATGACTCTCTTAAATTTGGTTTTAAATCTCTTGGAGGATTTTGTGAATGCACTGCTTAGGAGAGGAGCAATGAAGAGTGCCTGATAAAGAAAATAAATTGGGTGGGGGGACTGAGGGAATAACATGTTCACAAATGTACTGGTAGCTCTTGATTCTTGATAATTCATTTAACTTCTATTCAAAGTTATAATGATGCTGTAAAAATTGATTTACAACTGGTGCTTGCTATTACGACCATTGCAGCATCCCTGCATTCAGATTATCACAATCTGGGTGTTTGGCAACTGCTTTCACTTACAATGTTGCAGCTTCCTGGGATGCCAGGGGATTACCAACAAGCAACAGAGGAAGCTAGATTCACTTAATAACTGTAGCTGAAAAGGTCATAAAATGGGTCATGAATCACTTAGTGATCACGTTGCTTAGAGACAGAAGTCCCAGTCCCAATTGTGATTTTTAGTTGAGGAATTCCTGAAAACACAAACTTTGAAAGCACCATTGTTCTGTATTCTGTACAGTGGTATATTTGTCTTCTGTACAGATGCAAATAGATAAACTCCACAAAACATCCATAACAAAGTACTTTTATTGGTTCATCAGGTATCCTCATAACTCACATTTGTGATGAAGTTCTTCTTTAATGACCAATCCTTTGCATATCTGTCTTGTAGGTAAAAAGATGGTTATCTGCTATCCTTTTTCTCTCATCTCATAGCAATAGAAATAGAACAGTTACCAGGAGTCTGTGAGTTCAGCCAAGAGTGAGGAAACCTCCCCTAACCCATCGAGGGTCAATTTAGTGACCAATCAGGATTACAGATGTGGTCACGTGACATGGACTACATTTCCCAGGATACCTTAACTCCATTTACCATGATGCATTCCCTTAAGGGGACAGCTCACAATTGCTACCTAACTATCCAATTCCCATACACTGGCTGGACAGCACACCATTTGTCCTAGACGACTTCAATTTCGGTGCAATGAACTTACTGTCTTTCTTAAAACAAATCATATTCTAGGTTCTATCCTAAGCATCTTTATACTCTAATTTAACAAAAACTGCTGACTAAAATACTCATTATGTAGTCTGTTCCCTACTGATGGTTAAGAAAGAACCGTAAAAGGTGGCATTTTAGAAAAGGCATCTAAAAAACTGAAAAATATGTTTCCTGTTTGAATTTTTTAAAAAATAAATCACATTCTGTTCAAACAAACTACCCAGTAGATCTTATTTTGGTTCCCAGTTGAAAAGATAAAAGCCTATAAATGAAAGATGTTGCCATTGAAGTTTTCTGGCGCTTGTTCATTATTGTTTATTTTCTATTTTGACTTTCTTTTCCCCTCACTATAATCATGCATAATAGCTGCTAAATGTGCATTACAGATATGGATGGGGTTTAATGGAAATAAGGGTTGACATTAAGCTCTAGGTAAAAACAAATGGACATTTTCCCATATATAACTAAACCCATCAATTCAACAAATAACCTAGAAAGGACAAGGGGAAACAAAATGACATTTTCCAACCATTTACCACTCCTGTGCTGATGAAAGACACCCTATAAATGGCAGTATAATATAGAAAATTGTTTCCAAGGTGAGGTCAACTTTCAGGTTGAAGTTAAGTCTCTCCTAATAGAAAGAGTTACATTCCTTGGCATAGACACATTAATTATATAAATTTCATAGAGGAAATGCAGAGTCCTATAATGTATGGCATTGATTAATGCCACTCTCTTGATTTATCGTTGTGTATTTTTGAACTCTGTTTTTTAACAAGCAGCTAATTTAAAAGCTAGGTTTCAGTCACAACTTTCATGATGCTTTCAGCAGTCCCGTGGGTAACATGGAAATTGGTCTGTTAATGTTTTCTAGCCAGGCTCCAAATCTGAATTTTTTTCCCCACAGACAAAATAAGTATTTTTCAATAGCAAAGCGCGCTACATTTGCTTTTTCCATTCTCTGTACTTGAAGGAATGTCTTTCACTGATCTATCCAGCTATCATTGAGAAAAAAAACTCAGCCACTTAAAGCTGCACCAATAGCCCACACCAATATTAAACCAACCATAGTTGCACCAGAACCAGAAGTTATGTATCCATGTTTCTCTTGCAGGATCCAGGAAAACATTACCATATAACAAGCTATATAGGTAGTCCTCAACTTACGATAATAGTTGGGTCCAAAATTTCCATTGCTATGCAAGACAGTTATTAAATGAGCTTTGCCACATTGTATGACCTGTGATGGACCAGGCATAAGCCTCTTCTTTAGCGCTACTGTAACTGCCAATCGTTATACAAATGGTTGTAAGTCAAGGCTCCTGTCCTTCCTGAATCTCACCAAATGAAATTGAAATTAATGGCACCAGTGGTGGGATTCAAAATTGTTTACTACCGGTTTTGTGTGCGTGGCTTGGTGGGTGTGGTGTGGCTTGGTAGGCGTGGCAGGGGAAGGTTACTGCAAAATCCCCATTTCCACCCCACCCCACTAAATCTGCTTTCCAGCTCCGTTCTCTTGTGCAGGGCAACCAAAGAAGATTCAGCCCATCAGCTGGGATTCAGGAGGCAGAGAATAGATGGGGCGGGGCCAGTCAGAAGTGGTAATTGCCAGTTCTCTGAACTACTCAAAATTTCCACTACCGGTTCTCCAGAACTGGTCAGAACCTGCTGAATACTATCTCTGAATGGCACCCAATGCACACCCACTCTGCCCGATCCTCTTGGGTGATCAGAAATTAATTTGAAGCTGATACACAAACAATGGGTATCATAAATCTTTTAAAATGCCAAGCAAATTAAAGGTAGTCCCTGCAGATTTTATTCAGCTGTTACCGACTAGGATGGCAGAGTGGCTCAGTGATGGAAAGCTAGCAGCCTAGATTCGAGACCCAAGCACCATGCGATGGTACGAGCTCCCATTTTTGTCACAGCTCCTGCCAACCTAGCAAATGCAAGGTAGTGCTCCGGATTCAAATCCCTAAAACGTATAGCAAGGAAAGTAGCAAACCGCACCATATGTAACTCTCCAAAATAGCTGCGTATTTTCCTGGGATGGCGGCTTCCATATAGGTGTAAGGAATTCTGTATGAGGGAAAGTGCTCTTTTAAAAAAAAAGTTATAAATGCGATGTCTGAATACTTTGAAAGATCAGCAGAACCTTTTGTGCCAATAAATGAGAAATATTCATTAGGTATAAAGGATTTGGTCTTGGAACTGAAAAGCTATTTGTTCAGTGTGCCTGCCACCTCAGATACATGATGTAATGACTGAAAAAGGAGAAAGGCACGGATGCTAACAAACCATCTTCTAAAAATTAATGAGTTATTAAAGTTTTGCAGCCAGAGCAGGATACAAACATTCAGTGTTCAGAAGGACAAGAAATGACAGCTTTGGGACATAAGCCCAAGAACACTGCGTCCACTCGGGGCTCAGGACTATCGTAGATGCAAATAAGACAACTGGCAATTAGAACCTTGTTGGCAATTATCAGCCTGATGACTGAAAGCTGGCTAGACAGGATTCTGTTTCCATTTTACCTTTAGGCCATTATCTTGGAGGTCAAAATCAGAGCAAGAAAGGAAAGAAACTTAGTTATCCTCCCAGCCTCTCTAGAGAGCTCAAGCATATGAGATTGCAAAGCCCCATAAAGCCAGTTTACATGATTTGTGTTGTTGCAGTGCAAACGTTAGGGCTTAATTTGATATCTTGCAGAGGTGGGATTCTACCAGTTCAGACTGGTTTGGGAGAACCGGTAGTTCCAGTGAACATTTGGCCCTGCCCACCCATCCCTCTCTTTCCTGCGCTTTATTTCCTAGTTTTTTTAGCACAGCTGATTTGCACAGCAGAGTAGTTTGCCACACCTCAGCTGTTTTACTCCCAGGGGCTGCAGTAGAAGGTAAGTAAAAGGTAAAGTTAAAGATTCCCCTTGCACATATGTGCTAGTTGTTTCCAGCTCTAGGGGGCGGCAATCATCTCCGTTACAAGCCAAAGAGCCAGCGCTGTCCAAAGACATCTCCATGGTCATGTGGCTGGCATGACTAAATGCTGAAGGCGCACGGAACGCTGTTACCTTCCCACCAAAGTGGTCCCTATTTTTCTACTTCCATTTTTTTACATGCTTTGGAACTGCTAGATTGGCAGAAGCTGAGACAAGTAACAGGAGCTCACTCCATTACATGGCGCTAGGGATTCGAACTGTCAAACTGCCGACCTTTCTGATCGACAAGCTCAGCGTCTTAGCCACTGAGCCAAATATGCACTCACTAAACTGGTTGTTGCACCTGTTGAATCACACCACTGATACCTTGATCACCAAGGAGCTGAGCTCTGGAATGTTTCAATAGCTCTGCATATTATTTATTTATTTATTAAATGTATATGCTGTCAATCTCATGGAAGTCATTCTGGGCATCGATAAAAAGGTAAATATGTAAACAAAATTGACAGGTATTAAATAGAAACTAAAAATGAAGAGGACAGGAAGCATCAGGTTAGGGTTTTCTCTTGACTCCATCAGCCGTCCCTAGTGCAGACAATATCTCAAAGGTTCTTTTCCTGGACCCCTCCAGCCCAAGTTACTGGATAGACCGGAGTCCATAGCCTCTTATCCTGGGGTAAGTGGGATGGGCCAATCCCATGGGCTCCCCAAATACCTGAATTAATTAGACTTTTTCCCTTATTACAACTCCGTTCCTCTCTCTCTCTCTCTCTCTCTCTCTCTCTCTCTCTCTCTCTCTCTCTCTCTCTCTCTCTCTCTCTCTGTGGAGCTCCTACAATTTATAAGCTTCAAAATTACAGAGATTTTCCAATCTGTCACAGTAGGAGCGGCTTTTCTTTCCTCTATGGCTGCCTCTTACAGAAGGCAGAAAATAGTTTACAAATTTAAGAGATCTTTTCTGAAACTCCCCATTGAGTAACAACTAGCCTATTTTTACAAAATATGGAAATCTTCAACCTGGAGATTTGGCCTAAGTGCAACGGCAACAGGAAAAAATTTTGAAACGGTTGCACAACTTTAAGAACCTTTTGAATGGGGCCCATTAATTACACAGTTGCTATGCTGGCCTATGCCGAACAAGGGTTGATTGATTGATTAATTGATTATACAGCTGCCACGACTTAACCACAAAGAATACTGGATGCAGAACTTTGCTAAGGAAGTGTAGAGCAAAGCAGAATCTCTACCTCTCCCAGTAAATAACTCCTATCTTTGGAGATGGGCTCCATCCAAGGGTGGGATTCTACCAGTTCTATCTGCCTCTGTAGAACCAGTTGCTCTGAAGAGCAGCAAACAGAGAGCATACATAGAACTGGTTCTATGTCTGCTGCTGTTTTAGCCCACCCGCCCACCAGGGCTCTTACCTGACCTTTATTTCCTGCCTTTTCAACTGCAGCTGCTTTGCGCGACACATTGAAAAAGCTCTGGTTGAAAAAGTCGCGGTTGAAAAAGCAGGAAAAAAGTGCTTTTTCAACTGCTTTGCACCCGCGCTGCTCAGCTGTCCAGGCAGCTAGGTGATGACAATAAACACATGCACGAAAAATGTAAAATCACTGAACCGATAGTTACACCGCTCAGATCCCACCCCTGGCTCCATCACTTGAGTCTACTATTGATTTTAACCAAACTGTTATTTTAGTAATTTCTGAATAATTTTAGGATTGCTGTCACAGTTATCATTTCAACTTGGATTCCTGGAACAGAGTGTTAAAACTTGAGTCTGTCAACTAGCATGGGAATTCGATAGTGGTAAGTAACCCTGGAGGTGATTGGTGGTTTGAAGATGCTCTCTCCATCTTAGCTTAACTTTATCTTTTTAAATTTGTCTATCTTCATATGGGTTTTATGGCTTGTCTGTGTAAAACTGATCAGAGTCACTTAAATAGTGAGATGGACAGTGTGGATGTTTGATTACTAAATAAATCTTCTGCACTGAGCTATACAGAACAGTTCAGGTGCTGAACAACTCAGGGATTCCATATAACTTCTCACCATAACTTTAGAGGCCACAGGAGACCTAGGAGTGCCTGAGACCAAAACATTCCTTGTATTATGAAGTAGGAGGAAGGGGGAAAATTGTATTTTGGGGACAACAATATAAATGTTTAAACAAATAAATGGCAAAAAATTAAGGACGTCTTGGAATCTTATACTAAATGCTGATGCTCTTGGTGCCTCTGTCTGAACTCTTAGATGATAGGAACCCGTTGAAGTTCACATGCTTGACTGGCTGGCAGCCTCCATGGCTAAATTTCTAATCCCTAAAGATTATTGGGAGCATATGCCTAAGGAATTAGTGTATTTCAGGGGTTCTCAAGGGGAGCATTCCACTTTTCTAGTTTTTAATACAGTAGTTTAGACCAGGGTTTGTCAACCTTGGAGACTTTTAAGCTATATGGACTTCAGCTCCCTAATCTTTATATGATATAGTTTTGGCCGGTCAGTCATGCTGGCTGGGGAATTCTGAGTGTTAAAGTTCATGCATCTTAAAAGTCTCCAAGGATGAGAAACATTATTTTAGATACATCAATATCATCTGCACCGCTATAACTGTCTGGTTTGGTTCTGCAACCCAACAGGACAGACACAGACTTCAGAGGATAATTAGGACTGCAGAAAAAACAATTACTATCCACCTGTCTTCCATCGAGGATCCATATACTGCACGAGTCAAAAAGAGGGCTGTGAAAATATTTATAGACCCCTCACATCCCGGACAAAAACTGTTTCAACTCCTTCCCTCAAAACGACACTATAGAGCACTGCACACCAGAACAACTAGACACAAGGACAGTTTTTCCTCAAAAACGACATCTCTGCTAAACAAATGATTCCCTTAACACTGTCCAACTATTTACAAAGTCTGCACTACTATTACTATTAATCTTCCCATCCTTCCTTTCACCCATCTCCTCCCACTTGTGACTGTATGACTGTAACCTTGTTGCTTGTATCCTTATGATTTATATGGACTGTTTCCTAGTATGATTTGATTGCTTTTTGTACCCTATGGCTATAATTAAGTGTTGTACCTCATGATTCTTGACGAATGTATCTTTTCTTGTTATGTACACTGAGAGCATTTGCACCAAGACAAATTCCTTGTGTGTCCAGTCACACTTGGCCAATAAAGAATTCTATTCTATTCTATTCTATTCTATAGCAGATTGTAAAGGACCTTTATGTCTATTTCTAAAGTGGGAGGAGTCACAACGATACATAAGGCTCAGGAAGATGCCATGAGCAAAGAAGAGGTTGTGAACCTGTAGTTCAGGCCCCTCCCGAAGCCTTCCGAACTACATTTCCCAGCGTTCATTGAGAAGGCGCCGAATTGGCCTTTTCACGAGGCCTAAGCCCCGCCTCTCCCGTGGGGCACTCCCAAGATGGCAGCGCCCATGAGCCGCGGCGACGTGTGACAAGTAACGGGGGCGATTGCGGCCTGGGCTATGAAGCTGGAGATCTGTTCCTCTTCGGCGGCTGAGAGCAGCCAGTCCGGTAGGAGGAGAGGCGGACGGAGGCGGCCTCCGCCGAAGAAGCAGCCGCCGATCGGGAAGTTGCACAAACTGGGGCTGTCGGTGAAGGGGTTCGTGGAGGCCGCGGCGGGGCCCGAGGGCGACGGCGATGGCAGCGGCTCCTCCGGGGCCCTTCAGCAGCCGGCTTGGAACGGCCGCCGGAGTCGACGGGACATGAGGCGAGAGAAGCGCAAGCTGAAGCGAGGGCGGCGGAAGCGACTCCAGATCGTCAACGGGGAAGCGAAGAGGCTGCTCCCATCACGGGCAGGCCCCGTTAGGAAGGGGATCCCGCCGCCGCTGGAAGAAGATCGAGAAGAAGAAGAAGAAGAAGTGGAAGAGGAGAAGCTGCCGCCGCCACCGCCACCGCCACCCGAGCTTCAGCCGCGGGCCCAGCAGTCCCGGTCAGCTCCCTCTGCTACGGCCGCGACTCGCAAAAGAGCCTTGCTGGCAGCCAACGAGGCGGAGCAGCGGGAGATCCGCCGCCTGGAGCGGCAATTGGGGCTCCACAAGCGCCGCAAGAAGCAGCGAGGGGGAGGCGGTCAGGAGGGGGAAGCGGCGGCGGCATCATCCTCATCCTCCTTGCCCCAAAGCTTCTCTCGGGACGGGCTGGATTACGTGCTGGGAGCGCTGAAGTCCGAGGCCGCTTTCTCGGGCCTCTACGACAATGGCCTGGCGGGAGAAGGTGAAGGAAGCGGGAGTGAAGAAGAAGAAGAAGAAGAAGAAGAAGGCCTGAGCCCGGTTGAGGACGGAAGCTCCGGGGATTTCAGCCCAGAGGAAGGAAGCGAAAGCGAAGAAGGGGAGTCCAGCCAAGAGGCTACTGGGCTGGCTGGGGGATTCTCGGTGTTCAAACCCGCAGATCTTAATGTTGCCGCGGTTGAAAAACAGACCTGCCAAGCATGGAGGAGGCCTGAGGTGAAGTGGTGCAGTGGCTGTTGAAAGCCCCCCAAATGGCCAAGCAGAGAGCCAGTTTAGTGCAGTGATTGTGTGGCTGGCCCTAAAACCAGGAGAGTTTTAGTCCTCCTTTAGACATGAAAGCAGCTGGGTGACTTAGAATCAGACGCACACACTCAGCCCAATTTATCTTACAGAGAAGTTATGAGGGCAAGATACAGGATGGGAGTGTTAGGTCCTTTTCCTGCCTTGAGGTATATATTTTTAAAAAGGCAGAATCAATAATAAACTAAATAACTCTTGAGTAAAATGGACAAGGAGTCCAGTTGGAGTCAGTGGCCCAACTACCTGTTTAGTCACACACATTGTGAGAGGTGCATTTCTCATGGTTGCCTTTGTTAGTTCGAGGTCCAGGTTTTGTCATGATATCAGTTATGGCGGAAGAGTGGTTTGTGCACTAACATTCTCATTGCTGATAATATACAAGAAAGATGCATTTTCATCGCTAATAATTAATTTGTTTAATAAAACAAGTTTGTCTTTTTTATATAGAATCCTAACCAAGTTGCTGTAAAGCATGTTCCTCCTCAAATGCGAATTTCCGAAGAGCCAGTAGATTCCAAAAAGAAAGAAGAATTGGAAAGACTAAAGAAAACAGTGAAAGGTCTGATTAATAGGTAAGACTGAAATTGTGCTAATTTCCATACTCTATGAAAGAATAGAGATTCCATCTCATTTGCACAACTTTGATTTGTTTTTGCTCCTTCTTTAGCTCATCAGAGCTGGCTTAAAATCACAGAGTTGTAAAGATCCATAGAATCCAATTTCCTAGTCAGGACAAAAATCCAAAATAAATCCGAACACTCTCTACCTTTTGCTTTAAGACATCCTACTAACCATCTTTCTAGGTAACTGCTTCTCTTTCAAGTTTCTCTTACAGTTCAAAATATTTTTCTCCTAATGTTCAACCAGAACCTTCCTTTAAGACTAATATCTTGAATGCCTTCTGTATGAGTTTGGAAGTGGTTAGCCTATCCTCATCTTTTCTTACTATAAGCAAAACTTTCTCAGGTTCTCCAATCTCTCTTGATAAAACTTGGTTTCAAACCTCTTGATCATCTTCACTGTTTTTTTATGAATATAAATCTATTTATGTATCTAAAACAGTATGTGTAGTCGTCGATTTACAACAATTTGTTTAGTGACTATTTGAAGTTACAATGACACTGAAAAAAGGACTTATGACTGTTTTTTCACACTTACAACTATTATAGCATTCCTGTAGTCATGTGATCAAAATCTAGACACCTGGCAACTGATTTGTATTTATGACAGTTGCATTGTTCCGGGGTCATATGGTCATCTTTTGCAACCTGACAAGCAAAGTCAACGGGGAAGCCAAATTCACTTAACAAACGTACTACTAATTTAACAACTGTAGTGATTCACTTATTAACTGTGGCAAGAAAGGTCATAAAATGGGACAAAACTCACTTAACAAATGTCTCACTTAGCAACAGCAATTTTAGATTTAATTGTTGGTTGTAAGTCGAAGACTACCTATATAGTGCCTCATAGCTTAACACAGTAACCAAGGGAGTGTATGAGCACATTACTTTTATTAATGCAAGTTTCATAAGTTGCATTATCAAGCCAGGTATTCCACATCCTATATTTTTTCATTTCACTTTTTCCTGATGGAAGAATTTGCACCGTATTAAATGATTTAAATAGCAGAGTGAAACCTCTTAAGGAGAGATAGATACATAGATATATACTGTGCCTATCATTGCTATTTCTTTTACAGAGTGGTAAAAGCAATGCTAAGCAAAGAAAAAATAAGAAGAAATAATCCAAATAAATTAAAAGCATGAAAGAATATAAACTTAGCAATATCCTTAAGTCTAATTTGCAGCAATGCCATGCAATGTATGCTTATGTACTTTGATTGATTAAGTGCCTTCAAGTCAGAGGTGATTCTTAGCAACTATATAGATAAACTTTCTCCAGGAAGTCTGTACAAATTCTCAGTCATCCAGGTCATGGTTATCCCAAAGGTGCTTTTTCAGGAGGCAACTTGTTTTTTCTTTGAAGATGTTTCACTTCTCATTCTTCAGCTCTGACAGGATGCTGGGGAATGGAAGGATCTATATTCCTTGCAGACAGCTGGTAATTTGCATCCTTTTGGAGGGTCATTGAAGCACTTGGAGGTTTATCTGTGTCCTCAGGGTCACCTGAGTAGTGCTAATGGTTCCTGTAGTCTTGGATTTTTTCCTGTGGAAATCCATTCCTACTCCCATACTGTTCAATGGTATGAACACCCTTTGAATGGTGTGAGAGTAAGAATGGATTTCCAGAAGAAAAATTGCAGACTCAGGAACCAGGAGCACAACTCAGGTGACCCTGAGGACACAGATAAACCTCCAAGTGCTTCAACGACCCTCCAAAAGGATGCAAATTTCTCCAGGAAGTATTTAATAGGGCTGCTAATGGTAATATGAAAATGCAGGTTTCAATTTTACTCTTGCTTATGTGATTGCTTCCTACTAGGTTGAGTGAATCAAATCTAGCCTCCATCAGTGGGCAGTTGGAAGAACTGTATATGACAAACAGTAGAAAAGATATGAATGAAACATTAACAGATATTCTTATTGGTGCTTGTGTTATGGAATCAGCAGTGCCATCCCGACTCCTGTTGGAGCATGTTCTTTTGGTTGGTGTTCTTCATCAGACTGTGGGAATCGAGGTAACTTTTCTTCATAGTTCTTTGTCACACACAAATTGGGAATGTAGTATAGGTACTCCATGACTTACGATCAAGTTGACCCCAAACAAGATAATTGTTAAGCAAGTTTTGCTCCATTTTTATGACTTTTCTTGCCATAGTTGTCAAATGTTGCAGTTGTTAAGTTAGTAACAGGTTGTTAAGTGAATTTGGTTTCCCCATTTACTTTGCTTATCAAAAAGTTACAAAGAGTGATCACATAACCCCAGGACACTGCAATAATCATAAATATGATCCAGTTGCCAAGCATCTGAATTTTAATCACATGGCCATGGGAATGCTGCTATGTTTGTAAGCATAAAAAATGATCCTAAGTCTCTTATTTCTGTTCCGTTGTAACTTTGAACAGACACTAAACGAATGATAGTAAGTTGAGGACTACCTGTAAAATTCATTATTGGGCACTAATTATGTTCCAGTAATTTTATAATACCTTGGTACCTGTTTTGAAACATTAAAGTCTCGTTCAAATGTAACTGTTAGTAGAATGGCAGAATGTAGAAGAAAAAATGCTTACAAGAAATAATTATTGAAGCAGCAAATGTTACCATGAAACGGTGAAGATTTTTCATATTGATAGAAAAATCACTTTTTCCTATTTCTGTAATTCCTAGCCTTAGCCTTTATTATATTATGTTAGCAATAATTTACTCATCAGAACAGCTTTGACACTAATTTCTAAGATTGTATTCCCAATATTGATCTAACAAAATGATATTCCACCATTTGACTATATTTTTAACTGCTCCAGTGGCAGATATATAGTGAGAGAAGTTTAATTTAAAGAGCTTTTTGTATATATGTGTACTCTTACCTCTCTGATAGTCTTATATATATTTAAAAAAAAACATTTGTGGTGAGAGTTGTGTTGTGCCCACTTTCATCAATATTTGTTAGGCATTCCAAGTTAAAAAACATAGACTTAATTATGCAGTGATAGAGTAGTGCGATATTTAATAACATATCTATGCAAATCCTAAAAATTTGAATAGAGTAGATGGCGACACTGGTGATGTTACCTAATTTGAGTAATAAAAGCCTGCAAGAAAACACCAAATTCGGAGAGCAAAAAAGGCCCCTTCATTTCAACCCTGAGCTACAAATATTCTCCATTATTGATATACATCGTAATTAGCACTATAATTTTTAATAAATTTTACAAAGCTGAAGATAATGCCCTTTTCTGGTTAGCAATTTATGGCCACAACGCTAGTTATGTATATTACTAGGTTTTAGTTTTCAAAATAAAGACATAACCAGTCAATGCTTTAACTGTCTTTTTTATATTTGCATGTATGTAAATCTATTCCAGGTTGGTGCTCATTTTCTGGAAACTGTGGTGAGGAAATTTGATGACATCTACAAAAGCGAAGCCGAAGGGAAAGAATGCGAGAACTTGCTGGTTTTAATTGCTAATTTATATAATTTTTATGTAGTTCATTCAGTGCTGATCTTTGACATCTTAAAGAAGCTTGTTAGCACTTTTTCTGGAAAGGACATTGAACTGATCTTGGTGCTGCTGAAGAACGTGGGCTTTTCCTTGAGGAAGGAAGATGCCCTAGGACTAAGGGAACTTATCAATGAGGTCCAGAAAAAAGCAAATGCAATGGGGAAACAATTCCAGGACCAGTCAAGGGTATGAATGAATTTTTAAAAAACAAGTTCTTAGAACAGTATTTCTTCAGCCTTAGCAGCTCTTAAGTTATATGGACTTCAATTCCCAGAATTCTCCAGCCAATTTGCTGGCTGGGAATTCTGGAGGTTGACATCCACATATCTTAAAGTTGCCAAGGTTAAGGAATACTATTTTAAATCATTCTTATTAAGAGGAGAATTTGGCAGAAGTTTCATGCATTTATAGTTTGTACTTCCTGAGACACCACATGAAGAGGTTTATTTCCTATCTGTGATTAAACATTAAACTGTGCCTCTTTGTCATCAAAGTCTGTAGGGAGACCAGTAGTAGCAAGATGAAGTCATCTTCTTTCAGAAAGTAGACAGAAATTGGAGATCACATTTCTCCTTTTAGTAGCACAGATGGTGATAACATGGATGACCTTATTTGTATGATGTGGGTGGAAGTGTAAAATATCATAAAATCTTATTGTAAATACTTAGCTTTTCAAATACAACATTTTTGTAATTTCAGGCCTTTTGCCAATAGATTTGCTAAAGTAGAGCAGTGTTGTTAGTTTTTTTTTTATTTGAAGACTGCATCAAAAAGACATTGACTTACTTAAAAATAATAATCCTTAGTGATTATACAGTAAAAAAAAAAAGCCTAAGCTTAAGCATGTTCTGAGTAATAAAAAACATCCATCCAAACCCTGTAAAATGTTAACTTCCGTGCAGTCATCAGGAACTGAACTCACCCCAGGAATGGTATATTTTTTACAGATGTAAATCCCCTACTAAATAGTACTTTTTAAAATTAACAAATTAATATTGGCTGGAGAAGAAACTCAGCGAAATGTTTTATTTTATTGGGAAAGTTTTAACATGCGTTGTGGAGTTCAGTATGAAATAGTGGCTTAGCTGCAGTTTCTTTTTCATATCTGTATTGAAAAAGAATCATGTTTTAAATAATAATGCAGGACTGTTATATTTTTCAAAGGTTTGCTTTATGCTGGAGATTATGTCGGCGCTAAAAAACAATGACATGAGGAAAATTCCTGGTTATGACCCAGAACCCACTGAAAAATTACGAAAACTACTGAGAACATTGGTAAAACAGAATAAATATTTGTTCCTTTTTAAAAATCTGTATGGTATTTTTAATAGGATTTAAACATTAAGATCTGCTAATATAATGAAGATTTTGAAACTATTAATATAAAGCTGTAGCAAAATAGAATTAAGTTTGCAGGAACTGAATTGACTGATACCTCTGTTATTTATTTAAAAATATCCCAGGGTCAAATAAAATACGATCTTGAACTTTTGGTTTCATCTGAATATGGGAAAGATGAACAGTAATCATACTGACCAATCTTGCAATATAAATATATTTTTAAGAAAAGAAAAGGGTTGCTATAAACACACTTTTTTTCCCCTACAGACACACAATAGTAGTTCCGGAAAAGAATCTCAACTTCGTGTGTCATTGGAATCTCTCCTCAGAGCTGATCAGGTTGGTCGTTGGTGGATTGTTGGGTCCTCTTGGAGTGGTGCTCCGATGATTGACAGCACAAACAACAAAACTGAACAAATACTACCTGTGGGAAAGGTAATGGTACCCTAATATTTTTCTAGTAGTACAGTTTAAATAGTTTCTCAACACATTATGCTGTTTTTCTTCTACTAAGGTTTTTTTTTTAATTGACATGAAGGAATATGATGGTGGTAGGGTTCCTTGGAAATTGATATGTTTCAAATTGTTTTCAGTGGTGACTGAAGTACAAAATACTGCATTCTTACCTAGTTGGAAGAATGAGTAGAGTCTTCCTATTTTTAATGCCCACCACTTTTTTTTTTCAGTCTTCCTATTAGCTTTCCTTTCAAATCTAAATGCTGAACAGCAAGTAGCTGGACTTATTATTCAGTGACCACACAATAGTCAACAATAATCTGCAATAATTATACAATTAAATATATGTAAACTCTCACTATGATTTAGACAGCCATATAAATTTTACAAATAAGTAAATAAATCTGGCTAGAAACACCATTACCAGCATACAAAAACTTTTCAAAAACTCCTGTCTAGACCTACTTTACTACATAATACATCACTTGAGAGAAGCTAATACTACATCAGCCTCACTGTTAAATTTGTTTCTGCTCTTTATTTGCCTAAAGCATTGAAGACATGATTTTAAAAACTAAAATGTTAATAATTTACATAATATTTCCTTCTTAACCCTTCAGGTAAACTCAAAAATTCTGAAACTCGCTTGTAAGCAAAGAATGAATACTGATATCAGAAGAAATATATTTTGCATCTTGATGACAAGTGAAGATTTTTTGGATGCCTTTGAAAAACTTTTGAAGTAAGTCTGTACTTATCAGGGCAATTGAAGATATTTACAGAAACACGAACAAAATCTATCACCATAGTGGCTGCAAGAGATAGAAAAAAGAGGATTTCTTCTGCTTGAGGCAAAGAAACAGAATAAGAGATCAAGAAGCGATCACTAACAACAGATTAGCTCCAAGCTTAGGCAAGACTGAAATCTGAGTTTTCTCCTGAGAACAGCTAAGCTAAACTCTCTTTAGGTCAACTAGGCCAATTTTGATATTCATATGTGAGGACTTGCTTATGGTTAAGAAATATACACAAATGTGCCTAGGGATTCTACAGATTAAGAGGCAAAAGTATTGTTATACATGTTATTGTGTAAAAACTATGAACTATCTGGTGTATAAAGAAATTGAGTCTTCAGCTACAGATAACTTAAGCCACTGACCAAATAGCTTTGGTAATATTTAGTTTAGCAATAAAAGACATAAAATACTAGCTGCATATATATTTATATATTGAGATTTTTGGCACGATTATGAATCTATTTCTATATACTTTCAGCATCTTTAGAAGTTAATTGCATTTCTTTGATCTTTTTGGCTGACATTCTCCCAGGGAATTTTCTATGGCATTATTTGTTCTAAATTGCAAGTTTTGCTTAGTTGATCTAACTGAAACATAGCTTAGTATAAAGTGAAGCACTTATGTTCCAATGAAAGAATCTGGTAGTTCATTGCAGTAAAAAATAATTAAATGATGCAAGTATTTCTGCATCTTACACTCTGCATTGTAGTATGAAGCATTTTTCATTTTAATTGATTTTAGTATTGCCAAGTCTTTGACAGGAAGGCTAAATCAGGCTTCTTTGGACAGAACAGGTACTGCCCAAGTTAAGACTCTGTCCTGCCAATTTTTCCTGATTTTCTTTTGTGGTCCATCTCAAGAAGAAATATGATTCATTCCTGCCAGACTTTTTGCTGAGGCAGCCAGTGAGGTCTCATTAATGCTGATTATATTTATATCATTAGTTGGATTGAGTTTCCTAACACCCTCAATTAGGAATTAGAAAAACTTGGAAGGTAGTTTCTCCTTGATAACTGCCACTAGTAACTTCTTTTTTTTCTGTATTCAGAGAGATTATTGTTAATCAGGAAATTAAAGGGAGCTTTTTTTTCAGTTCTTTTGATTGCCAGGGTATTTAAATATGAATGCAAGTTGGACTTTTTCCTATAACCGTTACATTCTTTCTTCAATTAAAATATTATGAACTTTGCACCCATTTCTAGACAAACTTCAGAAATACATTTTTAAGCATATATACAAAAACCTTCCTCAATTGGAGGACTTCCTGATGGAAGATGAAATCCAACACATCAAAAATTATCCAAATAGAGAAGAATAAAATAGAAATATTTCACAGATGAGTGATAAGTTGGGGGTTTTCAAACTAGGCGACTTTAAGATGTGTGGACTTTAACTTTAAAATCTGCAGGCTTCAGTTACCAGAATTCTCTAAATACTAGTTGAGAAATTCTGAGAACTAAAAGCTACACATCTTAAAAGTTGCCAAGTGTGATGAACACTATACTAGATTGATCTAAACCAGGGCTCTCCAAACTTGCCAACTTTAAGACTTGTGGACTTCAATTCCCAGAATTGAAGTCCACAAGCCTCAAAGTTGCCAAGCTTGGAGACCTCTGATCTAAATTGTCCTAGAAGGGACTGATCATAATAGTTCTTAGGCTGGCAAAAGTACCTTTAGAATGTTTTGGTATAAAAAGTTTAGAAAACAGGATTTTCATTATGACAATTTATTCATTAGGCTTAAGCTTAAAGACCAACAGGAGAGAGAGATAGCCCATATCCTCCTAGATTGTTGCCTGCAAGAGAAGACTTACAATCCCTTCTACGCATATTTATCCGCCAAGTTCTGTGAATACGAAAAGCGATTTCAGGTGAGTGCAAAGCTTGTTTTATTTTTTTGCCAGTTACACAGTTGACATTCTGAGAATAAAAAGGATATTATCAAATAATAAACCTATGGCTTCGAAAGATACTTATTTTAGGCCATGAGTTTGTGGAAGCAAAGAAAAGCATTAAATGCTTACACTTGACTGTAAATCACCCCCTGTCCAAAAGGAGACCCTGATGTGAAAAGGCAACAGAGCTGAGCTGCACAATACTTTGTGTGCAGAAGAGCTCAGCATCTCTTCAGCTGGAGGTTTCAGACTAATTTTAGAAGGGTTCTGTCTTCCCCTTCACCCCAAATCTCAACTCTCTTCTCAATCTTAAATATATTTTAAAGGAAGAAAAGACCAAAGGCCAGGTTGTGTTCTCACCTCTGTTTCAGCCTTCTGAAAAACAGAGTAAAATTTGAGACTCGGGAGCGCTACAAAGCCGATTTCGTCCCCCCGATGTAGCTGAATCCTTTCTCCTCTAAAAAAAATAGCTGTCTCCTGATATTATAGTAGGTAGTTTTGGCAAGAAGGAAAAGCGCTTGGAAATGAAGAGATCTCTCCTGTACTGTGATTCATTTGTTTTATTTATTTGGTTTTTAGATCCAGACACTTATTGGTGATTCTGGGTAGCTTGCAGATAATTAAAACCCATCTTTAAAACATTTAAATGTTGGGAGGACCAAATTAGATCTACAGTATAACACCATTGCTAGTGCATGACAGGACTACATATAAATCTAAACCAGAGGCAGCTGAGGTGTTAAGCTCCTGAAAGCTGACAGGATCAGGTCAGAGGTGGTATCCAGCAGGTTCTAACCAGTTCTGGAGAACCGGTAGCGGAAATGTTGAGTAGATCAGAGAACCGGCAAATACCACCTCTGACTGGCCCCGCCCCCATCTATTTTCTGCCTCCCATTGAGTCTCAGCTGATTCGCTGGATCTTCTTTTGTTGTCCTGCACAGAAGAATGGAGCTGGAAAGCAGGTTAGTGGGGTGGGGAGGGAACGGAGATTTTGCGGTATCCTTCCCCTGCCACACCAACCAAGCCACGCACACAGAACCAGTAGCAATTTTTTTTAATCCCACCACTGGATCAGGTCTATAGAAGCCTCAGAAGGGATACTGTTCCGTGGGGCAGGCTATCAAGAGAGAAGGCATGCCTGCTGAGTCCCATAAGCTGGCATTCTTTCCTTGATGGGACTTGGAGCACCCAAAACCTGTGAGATGTTATTGCAAAAATTGGGAGAGAGGCAGTCCTCCACATGTCCAGGCCCTGTGCATGAAGGGTTTTATCTATAATCATCAGCACCTTGATTTGCACTCGGAAACAATGGCGGCTCATTGATCTCATGGTGGCTGGAAGGACTTGACTTTCCTCAAAAAAGATTGCTTTCTGTGGCTGTCAATCTTCGGCAACTTTCAGCATGTCAGCTTAACTGTGAAATAGAAGATAACAGAATAACAGAGTTTGAAGGAGCCTTGGAGGTCTTTTAGTCCAACACATCCTTCTAGATGTGCTCTTAGGGGACGTGTTGAAACACTGTTTTGTTATAATGCTTTCTGCTTTTATTTTGTCAATTAGATCACATTCCAGTTCAGTATTTGGGACAAAATCAGAGATTTAGGAAGCCTGTCCACCACTGCTTTCTCCAACTTAGTTAAACTTGTGACTCACCTGCTAAAGACTAAATGGCTCTCTCTTACTGTCTTCAAGGTAAATGAAGTTATTTTTTAAAAAAATGTTTCCAGCTGTCAAGCTCATGCATAGCGCATGTGTGGTTTTGTTTGCAATTCCTCCTGTCAAGGCAGAATATGTGACACATTAAATCTCAAAGGAGAAACATCAACATATACTTTTTTTGTGTGTGCTAGTTTTCATTTTGCATGTAGTCCTTAACTTATGACCAGTTGCTTAATAACCATTTAAAGTTACAACAGACTCAAAAGGGGGAGCTTCGTATAGCCTGTAAAGCACTATTCCAGGTTCTGTTTCAAACTTATTCTAGCAGATTCCCTCACTTTTCAGGAATCACACCATGTAAATGATTAGGGTACTTGGATTTCAAAAGAAGGATTTTCAGTACCAGAGCAGAGAGGTTGTGGTAAGACATAGGGTGCCAGGTGCCCTGGGAGGCCTGGCGCATGCCACCTTCTAGCTCTGCTTGGATTTGGTCAGGAAGGATTTTCCCCTGAGTAAAGAGGCATGTGGGGCTTGTGCCAGATGTCAGGGCTCCAACAAATCCACCCCCATTCAAATCATAAGTCTCTAGCCGCATCTCAGAAAAGAAAATAGATTTATTAAAAGTGGCCATGTTGGAGTTGAGCTGGGTGCAGCCAGTTCTAAATTACATCATATATTTCCCCTTTGACCCTGGTCTTCCCCCCCACCCCAGCCCCTGGATGTGACTTCTCCAATGGGACACATCCATCTCCAAGAGTCATCCATCATGCTCTCCAATAACGTTATGCTCTGACAACTTTGAGCTGCTGGGGTGATTATCTAGGCATTTAAGGAATGCCTTATTTTCCCCCACTCCCTTTTTCTGGCAGCTAAAAAGACCAAAGGAGTATCTTTTTAGTTGACATTCGGCTCCCCTCGCTTCCTGAAGGTGACCTGTACAACACAAAAAGAAAACAGATTTATTACAGGTATAGAACTCAGGGTTGTGGGAAACAAAAAAACCTCCGCCCAGGTTTGGTTGGGTTTTCTGCATGGAACCTTGTCACAAGGCGATCAGCTTGGGCGTTCCTACTCTTTACCCAAGGTGCCTCTGATAAAAGGTAGCCCTTCCACTTGATTAAATATTGAAGTTGTCTCCTGTACCACCTCGAATCGAGAATTCGCTGCACCTCATAATGGGTTTGGCCCCCTATGACCACAGGATATGACCGTGGTGGGATCGACCGTGTAAAATAAGTCTATTACAGTCCAGATCATCGTATCAATCATCTTTTTAGTTGACACCAGGCCTCCTACAGTCTCCCCCACCCCACTGAGCTTTTCACCTCACATAGGACTCTTTTCATTAACAACCTGGTTATCCCAGCTAATAGTAGATGGGCCTGCTCTTTTGTTGCTCCTGCCCTATGGAACAACCCTCCTGGCCTTCCGTAAGAGCCTAGAGAGCTGCCTCTGCCAGTTAGCTTGGAGCTCCAATGGGAGAGCGTCCCAGTGGAGGTGATCAATCGATTAACAACAGATCTCACCTCCCTCCCTCCCTCGCTCCTTGTCCTCCCCGTCTTTTAATTGAGTCTCCATGTTTGGATTTCATATTAACTTATTTACGTTTTTAGATTATTTAGTTTTTATTCTTTATGATTGAAAGCCGCCCATAGTTTACCTTAAGATAAAATGGGTTGTCTACAGATTTTATCAATAAATAATGAGTGAGATCTTCATTTAAGAACCGCAGTCAGGAGTTCCAGGATTGTGGTCAACGAGCAAAGCAGTCACAGTGATATCTTGCTTAAAGACCGCTTTTCTCAACAACTGAGATTCCAGTCCCATTTGTGGTCATAAGTCAAGGACTAACTGCACTGACTAATAGGGTGTAATAACTTTAAGGTTTAAGTAAATGGCTGTCATGATTGGACATTAAACTCTTGCTATAAGTTCAAGCAATTGAAGCCATCTTAGGGAAATACTGCTGACTTTTCTTTTCCATTAATGTACAGTAGATGTTCAGTATATCACACTAAGTGATAGTATTTTGAAAAATATGTGGTAAGTTGACAGTGGGAGTATGCACACTTTAAAAATGAATTTTGAAATAATGTTTTGGCCCTCGTGCAAGCACAGCACTGTCTTTGCTGAGCCTCGGGGGAATCAGGCCGATTTAGACACCAGCAGAGAGGCCTTGTCGTCGGGCAAAGCTGTCATCCAGATCATTTTTGAAGCACAAACAGGCCTAATGAGAGGATTTGCTTTGATCTGATCTTCCCTTTCTTTTGAATTAGGTGATTGAATTCAGTGACTTAGATAAGCCAAAAGTTAACTTTCTGCGACAGGTGTTGTCTGCATTATTCCTAGAAACGGAACAAGAAGTTCTCAACCATATGTTTGAAAAGTAAGTCTTCTTGAGTAGGAGTTCTGGGCCATTTTTATAATTAGAAAAGGGAATTTGTTTGTTAGTTTGCTTTTAAATTAATAGTCCTGGTGCACCTTGCAGCAAATGTTTACACAGCATCTCAGTACTTCTGCTGAGCCCAGATGGAAGTATTGAGTAGCTTAACCAACCAAGCCATAAAATTAGTGACACAGGTAGCCTCTTCTGCTTGGTAATGGCAAGAGCACTTAGACTTATATACCGCTTCACAGTGTGTTCTAGCCCTCTCTAAGCGGTTTGCAGAGTCAGCCTATTGCCCCCAACAATCTGGGTCCTCATTTTACTCACCTCGGAAGGATGGAAGGCTGAGTCAACCTTGAGCCTGGTGAGCATTGAACTGCCAAATGGAATGCAGGCAGCAGGCAGCAGAGGTAGCCTGCAGTACTGCACTCTAACCACTGTGCCACCATGGCAACTGTGCAAAACTACACTGGCACCGAAAGAAAAAGCCTTATGACTTATGTCTTCAGATTTAAAACCATTACAAGTCGGGGGGGGGGGGGGGGGGGGGGGTAGCCAGATTTGCTTAATGACTGATGATGATTGACTTAACAATTGTGGCCAAAAAAAAAAAAGGAAATTCTGACCCCAGACCAAGGACTGCCTGTATAAATCTTGTTCATCTGATACAAGTAGTCTTCGGCTTATGACCACAGTTGAGCCCAAAATTTCTGTTGTTAAATGAGACATTTTTTTAATTGGATTTTGCCCCATTTAACAACCTTTCTTGCTCCAGTTAAAGTGAATTACAGCAGTTGTTAGTAACAGTTGTTAAGTGTCTCTGGCTTCCCCACTGACTTTGTCCGACAAAGTCCGCAAAAGGTGATCGCACAATCTTGGGAGAAACTGCCATGGTCATAAATATGAACCAGTTGAAGCATCTGAATTTTGATTATGTGACCATGGGGAAGCTACAACAGTCATAAGTGTGAAAAACAGTTATAAGTCCATTTTTTCAATACTGTTGCAACTCTGAACGATCACTAAATGAGCCTAGCACTGTGAATCTAGCACTAGCTTATTGCTTTTTATTATTATATATATTTATTTATGTATATCCCACCTTTATTATTTTTACAAATAACTCAAGGCAGCACACATATCCAACACACCTTCTTCCTCCTGTTTTCCTCACCCTGTGAGGTGGGTTGGGCTGAGAGAGCGAGAGTGTCTGCCCCAAAGTCACCCAGCTGGCTTTCATGGCTGAGGCAGGACTTGAACTCACAGTCTATCCCTGTACCTTAGCTACTATGATGCCTTATCGTTGTCTAAAAGAAAATGCAAACCGTCTAAAACATGGTTTTCTTATTTTCCAGGTTGGCTGACAATCCCAAGATGGGGATGCTACATGAAGGCTTGAAGCTTTTTCTGACACATTTCTTGATGAAAAATACTCAAGCTCACCCAGATATTAAAGAAGGTGCTTTACTAAAAGAGAAAATTGATCTTGTAACTCAAACGCTGAAAGCAAAAGAATCGAGAGTGAAATTATAATAGCAAGAACATGCTATAGAGTTTCCCTTATGAAAAATAGAGAAAATGTTTGGGTAATGTGGTGTCATATGATCTACAAATGTCATTGTTCTATATAACTTCACAAAAACATGGAATAAGGTTTTATATTGAGATTTATATGCATATATTTAGAAATATATGCACATATAAATAATCAGGGCTTTTAGACAAGACAAAATCACCAATGAACATTGGGAGATTTGGGGCAAAAAATGAAGTTTTATTTCAAATGTACCTTGATATTTTACTTTCTTTTAAAGCTACACTTGGAGCATTGAGTGGGATTTATACATAATAAATAGTAATCATGTACAAGTTAATTTTATATTTCTCATCCCATTTTATTCTGTTAGTAAATTTTTATTTTGTTTTAATGCGGAAGCTTAAATTCCCTACTGTTTTGCTAAATTACCATTGTGTATAATTTAAAGATGTACTTTCTACATACAGTAAATGAGAATGTCATACTTTAATAAAAATAATACATAATTTTTATATTACTGATTCATCTTACTACTATAACTTATTTGTACTAGTAATTCTCCCTTGTGAGATGGATGGGCCTTGTGTTCTCTTACAGATCAGTTCGGTAATGCTGCCAAAAATACTATATGGCTGCAGGGATCAGATGTTGATCTCAAGTAGCTCAATAATTTGAAATAAGTGTAGATTTGTCAGATAAAACTCAGATTCCCCAAAGTCTGTAGGACCAGAAAGCGTACATGCACATACACTCCATACACACACACACACACACACACACACACACACACACACACACACAAAATAGGAATAGAAATAAAATAAGGCCATTTTTTTAGAATGCTCCAGGACCTACATTTGCTAAATTGCCAGTCACCCAGGAATTAGATCTCCAAGATATCTGAAGACAGTAGGTTGGACACAGCTTTATTTAATGGCTCTTTCAACTCCACTTGGCCCCAAGGATAGCCCCTCTGACCCGGTGGGGGAGAGAGAGAGAGAGAGAGATTTTCTCCTGGCGGGGCCTTGTTTGCAGTGTTAGCTGGCAGAAAGCTGCCTTTAGGGCCCAGCTGGGGCCGTATCAAGATAAGGACCTTTATTCCCCTCCAGCTGAGTAAACCAAAATAAATGGCGTTTTGGTGGTAAATCAATGCGCTCTGTTTATGGGTGGGAAGTCCCTCCTGAACACCCAGATCCAAGGGAAGGAAAGCCCTCCTCCCCTTTGTCTGGTTGCACTATAAGCAAAGGCAGTTGCAGGTTAAGTGTCCCTTAAGCAAATGTGAAAGGGAAATGAATAGGCCCAGGTGGGAAGGTATACACATCATGCATTAACCCTTGAGTAAACTGAAGATGTCAGTGATGTTTCTCAGACAATTCTCTGCAGTTTATTGCAAATCAAAGAACTGAAGCAGAAGAGGTGAAGAGCCTGTCATTTAGCACACGTACGTGCATATACACACAGATAACATTGCTGAACTATAGGTCCCAGAATTTCTCATTATTATCTGCTGGCTGCTTAGGAATTTCTAGAAGTGTTCTAGACACCATAAATTTCCGCATCTTGGATATTAAAGGCAATATTGGAGAAGCATTCGGTCACTTCCTAGTATAGGAATAGAAAAGAGAGATTTTTTTTCCCACTCACAATAGGCTACATTCACATTTCAAGATCCGTAGTTGAGACAGCACAAATAGACAGTCTTGGTTAGAAATTGCCATATTTCATGGAACAAAAATGGTGATTTCCCTCTCATTTAGACATCACATTAAGGTACAAAGTTCTCTGTGGCAGAAGTGGAATAACAGAATACACCATACTGATCAATTATGCTTTACTTACAATATCCTGCAAGTGTTGGTATAGTTCACCCGATTCGCAAAATCACGAACTTCAACAAATCATTATGCATATACAACACCTTTTATTCCCTATTAAATGTTGCAGTTAAGCTGTGTTGTCTAAAATTCTATTGCTGCCTTTTATTTTTTTAGCAACCAGTGATAAGGGGTAAAATTGTAGGATAGGCGCTCAGAAACAGATTAATATCTGTGTTGCAGATTCTATTAAATGTCAGTCAGCCTTTCCTATATTTCCTTGGCATGCTGTGTGAAAATGTTACGGGTCGCTATGTAAATTCACAAAACTGGGCCAGTTAACCACTTTTAAAATAAGTAAGGGGAAACGGGTTGTGTAAATACAATCAGTAGATTTTCTGGGGGTTTTTGTTTTGCAAATCTGGCCAAGTACAGTTTACTAAACCACAGATAAACGATGGTTTTAGGATGACACATAAATCTACCCATTAACTTGCCAATCCAGATTCCATTGCCCATCATGGATAAATCAAATTTCTCAGGATCTCTTCTGCCACTGAATTGTAAGATTTGGTAATGAAAATGTTTCCTGGCTTTTTTTTGTAGCTGCTAAGGAAGAACACATTCCCCAGGAAAAGGACTGATTTTCCTCTATCAACACAACCTCTAGATGACCCCTTTCTTCCCCACATAGTTCACACACCCACAAGCCAAATAAATCTCTCTTTACACTTTTCTCAAGCAGGTTCACCATGGGCCAGGCTGGGAGTTGTTGGTTTAGTTCCTTCATTCTGGAAACACCTGGTAAGATATGGAAAGGTTTAGAAAGCGAAAGTGTTAAAGAAGGCTGCTTGGTAGGAATTTTTCCCATTTTTTTTCAAATTAGGTGCTCTGTTACAGAAAATAAATTTTAATCCGTCTATTAAAATAAGACTCAGAAAATGATCTTTGGTTTGCCTTAGGATTCTGGGGTGCCAAGAGTATTATTGAGACTTTCTTGGAAGTTTTCAAGTAATCAAAGGTTTAAGAATCCAGCAATTTTTAACTAACACATTTTATTAAATGAACGTGTTCATGAGTTGCAGTTCACCAGATGCATGGATGGGGCAGAAAGGAAGACAGACTAGGTATGTAAAATCAAAAGTGTTTTTTTTTTAAGTAGGGATAAGTTATGTTTAATTTCTTGTCACAACAGAGGCTACTTTGCCATTTCTTTTCAAGATGGGTTATCAAACCATGTAGTAGGACTGTATCACTATTATCTTTTTCATCTTTCCTAATCCCTATTCCTTTAGCATCCTATGACCATAACTAAGTTGTTTGTATCTTACGATTGATTGTTTTTACTTTGTAATCCTGTTACGATTTCGGTGGATTGCTTTTATATAGCATCCTACAACTGTCATTGAGTGTTGTATCTTATGATCCATAATGATTATATTTTATGAATATGTTGATGATTTATCACTTGTTGCTTTATGAATAAGCTGAGAGCTTATGCACCGGAGACAAAGTCCAATCACACTTGGCCAATAAAGAATTCTATTCTGTTCTATCTATATTCTTCCTTTATAGGGGCCATCTAAATACTTAGAGCCTGTTGGTTTCTAACAATCATTTCATAGAAGCAATGGGACAGATACTTCTCAGTTATTTGGGAATATTCGTTCCTGGATCATCTAATCAATTTTATGTTAAATGTTCTTCCTTGGAATCCAATTGTTCTAGGAGTGGCAAGTTTTTAACTGGTGTCATTAGGACAAGGAAGCAAATTCGTTTCAATTTATCTAAGAGTATCGAGGGTTATGATTAAAGAATCGGATATAAATGTTGATATTTGAAAGTAATTAATTTTATTCTTTTAAATACGCTGTTGACTGAGAGCACAACCTGATAGAAGGCAAGACCCTATGACTTCAATTGACTTAAATATTACCCACCTCTTTGCAAATGTAGAGATTTTTTTTTCTACCAACTTTGTAAAGTAAGAGAAAGGGAAACCTTTCCTTTAAATCTAGCTCTGTTTTCCTGGGACAGCCCAAATCCACATTTATACTGGCTTATTTTATTCTACTTATTTATTTATTAAATTTATATTCTGCCCATGTTACCAATCAGGACCGTGGGAGACTGATAGACATTATTTTTAAAAAAAGGCATAAAACATTAACAAGATGAGTATGAGAACAATTCAAAAGAAGAAATACATAAGAAACTAAAACAAGGAGACTGATGCCACAGGGATGAGATTTTCTTACCCCATCCAACAGGGGATACTGCTTCCCTGGGCACTTAAGCCAACTGGCAAAACCCCGGTTATAATTCCCTTCTGGAAAGCCAGAAGGTGCAACACTTCTCATCCCCAGTGGTAGAATGTTCCACAGGATGGGGATCACAATGAAAGAGACTTCTTGATCCAGCCACATGGAATTCCATAGCTGATGGGGTCCACTGCAGACCCATCTGCCTGCAAGTGGGGCAGACCAGTCCCCTTGGGTTATTTTGGTTTAAATTATTTAATCTGTGTTGATTGGAGCATACGCCTGATTAGTCCCCTTAGCACTTTCTTCTGAATCAGGCAGCAGCTTCTCAAAAGTCTGTTCCTTCGCTTTTGAAATATTTTTTTCCACTTGCTCTCTCTCGTTTCCAGCAGACAAGATTTTCAGAGGCCTGGCCTTTAATTTTCCCACTTGGCCACTAACAGTTGCTTCCTTCAAGTCAAGGGAGTGGACTGAGGAAGAGAAGAACACACACAAAGAAGTCAAAATGGAACTACAAGCTATAATGTCCATGGAGATTCTCAGTCATCCAGGTCATGGTTGCCTCAAAGGTGCTTTTTCAAGAGGCAACTGGACTTTCTGGTTTTTCTTTGAAGACATTTTGCTTCTCCTCCAACAAGCTTCTTCAGCTCTGAAGAAGCTTCTTGGATGAGCTATAATCAGGAGAACCCTTGAGTTGCCGGAATATTCTTTTGGAATGGGCAATCATAAAAAAAATGTAATGAAATAAATGAACTGCATATCTTCTTGAAGTTGCCCACCATGCTTTTCTCCTTCAAGAATCACATTTGTTTCTGTCCATTTCTCTGACCTACGTTTTTGAGGGAAGTGAAACGTCTAATTTGGTTTAGTTCCAAATCTATTTAATGGTAGAATCAATGGAAGGTGATTGGGTGTTGATACTACATCTTACTGGGAATTATATTTTTCTCACCATAGTTTCTTTCCCAATAATGAAACAAGATAGAAAGGTAAATGTAAAGGTTCTCCTTGCACATACATGCTAGTCGTTCCCGACTCTAGGGGGCAGTGCTCATCTCCGTTATAAAGCCGGAGAGCCAGCGCTGTCCAAAGACGTCTCCGTAGTCATGTGGCTGGCATGACTAAATGCCAAAGACACACAGAACGCTGTTACCTTCCCACCAAGATGGTCCCTATTTTTCTACTTGCATTTTTTCACATGCTTTTGAACTGCTAGGTTGGCAGAAGCTGGGACAAGTAATGGGAGCTCACTCCATCACGTGGTGCTAGGGATTCAAACTGCCGACCTTTCTTATCGACAAGCTTAGCGACTTAGCCACTGAGCCACCACACCCCTTTTGAAACAAGATATATTATCCTCCTAATTCTTCCTTTTTATGAAATTATGGAAAGGAACTGGCCAAGTTAATGATCTACCTTGGTGGAAAAAGCACAAACCCAGTTATTTTGAATTAGTAAACTTTCACAGGTTATGTATAAAACTGTTTATTTTAAATGTAATGAAGACAATGGGAGATTAATAATTTAGCATGCATAAGCGGACGTTATTTTTTTTTCTAATATAAATACAGTATATAAAAATAAAGATAATAAAGCCCTCCTAAGATTCTGAGTGGTTCCAACCATCATTGTGTAACATTCTTAGCTTGATTGTTGTAGAATAAACAACAACAACATTCTCACAGCAGTTGAAGAACACCAAACCTCAGAAGGGAAAATAAGTTTCAAGTGCCATTTTCTGACCTTGTGATTCAGTCTTTAAATGATGCTTTATGTCTACCATTATTGATAGAATTAATGTGAAAGAGGGAAAAAATAAGCATTGGAACAGGTGGGAGAGCACAGCAGTGGCATTTTCAATGACCAGGTCATTGAATTCTTTATGACCATTGGCTGTGGCTGGCAAGCTGAAAGGTTAGTGAAAAGTGTGATGGTTACATCAGGGTATACATAACAGAACTGGCACCTTAATCTTCCCATTAGACACTGAAAACTGATGTCGCTTCAGTGTCCATTGAAAGACACCCAAAGGATATTGGAGGGCTAGACAATCGACGCCCAAAGTCACAGGTAAGTTGCACTCATCCTACCACTCACCCATATAATAATCTTTAATTTGAGAGAAGTTTATTTTTCTGGGACAGACTGTGGGCCAGAATTTTGGAAAAGTTAGAGCATAGCTGCTGGGGAATCAGTGCATAACTGAAAAACTATTAAGTTTGGAGGTGCCCTGCCTTGGCTGGTGCTCTCCAAATGCATTGGACCACAAGCCCTATCAAGGTTTAAGGAATCTGAGGCTGGGGCAGCTCTGGGTTGCCCCCGCCATGTCTGATCTGGGGTTGCCTCCCACCCTCATCCTTATCAGAGCAGTCAGGGGAGGTGCAGGCACAGCAACGTCTAGAATGTTGCTCTTCCTCCTCCACCTCCTCCTCTTCCTCCTCTTCTTCTTCTGGCTCGCTATCTCTGAGTCCCCGCAGGCGGCGACCCACATTGCTCTTCTCAGCACCCCCTTCCAACAGCTGCCCCTCCTCTGCCCCCTTGTTTTGCTCAGCATTTCCACCCTTCTGTTTCTCAGCTTCTTGGACTGCCTGTTCCTTGGCCTTCTTGCTCCGTTTCCACTTCATGCGTCGGTTCTGAAACCAGATCTTCACCTACAGAAAGGAGGGGAAACAGACTGGGCTCACATCATTAAAGACATGGTTTGGCTGGATGAGTAACCCTAGTGGCTAGGATCTCTTAATAGCCTGGTTTGGTTTAGGCTGGCATCACATGGGTCCACCAGGAGTGGAATGATAATTTGCCCATTGATGTTTTGTTTCATTATTTATTTGTTAAATTTATTTGCCTTCTACTACCTTGCTATGGGACTACTCTGGCTTGGGTACAATACTTGCATTCAAAGTGAGGGGAGATCAATATCAGCATTTGTCTTACAACTTTACTACATACGTACCATCAGTTTGACTTTGGTGCAGCTGTTCTGTGCACTAGTTGAACCAGTTCTAGATTTGCAATCAAAATTTGACCAAGGAAAACATTTAAAAAAGAGAAAAATCAAACCAAGCCTAATTGGATGCCAAGCATTGGATGGGATTGTCTCAGGGTTTGTGACTTGCCCTAAACCATAGTTGTTTTCACTTGGGTTTCTTAAACAAGGTGTTGTTACTTGATTTATATTAATAAGTGTGGAATCCTTGGTGTTCTTCAAGCCAGTTATTGATGATGATGATGATATTACCTGAAATGTCTCCAAACAAACAACCAAACTCAGAAAACAGCAAGAATTCTACTACTCAACCCTAAGCTATAGATCTTATCTTCAGTTGGAACTAGCTACAAACATGAATTAGAAAGGAAAATGCCTCAATTCACACATCCCGCTAGGTTGGAGGATGATTTACTGCAATTTGTGAGCCCAGTTTTGCAAATGCTAATTACTGAAGTAAAACCAATTCCTGAAACCAATTACTGAAGTCACTACAAGTTGGGATGTTGGCTATAGCTGATAGAATTTGATGGCCAGCAGTATCCTGAAATAGACAGTTTCCTGCCCTAAAGTTTGTAAATCGTATGACAGAAAAATGGGAACTCCCCTATAAGGCAGATGTGAAGTTCCTCCTTTGTATGTGTGTGCATTCTCTATCAAACGTGTTAAATTTAAGCAATTTATTCTCCAGAACTTAAATCAAATACTTTGCCCTTTCTTCTCTCTGTTTAGATTCCACTTTCCCCCAAGGATTGAAATGTAACACCGATGCTCTCCTTTCCATTTTTTAAATGCACACAGCAGTCCAGATGTGTTTCCCGCCTATTTTCCTTCCACTCCATCTTGTCTCACTTTAGTCATGTTCTGCTTGCTTATCTTGTTTAGAATGGATTTTATGGTGGGAGGCAGAAAGCGGGAAATTGGGTGTGAACATTTAAAGAAATCAGCTATGGAAAGACTGCCCAGCAAGAAAACTAAATCCAGGCATGTTTAATTAATCAGAGATCGGCAGTTATGTTCACATACCATCGGAACATCCCAGAACCAGAAATGAGATTTCAGCTTTTGGAAAGTTTGCAAAGGAGAAAGAAACTATGAAACTAGACAAGTGAAAGGATCTTATGTTCTTTAAAAAGCTTATTTGATTTGTCAATTGCTTACAAGGCAAAAGGTGTATGTATAAACATGAGTAAGAATACAGGAAATAGGTACGAATAAATGGGGACAATAGGACAGGGACGGGAGGCACAATGGTGTACTTGTGCAGATGGTGTACTTATGCACGCTCCTTACAGACCTCTTACGAAAGGGGTGATGTCAATCATGGATAGTTTAAGGTTATTGAGGTTAATAATAGATAGTTTAATTATCCTGATAAACTTGGAAGGAAAGGCTTGGGTTGAGGTCCTTGGCTCCTTCCATGATGCCAGTCAGATAACCTTCTTATAAACGTACCACCTCATGGGATATTTATGCTGTAGCTTGTATCTGCTTATGCTGAGAGTTGCTCCTTAAAGTTGCCTCCCTTACTGGTACCTTCTAGTTTGAAGTTAGCCATCCAAAAGGATTTTGAAATCTGCCTTGCACAAGGCAAACTAATGAAGTTTTCAACTGACAAATTTTATGTCACTCTTCTGATTCATCCTGTGCTCTTATTGCTAAACACACAAAACTTATGTAAACAAAACTTATGTAAAAGACCATTGTGTCTATTTAAGCCTCCTCCTCCTAATTTCGGCCAACTTCTATATTACTATAAGGGTTATCTCCACTTTTTATTTTGACTATTGAAACCAATGGCTCAGCAACCATATCTTTTAAGGGTTTTGTTTTCAATAAATGGTTTGATTGTTATGAATGAAAAGCGTGGTTTCCTTTCTCATTTCCAAGGCTGAACCAGAGATTGGAGAAGTACTTGCATAGTCCCTCACAATGCCCCGAGGATGGATTCAAACTTCCTCCAAAAGCTGCCTACCACGCGAAGGGTGCTGAACTACCTGGAAAGTGACGCCCCTTCCCAACACCCCCCCCCATGCACTCACCTGCGTCTCGGTGAGCATGAGCGACGTAGCCACTTCGAAGCGCTTTGGCCGGGACAGGTACTTGTTGAGCTTGAACTGGTGCTCCAACTCCAGCAGCTGCTGGCTGGTGAACGCGGTGCGAGGCCGCCGGCATTTACCCAAAAGGTTGGACTGCGCTTGGGCTGCGGGAGAAGATCAGAAGAAACCAAAAGGGAGCGTGAGTCGCGGCAGGCGGAGAAACGCCGCGCCGTTAGAGGGCGCTGCATCCCCGCTTCTGCGGCGGCAGAGAGGTAACAGAGGAGCCGAAAATTGGATAGGGAAAAAAACAACTGGGCGAAAATCTATTCTGTACAACGAAGAATTCTTTAAGGTTGCCCAATCCTAAACTGACTTAAGAGGACTATTTTCCCCGCTCTGACCGTCGCATTTTGATTGTAACGTCCTCGGGGCAGCGGCTTCGCCTTTGAGGCCGCGCCAAACTCGGGGCACTTGAAGGTGTTGCTATTTAAACCACTGTGGAATCTAGCGAGGCTTCAGGTTCACACGGCGGGCTGCCTTGCCTGCAGATTGCCTATCCCGATGCTATGGATCCTTCCTCCTCTCCCTACCCCGGCTCATACGAGTTCCGCCATCCATCCGTTGGCATCAAATTCGTGCCCAGTTTTTTGACATAGGAAAGAAGGAGGTTTATCGGTAAACTTTTCCTACTTGGAAAAGGACACTCCCCGACACACAAACAGAGGTCTCCGCTCGTCTCCAAATTAACCTTTCGCCAAGGAGCACCGGGGCCTGGGACCGTCCAGTGAGGCCTCACTAGCCAGCCCCAAACGCGCACCGCTGAAGGTGCGCGGGACTGCCTTGCGCTTCAGGCGAGGCGGCGAAGGCGGGCTGGGTTAGAGGAGGAACTGGCGAAAATCTGGATCGCCGTTAGAAGGAAAGGAAGGGAGCGCTTTCGTCTCTCTGCAGACTGGATGTTGCGCCTGCAGACTAGATGATGTAGTGGTCGCCCAAGAGAGATTATTGCTGCAAATCCTATGGATCCCTAAAAGGATTTAGGGTGGATCGCCTAGATCCGAAAGAAGGAAATTGGACTTTCTAAATGGAGTTCCGGAGAAGAGGATCCGAGCTGGAAGCTGTAGAAGAGGAATCTCGAGGAATCAAATCAAATTGGTCGCCCTGAATCGTGGTGTAAATCAAAATCAACTCCAAATTCCTCTCCAGCTTTCCGGATTCCTTTCTCTTCGGGGCGGGGGAGGGAAGGCTAAGTGCCTTCCCCAGGAGGGGAAGCGGTCAATAAAATCGTGCCCCCTCCCCACGCAAGAGGGGTAAATCAAACCACCGAACTTCCCAGATTCGCCTGTTTAGGCAATTCTCTCCGCGTACAGCACCATCTCGGCCACTGCCCCGCCCGGAAACTCCCCCCCCCCAACCTCGCCACCTCCCCGATCCTCTCTTTGGAGAGCGAGTGAAGGCTGAAGGAGGCGCACCCTCCTCTCCCGAGCTTCGTTCCTTCTCGGCTTCCTCGCGAGCAGGAATTGTGACACTCTTCTCAGAGCCCGCGCTGGAGGTTGGTTCCTCGGCGAGCCTCTCTGTCTTCCGAGGCGAAGGGACCCGGAGAGCTGGCGGGGAAATCGGAGCCTCTTTTCCATTAATTCCTAAGGGGGAAGAGCGGGAAAGACCCGTGCGGAGCTTGCCAAGGAAAGGCTCGGCTAGCAAAAGGCAAGCGGTGGGGCAGATTCCGTTCGCCGCTCCCTCTGCATTTTTTTCAGGGGGAGCGAAGAAGCAGAGAATTCAGCGGCGGTCCAGCGACCTCGAAAGGCGCTTTGAAATAAGAAAACGCCTCTGAGTTTTGCCTCCGGAGAGTCATTGCCATTAATCGTGAGGAGGGTCGATAAAGCTTTTTTTAAAAAAATTATTTTTTTTCATTTTTGAAAATGGACGTTTTCCCCATGGGAACAGCTGCCGAGCGGGGTCGAATCTTAGATTCGAATCTTACACTCTTAAGTGGGATCGAAGCGAGCGTATTTCTTGCCCGACTTAAGGCCCACCGGTTTCGTTCAAAATAGATTTCAGCCATCGCTGAATTCAGGGTGAAGTGAATTGGTCCTTTATTAACCTCCTTGCCTCCTGCTAACCGATTGAAGAGTTTAAAAAAATAAAAGTAAAAGAGACTTCTAAACCTAGATTTTACTTAGAAGAAACATTTTTATGCTTATGATATTTTAAACATTATCTTTAAGCCTTCCAAGATTTACACGGAGCTCTGGGCCAGATGGGTAGAAAACTTGCCAACTCCTTTAACCCCCACCCACCCCGTCTCCCATTTATAAAGATAGGGATAATCTGGGGGAGTTATCCTTACCTGCTGGGAATTTTTCAGCACAATTAAAATATGTCAGGAAGGAAGCTCCTCGGGAAATCTATATGTATTATTATTTTTTACAGAGATATCAAGAAAAGCAAAGGAGGCCTCAATCCCACCTAGCTCTATATACAGTACAGTCCAGAGAAAAAGAATTAATTGCGAAATTAATACGTGTTAGCTTGGATTAGTTTTAGGAAAAAAATCTGTAATTGACTGATTTAAACCTGGGCTGCCAACGTTTACTACGGAAATCCGCCTTTCCGAATCCAGCCCAATTGCAGCTCTTCGTTGTATCTCCGGTTCCACGGCGCGCTCACCGAAGAAAAATCGTTTGACCACCAGGCTAGTGGTTGTAATTGTCGAATAGGTAGCAATCCTCTCGGAAGTGCCTAGTCAAGAGATCAAAACTCCGATGCTAACTGAATCCTCTCTCCCCCTCCTCTGCCGTCCTCCTGGGTGTAGGTGGGAGAAGGAAGGGGTCTCGCTAATAATCATCCCTGAGTCTCCATTTGTCTCTTTGGTCATTGCTGTACAAGCAGCTTTTAGGGGACAAATTTGCCTTTCGGCCTCGGTCGGAAACCTCACCGAGTCCACTTCTCCCACCACAACCCCCATCATTCCCTGCCGTCCCAATCCGTGCCCCTCCCCAGGCTGGGGGGGGGACGACGACTACATCTCCCATCACGCCGATGAAAACGGCAGCCCAGCCCACGTGGAAGGCAAACAATTGAAGGTGGGGGGGGTGCGGAGTGAGGTGTGATTCACACCCCCCATTTCCCCCCCCCCCCCGCGAACGAGCCGGCAGGGAGCTCTGGCGAAGGTGGGAGCGGCAGGAGAGAGGCCAGGCCAGGCAGGGCATTAGGGGTTTTAGAACACAGCTCCAGGCTGCTCAGTAGAGGAACTGATGCACGCGCGCTCGGCAAAAATGTCCCTGCCGCGTACAAACCCCCCCTCCCCCCCACAACAAGCGCAAGGCATCCAGCATTGCCCGCAAAATCCTTGGCATGCGGGACTCTTTTTTTTTTTCAGATTCCGGGAGGGGGGGGCCCTTATAAGGGAGGAAGATATACCTAAGGCCAAGAGGGGTCGGCTCCCCAAATCCGTTGGGAAGACTACAGTTCCCAGCAGTCTCACTCGCCCACCTCACCCCCGGGGAAGCCCGCCGAGGCACACAGCACCGGCCAGAGGGACTGGGGGTTCCCCAGAGCCCTCGCACCATACTCACAGTTGAAGTCGGGCATTTTGGGCAAGATCATCCCGGCGGTGGAGGCCCTCAGCCACTGGTCCAGCTGGAAGGTGCCGGCGCCGAGCTTGATGGAGTCGGCAGCCGGGTGCGAAGGCTGCACCTGGGAGTAGGAATAGGAGAGGGCAGTGTGCTGAGAGGCCAGGGCGGCCGCCGCCGCCGGGTACCCGTACATGGGGTGCCCGTAAAGGGCCGCCTGGGGGTGCAGCCCCGCGCCGCCTTGGAGCCCCAGAGCGGCGTGTGGGTGGGCGTGCGGGTGCTGATGGGGACCACCTGCGGCCGCGCCACCCGTCAGGAAGCCGGGCTTGGGCACCAAGCCGCAGTGCGCGCCGAGGATACGGGGCGGCGATGGGCTCTCCGTCCGCAGGCACTCGGATGATGCGCTCGTGTGGCCCTCGGACGAGGACGGCGGGCTGCAGCTGGAGCTGGAGCTGTTCTTGGTGTTACCGGGCCCTCCGGACAGAGAGGTGACCAAGGCCAACGGAGAGGTCTGAGCCGTCGAGGCTGCCGCTGCCTTCGGAGAATCCACCGCCAGCAGCGCGTCGATACGGAAATTCTTGGACTTCTCCATCGGCTCCGCTCACGCCGGGCGCTTCGCCGGCTCACAAGGTGCAGGTGGTCATCGCGACGCACGGCTCGGCAGCCCAGAGGGCGAAGATCCGGCGCTCGTCCCCGCAGCCCTGGCGCTCCTGATACAAACGGGTCGTCAGCTCCGCGTTTCCCAACCGAAGATGCGCGACAGCCGCTCTCGATCGCCCCACGAGCCTCTGAGACACCTCATCTGCCTGTTCGGAGGCCTTGAATATTCAGGCGGGGATCCCATTGGTCTGCCGGGAGGGCGGACCCGATTGGTGGCCGGAGCTGTGCTCTGGAGCAGCCCATTGGTCGCGGCTCACACCTGTCAACGCAGGCACTTTCTGGCCCTGCCCAAGCGACACGGCTTCCTGCTCTCTTCCAAAGCTGGTGGGGGGCTAGTTACTTTGGGGTGAAAGGAATTGGAGGTTTTGTTGGACGGCGGGTTGGTGAGAAAAGATCTAAATAAAGATCTAAATATTTAGCAAGCGCCCAACCACTTGTGGATGAAAAGAGAAAGTTATCACTAGTAAATTGACTGTAAATTGACTGTAAATTGACTGTAAATTGTCAAGAGGGATCAGAGACAAAACTGCAGAGCCTTTTCTACATATTTGCAATGGTGAAAGCATCTCGGATCATTAAAATTAACATTACCGGAAGAGAACCTGATGAGAACGCACGAAGGGAGGCTTTCTAAGAGGCTGCCCGCGCGCTCAGTTCAAAACTGCCCCCTTTGCGCTTGTTCTTAGGTACTTGATCCTATCCTGCCGGACATGTCTTAGGATTCCACAAAGCGAAGTGGGCAAGGACCGGGGAAGGTTTGCGTGGGTCATTTTGCAAATACACCTCCGTATTTCCTCCAGAGGCGGGAGGGGTATCGGGTGGGGGGGGGGCGTAGCAAGAATAAAGGGAGAATTTGTATCGTGAACAAATAAGTGCCGGGAGAGGTTGCTTGAGCTCGCCCCGTTCTTGCTTTTTTCTCCCTCTCCCGCTTCCAGGAGCTCCACCAGCTGTGCGGGGCCGAGGGGTCCTTTTGGACTAACGCTGGCGGTCGCGCTTTCTGGCAAGCGGCCGGGATCTCGGCATACCCCGCCCGCGTAATGCATCTTGGGCAGGCTGGGGTGCGCCGAAGTTCGTCTGGAAGGACAGTAAAGGCCGAGGCAAGCTTCCAAGGACCAAAAAAAAGGGGGGGGGGGCGCCGCTATCCATCAAGGGCCGGACTCGGTGGAGAAGCGCTTGGCTCGCTCTGCTTCTTCTCCGAGACCATCTGGCCACGCTAACTAGGGAGAAAGAGCCACTGGTTTCAAGGAGGCTCCGCGCATCTCTCTCTTAAGCTGCAACTTTTCCGGGGTATCTTTTTCTCCTCCTTTCAAACTGCCGCCCAGCCTGAGCCACTTCGGGCCTGGCTAGCTCCGCTTCCTGCGGGAAAAAGCTCCTTTTGCAGCGCGCCACGCTCTGTCTTACAAACTTTAGGAGCAGAAGCGCCTGCAAAAGTTAGTTCTCCGCGAGAGGCTGCAGCGAGTTGGCCCTTTTCTCCCCGGCCTTTGTAGGCGCCGCTTTTCGCTCCCGGCCGTGTGATCGCAGAAGCAGCTTTTGCTTTGGAAAGCACCGCGGTTGCGGTAGCTGGAGAGAAAAGCCCCGCCGCCCCTGCCGCCCCTGCCGCCGCGAGTACGAGAGGTTGGCAAGCCGGACCGCGGTCAGACAGAATGCAAGCAACTGCCCGGGCTTCTTTGCCCCAATCAAAGCCCGGTACCAAAAGTTTCTTCCCAGCTCGTTCCCCTTTGGGAGTTCCGGAGTTTGTGTGTGAGAAAGAGAGGGAGGGAGTGGGGAGGGGGAGAGAGAGGGAGAGACCCGCAACAGCCGAGGCGGTCAAGTAAAAAGCTGGGCAGATGATGAAAGAAGCCGCCTTAAGACGGAAGGACTAAGAGGGGAGAGAAAGTCAAGGGCATTTTGGACTGAGGACCTTCCCACACAATCCGCGGGAATTAAGCGGGCTAACCCCTGAGAAACCCAGTTTTCCCACCCGAATCCCTGAGAAATCAAGCGCAATTGAATCCCGTGACGACGTACAATGTTCGCGCCCATTGCATGATTCCAGACAATGCAAAGGCGATATATGAGAGTACCGTGCGAGCAAAGCGTGTGGCTCGCGGGACACAGTTCAGTAAATGAATGGCAATGAATGTCAGGCATAGAAGCCCGTGAAGCTTCCGAGAGCTCCGTTAGCTGCAGTCCCTGACACGGAGATCACCGCAAACCCCTTGTCCCATCGACCCCCTCTAAGGTTCCCTTTCCCACGATCCCGTTCGTAGGTCTGAGTTTTTAAACAGCTCAGAGCCGGCCACTTTCAAGACGACCAAGGAAGGCCTTTCCCTTTCTAGCTAAGACCCCACGCCCGCCTGAAAGCCGAGCAGGTAAAGGACGCGAACATCATCGCGAAGAAAATCTCTCCATGTGGTCGCTAAGAATGGACCACAATTTGGCGGCACATAGAGCAATTCTGTAATTTTTCAGAGGTCAGCTTTGTCACGAATCTCAAATACTCCATCCCACCATTGTATTCTGTGCGTTTGAAAGAGGCTGAGCACAGCATTATTAAGTTCCACATGCCCTTGCCTTCCACGGATCTGATGCCCCTCCCCACCCCAATTGCATGGGATAAGAACTCCCACAGGCTCCCCAGGATTGTGAAAGCCACGCAGTGAGGTCGCCAAATATACGATAATGGCGAGCCCATTAATTCTTTCAATTCATTTCCCCTCCTAACCGACAGGCCGCATCTCCAACTTATGTATCCTTTGATCCTTGGCAGCCTGACATTTCAATGAGTTCCTGGTTGTGGATTGTAGGGAGAATAGTCCAACCAACAATACAGGAGGGCGGTAATACCACCCAAAAGGACAACCTAGATAAAATCAACTGTCCTCCTTTCATCGGTTAAGAAAATGTTACATTTTAGAAACCTAGTCTGGAAGAAGACTTTAGGAGGTGAGTGTTTCTAAACTTTACAGAGTGTGGACTTCCATCCCCAGAATTCCCTTAACCAGCCATGCTGCCTGGGGAATTCTAGGAACTGAAGTTCACATTCTTAAAAGTTGCTAAGGTTGAGAAACACCCATCTAGCTTAACCCAATCTACCTTAAAATGCTACTGTTTCTAGGATGATAAAACGAGGGGAAACGCGGTTTGAATTGCTTTGCTGAGCTCCTTAGATGCAAAAACGACTTGAACTGAGAGTAAAAAGGAAACTGGGAGGAAAAGAGCTGAACATATTTAATGCATATTAAGTCAAAACTGGAATTGTATATAGTGAAGACAAGACAACCTCTTTCCATTGCTGATGGTGCTATCTGGAAACAATTCTTTTTCAATGATTGACTTTTGAAGTTCTAAGCAAGAAAATTCTCTGTACAATGTCCTCAAAAGAGCTGAAAATCATTTGAATCCTTAGCGTTGTACCATAAGGCCAGAGTCTGGTCCTTTTATGGGGGAGAAAGTCTTGGTGACCCCTGACTGTTCCTCTTGTGAAGAGTGTCCAGGGCTAACCCAGATTGCTTGAGTGCTTCAATGGCTGGAACATGCCACTAGAGAATTCTGGGAGTTGAAGTCCACACATCTTCAACTGGACAAGCAAATGTGCTTGGATCCTATTTGAATGGGACACCCCCAGCAAACTAGGGGATCCAAAAATGTTGGGAAGCTAAGAAAGCTAATGTGGATGGATCCAAAAAGTCAACACTAGTCAAGCTTACGCTTTAATGAATGCCACGTGGGAAAACAGCACTTATCTTCTGAGTCCCATTGTATCCATCTTTAAATCTACAGATGATTCCCAGGAATCCAGCAATTAGCACAACAGAACAAAAAAAATGAAATTGCTAGATACCATAGAAAGCAATGGGATGCTATCCTCTTTTCATTGGCTGGAATCACACAACACAACAGGCACAAACATTGTATGTTGAGAGGACGATACTGTCTATGTTTCAATTCACATTGGTTCATATTCCAGACCTGAAACCATGCATCCTAATGTTGCCATTGAAATACATTTAATTAATAAATAACTCAAAATCCTGAAGGAACCACGTGGAGATCTATCCCACTTTGTGAACCAGGGTTAAGGATAACCATCTCAGAGGAGTTCGTGTGAGCGTGCAGTGGAGACGGGCTCCTATCGAGCCACCAGGTATGGGATGCAAAGACCAGCTGGAGCACAAGGTGGCAGCAAACAGCTAAAGCGTCCTCTAGCCTTGTGTCCATCTAGCGGTCACCCGAGGTTTTGCAGCGCGGACCCTAGTGAAACGAAGCAACTACTAGGACGAGGACGAAGGTCCTCAGGGGCAGGGGTGAAATTCAATTTTTTTCCCTACCGGCTCTGGGCGTGGCTTGGTATAATAGTAATAGCAGCCAGGAGCAACCACAGGGGCGATTTTTTTTTTTTACCGATTCAAACCCAGGTGGGCCAGGTGGGTCGAGGTGGTTCAATGTCACCCCTGCTCAGTGGCCCATCGGCCCCTTGCTTGCAGCGAAGTGACCAATAGACTAATAACAGGCAGAGATGCAAATTTAAGAAGCTGTCCCTGGATGGGGAGCGCGCATTTTCAAATGTAAATTTGCGCCTCTTTCCACATCAGCCGCAGGGAGGGCGGTGGGGAGGACCCTCCAGTGTTCCAGATGTTGTCGATCAACAACTCCCAGAGCTCGGCACGGTCCCTCCGAGGGATGCTGGGAGTCGTAGTGCGGCAGTCCGCGAAAGACCTCTCGCTTCACTTCCCCACCTTTCTGGAAGAAGCGCAGCCATTTTACCCCGAGCGCCAGGCAAGGGAGCCGCCGGGAGCGGGGCTCAACTGTCGCCAGAGTCGTTTCCGGGGCCGGGATGAAAAAGAGGCGTCGATCGTTCCAGGCAGGCGAACCAAGGAGGGAAGGAAGGCGGTCGGCTTTACGGCACAGACTGCTTTCGCTCGTTTCTCGCGAAAACAAGGCAGGCGCTGACAGAGGTTGCTCGCTTTTGCATCTTTCGAGGTTCCCACGACCCGCTAAACCGGTGTCTTCGACTCCAGTGTCTAACCAAGAGAGGTCACGCAACGGCTCTCCCACTCGCCTCTCCCAGAGGCCGGGATCTGCCCAGCCTTATCCGCGGGGGCACTTTGAGAAGCGGCAGGTGAGGAAGCGGCTGGTTAGATTCCCCTTTCCTCCTCCTCGGGTCGTAAGATTGGAGACGAGGCCAATTGGGGGGTGGGGGGTGGGGGAGGGGGACGTGTTAAATCCCAAACCACGAAACGCGCTTTAGCCGCTCTAATTTTGATGGCATCGCAAATTGAAAAGAAGAAAAAGAGCTCTGTGGAATTTGACTTTATCAATATTTTAGTTTCTCCTTTTTAACAGCAAGGAGTCCGTAGGAAACGTAGCACTTTATCTGCCCCTAAAGTGCTCTTTTTTTTTTTTCAAGAGGCAATTGAACTCTCTGGTTTTTCTTTGAAGACGTTTCGCTTCTCATCAAGAAGCTTCTTCAGCTCCTTAGCACCTTATTTCTTTCTTCAGCCACGTTTGCTATCAGAATCTGAGAATGATCCCTAATTTTGAGTGCATTCACCAGCATGGCTATTGAAGTCTGGAGCTTTTATCCCTAGCCCCTGAATTTTGAATTAAAATATCATTCCTTGTCATTGCAATATTTAGTTCTAATGCTTCCAAAGGTGTCCTTAATGCGTGCTTTTTTCCCCTCCACCCAGGAATGCATGCAGGTTAGATTTTGCTGCTGCTGCTGTTGTTTACCCATAAATACAAAAACGAATGAAGAAGTGAGGATTCAGCAGGTACCTTATTTTAAACTTTTCGTTGATTCCTCAGGGAGACTGAGAGCGTTTGTTGTTCGGCTTTCCTGCAGCTGCTAAAGGTCTATCCTGGAAAAGTGGAGGTGTTAACACCTGTTTTCTCGGGAGACAAACTCTTCAGTTTTTGGTTAACTACTGCATGCTTCACATTGGATGGTTACACACGAAGAACAGAAACGCTTTTGCTGGTTCAGATGATACCTAGGTGCCTTCAAGACTAACAAGGCCTCCGATTTTACAGAACTATTTACAGGTTAAGGCACCAGACTAGAAAGCAGAAGGCCATGAGTTCAAGTCCTGCCTTAGCCACGAAAGAAACATGGATGATTTTGGCCAGACCTTCTCTCTCAGCCCACCCAATTCACGACATGGCATTCTTGGCTGTGGATAAAATAGGAGGAGGAAGGCGTTTTAGATATGTTGGGTATGTTTGCTGCCTTGAATTATTTCTAAAAATAATAAAGGTGGGATACAATTAAATAAACAAAATGCCAAACACAATTAAGCTTGTTGTCACATTGTGCTTATCTCTGCGAAACGCCCCACTCCCCTGGAAGCGAATCATGCAAATAAATAAGCAAGAGTCAGTTCATTAGACAATGCAAAATAAACAATAGTTGCGGTTAAAACAGTCTCCAAGATTCCTTCCTCCATAGTTCTCCACAGGTACATTGTGCTGCACAGGTACATTGTGCTGCACTTCACAGGTACATTGTGCTGCAGTACATCATCTGGAGGGCACCAGATCCAGGAAGGTTATTTAAGATCTTTACTGTATTAATCTCAGTTGTCAGATTGTAGTCATCTACATACAAGATGGCATATATCTGTCATATCTGTTTGTCAACATTTGTATGTTTGTGTATGTTGTACTGGAGTCTTGAAAGCCGGGAAAATAAGGTGCGTGACAAATACCGAATAACGAGCTTTCAGGTACAAGTATACATAGTACTTTAGTATATAGTACATAAAAGTACATAGAAAAGATCAGCAATACAATTTCTCTGCCTTCGTGTTTTCTCTCACTGTGCACCCGAGTTAAGCTAAAGTTACCGTCAGGGTCTTTTGAATCCTGCTGCAAACTTTTAAGACTCCCTAAAGTTTAATTGGACCGTGGAGGTCGATCGAGGAATGAGGGGTTCAGCGGCCATCCTCTGCTTGTTATGCCTCACCTTAGCAATATTTTCCGACGATTTATCCTTATAATTCTATCTGCCACTTTAGCTAACTGGGCAGAGACGCCCGTTTTAACCCCGGTGAGCCGTTCGGGAGAAGAAGAGACGAGGCGATTCCTTGAGCAAAATCTCCGTCTGCGACTGTGCGCTCTCAGCCGCCAGACCTCCTTGCAAGGAAACCCGTTTAACACTTCGGCGGTGTTAAATGGAGCCACTTCACCGCCTCCCATCCCTTCTAGGGCTTTTCCTCCCTTTTATTCTAAAAAACATCCTCTTGGTGACAAAAGGGAAGAGAAGAGTAGGGGGGTTAGTTAGTGCCCCTTAGCTAATTCCCAAGATTGAAGGAAGCTAGACAGCCAGCTGTCAAGAACTGATACGGGGCGCAGCCGAGAATATATCAGAGCCGATGACTGCAACCAGCACACCCCCTCTACTCAGCGTGTTCGTACTCTGCCCAGTAGATTTCAACCCATGGACTAGTTCCCCCACCCACATCTGGCCGCCCTGGGCTCCTTTCCTACAACGCCTTCCGATCTGGAGGTTTCTTGACACGCCGGATTCCCGCACAGACGCTTCGGGAACCGATGGTGTCACGATAAATACGAGTATGGCCTGTTTCAGGATTCTGCAGCTGCGCCTGTAGTTATGGGAACCCACCAATTGGCGTTCAGGAATATTATAGGCCCTGGAGAAAACGTTGTAGATCTTGGGAAGAAAACAATCCACGAAGCAAACGCGCCTCATTCGCGCCGCCGTGTTGTTTGTTTGCCTGTTGTTTAAACACAGTCCCTATAGATATTCTCATTTTCTGACCTCCCACCACCCATTTAATTTCATTAAAATGGGGCGTGGATATTTCTATTAAACCTAAAATGAAATATGAAGCCATTTAGACTTCTCCTGCACTAATCATACAGATTTATGACTTTTATTCATCACATCAAGAGCTGTAGGGGCGGGTGGGGGGGAAACCTAGTTTTCTTAGCCCAGGAAAGGGTGGGGGGAATCTTTAAAAAAAACAAAACCCAAGCCTGGTCATTTCCAGAAAGCTGTTAATTTGTTCGGGGTGGGTAATTAGTTTCACAATTAAGTAAAATACAAATCAATTTGACAAATTGGGTTAGTTTGGATATTAATTAGCCGGCTTAAATGTATTCATTATGAAAAGACAATTTAAGAGGACTTTAGTGTCTTCTTTGTTGCAATAAATTAGGCTTAGGACACGGGGCACTAAGATGCGGTAATGCAGCGCTGAAGCGTGGGGAGGCAAGAAAGCGCAGGAAAAGTGGCCAGGGGGCGGATCTGCTGCCGCCTGTCAATTTCACTTTGCAATTAACAAATAAGGGCGCGTCTCTAAAGAGATTGGGGGGCGGGGAGAAGTCCCGGATTTCATAGAGGGGGGAGCGGAGTCTGAGAAAACGTCCTCAATGCGGGCCTAGAAAAAGGTTCATCTTCTTTGTAAAACAGCGATTGCCGGTTTCAAAAATAAATTCAAGATATTTAGCTTAAATACAAGATCTCAAAGGGGGGGTTAGGATTCTCCCGCCAAATGACTTCTCCTGATTTAATACAACGTCGATTAAACTTACCCTCTGCCTTGTGATCTTTATAAATGTCTATCGATTAAAGTAAAAAAAACAACACGATTCTCTACTCATTTAATTTTATTCTTTCGTTTTCTTATTTCCAATTATCCAATTCCTGCAATATTTTATACACTTACATTCTTAAAGTACACGTGCCACCACGTGGTTGGATCTTCGATACAGCTGCCTAAAGTGCGTCTGAATAAGGCATCGAAATATTGGGAAGACGAGATCCTCTGCCTAAAAAGCAGCGGCTTTTTAAACAGAGGAAATGCCGAGTAACGAAACTTTTTCCGTGCACCAGCGCGCTTAAGAAATAAATTGTCCTTCAAAATGCTGCCCATCCTATAGAGGAAAAACTATATTCGAGCGCAGGAGAATTTCTGTTTCACTGTACCTGGGAAAAATGGTTTTAAACAAAGAACAAAACCTGGACATGCAATTTAAACATTGAGCGATACTGAAATGACCTAAAAGAGCGGATAGGAATCATTTAAGGAGGATCTTGATTCAGTTAGCATAACTATAGTACAAACATCTGCTTCTTTGGTGCTTAGCTGTACTTCTCCTTTTCTCACATATCAGTGAGAAAAGGAGAAGAAAACTTGGGAAGGCATTCTTGAAGTATTCCCCCCCGCCTCCTCTCTCTCTCTCTCTCTCTCTCTCTCTCTCTCTCTCTCTCTCTCTCCTCCACGAGTTGATTGGGTCTGTCAAACAGGCAAGTGCTGGCCTTCAGAAGAGTTTAAGGCGTTTCTCCAGATGCCCCCTCGATGCTCATCAAATAGGTAAACACCTGTATTTCTGCAAAAGCTTTTCAGCATCTTTTTAATATCTACTTATTTGAGGCCCTGGGTTAAGATGAAAACCAGTCAGGTGATTATTAATACGCTGCCTGACCCGGGGTGGCAGTTTAAGCCCACCCTCAGCTGTACAAATGCAGTGAGGGACTTGGGGCCAGTTTCTTCTCTAGCTCCTTTCCACCCTCCCTTCCTCTCCCTCTCTTTGATCTCCTGGAAGGAAGGTGTCCCAGGGATATACTTAAAAGAATTTAATATGTTGATTGTGGTGCTATGATCAAAGCTTAATCTATTGTCGTTGCTGCTGTTATTTTTAATTTGCATCGTGACACATCATTGCATTACCATCTTTCGACTTCTGTGATTGCATTTTCAGATATCACTGCCTGGAAAAAAAAGGTTAAAAAAAACTACATTTAAGGAATAAATATTTATTATTAAAGATAGCGATACTTCCCATTTTAAACAAGTGGCTGACAGTCATCATCTTGAAAAGCTGAACCCAGAAGCCAAGAAAAATGGGGGGGGGGGGGATAGAAAACACTATTTTTCTTCCTGATTTAGGAATCATAAAAATGGAGGCAGAATTATCTGAGGGTACTAACGTGGAACATATTTTAACTCTGACTTTGAGGAAAATACTCTCCTGAAAGCTAATGCACATGTGAGAATTCTTACTTTTCTTGACTAAAACCAGACAGCAGTGAAATCACTTGCAACAAACACACACACACACACACACACACACACAAAGAGGGGAGGAGGGAGGAGAGGGCAGGGTGAGTGAAAGAATGAACCCCTCAACCTGCCAGTTTTGTGTAACCAATCAGCTTTTGTTTTGTTTAGTAAAAAAACAAACTCATTCTTGATAAAGGGGAAAGGATTAAAGATGATTTTTGAAGTTCACATTCTTACTGTTGTAATTTCCTTTCCCCGCTTTTTTGTTTTCCTATTTTTTGCTCTGTGTTTTAAGATCTGACCTTTGTTAGCTAATCCCTTGGAACAGAAAGAGCATCAAAACATCACAATTGCTCTGCTGGATGAGGCCAAAGGCCCACTTGCTGTAGCCAGCCATTCAGAAGAGGGTTGCAAAACCCGGAAAAGGATGGTATTTAAATGTTGCTGCATGTGATCCAGAATGAGACAAACAGTGATCCAGGCTAACAGCTCTTGACCACCTGCCATATATTTGTCATTTTTAAAATGTAAAAATCCACCACTGAATAAATATTCCACAATTTGACAAAGTGCCTTTTCAGACACATAAAATCCAGTAAAAAAAAATTGGAAGATAAAAACAAATGTAATAGGCACTGACTGTCGAGATAATTTTGTGGTTTGGAAATTTGACCCTGGATGAGAACGCCTTTCCAAGGACAATTCAGTCATAACTGATTGTGATGTCTGGAAAAACTGTGAAGTCTTTCAGATTAAAAAAGTTAGTAAACCACCATTTATCTTACTAAAGCCATGGGAAGGGGATTGTAGTTCTCAGTACATTTATGACTTTATAGGTTGCCATAACTTGGGAAGTTTCAGAACATTACAGAATCCGAGGGTTTAATTCACACATAATTTCAATTAATAAAGTATATGATTAAATAAATTTTATTATACATTAAAATAAAAGTATTACATATATATTTGGTATAATTTGATCTAGTTTGATTTAGTGATTGTGGCACCAGATTAGAAACCAGGAGCCTGTGAGTTTTTGAACTGCCTAAGGCATGACCCCCAAATGGATGCCTTTGGGCCGATCACCAGGAAACGGTGAGTTCTAGTCCCACCTGAGTCTTGAAAGCCAGATGGGTGACTTTGGGCCAGTCGTTCTCTCACCCCAACCCACTTCACAGGATTGGGTTGGGAGAAAGAAGGAATATTAGATATATTGACTACCTTGAATTATTTATAAAAGTAATAAATCAACCAACCAACCAATAAACAACACTAATAAATGTAGCAATTGCTCCTTTGCAATCATAATATGAGTCTGGAGTATCTCCAATCTATCATAAGCTTTACTGGATAAGAAATCTGTTTTATACTGAGGCATGCTATCTGTTTGAGAGAAAGAATAAACCATTGGGAGAAAACACCGGGTAACACACACAACTGCAACATTATACATTTTTATAGAGGGCTGTGTGCATGTATGTATGTGTGTGTTGTCTCCATTTATATACATAATTGTGTATGATACTTAACTATGATACAATAATATAAACTCATTATGTGAGGGGAAAAAATCTATTATTTTGTTAAAGATCAAACAAAATCAAATTTGCATGTAAATTAAATTTCCACATATTTTTGTTGTGTCTTGACAGTGATGTCTCTACCTCCTGTTAATCCCCAACATATTTTTTCCAGATCGAATCCCACCAGGGTCAAGGTTGACTCAGCCTTCCATCCTTCCGAGGTGGGTAAAATGAGAACCCAGATTGCTGGGGGCAATAGGCTGACTCTGTAAACTGCTTAGAGATGGCTGGAAAGCACTATAAAGTGGTATATGAGTCTAAGTGCTATTGCTATATTTTAGCTTTATTTAAAAAGCACTCTGATTTCTCGGTAGCTTAGGTAGCAGTAGCACTTAGATTTATATACCGCTTTATAGTGCTTTACAGCTCTCTAAGCAGTTTACCAAATCGGAGAGAGGAATTGTCATGCCGCAGTGATAGCTCCTGTCTGGAAACTGGGAAACTGTGAGTTCAAATTAGGAATGAAAATGCTGAGTGATCTTGGACCTATCACCAAGTGAATGTGAGTTCTACTTTCACCTAAGACATGAAACCTGGCTGGGAGACTCTGGACTGATCACCAGGAGACTATGAGTTTTAATCCCACCTTAGGGACGGAAAGCCAACTGGGTGACTTTGGACAGTCGATCTTTCTCAGCCCAACCACCTCACAAGGTGGTTGTTCTAAGGAAAATAAAAGAAGGATGGAAGTGTTAACGAAGGCATTGCCTTGACTTACTCATAAAGTAATGAAAGCAGGATAAAAATCAAATGAATGCACGAATGCATGAATGAATAAGCAAAGCTATGGTTTGACATGATCTTTTCTTGCTTCAGAGGTGACTAAGAACCAAATAAGAAAAAGATTATTTTTTTTAGATTTGCAGCTTAGATATTAGTTTTCTAATACTGAGGGCTGAAGGTTGTTATCAAATAGGTAGAAAACATTTAATAACTGTAGCATCAGATGACCAGTTAATACCATTATAGATACTATACAATAAGTCTCAAGACATAGGATGGGAAATACATCAATAAACTTTTGAAAATATATGCAACAAAAGTTGCTTCCAGGTCTGACACTCTGTTAACACTACATTATCTTGATAGTCTTTGGAAAAAACGGAGAATCAATCTTGAGAAGAATTAATGATGGTAGGTAAACTTATCTTTAATTCTCCAATAGTTTAAATATGGAGCCATTTTCTTGATTAATGTATGCAGCACCAGTTTTTGCTTAGATCTTTCCTAAAAGTATAAGGATAATGTAACTATAATAAAACAATGAGTTTTATAAGAATAAATCCAGATACTATGTTTATCAAATGACTTGCACACAAACATGTTTTTCAGATGGCATTTTATGAATGGAATGAAAGTTACAGCTGCACTGGTTTGTTCTGTTCACATGATGGAACCCAGATAAATGTTGACTATCTGATTAGGGTTAGTTCTGTTCTTAATTCCAGTTCTAAATTCTAAGTAGAGATGCTGTTCTAACAATATACTGTAGATGCTGGGATTTCACATTTCTTGGTGAAAGGAAATTTTAGAAGTTGCCCACTGAAGAATGAAGTAAGATTAGTCAGACAAGACCTGTTCTTGACAAATCCACAGTGCTGCTGACTCTTCTAGTCATTACAGTATTTCATGTTGAGCAGGAGTGGGATTCAATTTTTTTAACAACTGGTTTTGTGGGTGTGGCTGAGTTGGTGGGCATGGCTTGGTGGTCATTTGACTGAGTGGATGTGGTTTGGTGGTCATGTTATTGGCCAACTCAATACCACTCACATCGAGGCATGCATCTCCTCGCTTGGCGTCTCATGACTGTGGGGATGCTGCAACAGTTGTAAGTGTGAAAAATGGTCATAAGTCACTTTTTTTCAGTGCCATTGTAACTTTGAGTAGTCACTCCACAGAAACAAAGTACCAGCAAAGGAGGAGAAAAAAAACTCCAGAGAAGTTCCTGAGACAGAAAGTCTAGTCCTGCCAAGAATGGAATAAGTGTTAACAGAGAGGCAGTTTCTGTAAGCAACACCAGAATGTTTCCTTCCTGCCTTCCTTACAGGATTAGGCCAGTAATTTCTTCTTACGACCGGTTCTCCAAACTGCCTAGAATGTTAACAACCGGTTCTAGCGAATAGATGCGAACTGGTAGAATCCCACCCCTGATGTTGAATAATGAACAATTTCTTTGTGATTTGCTCTAGAACTTTCCCTAGTAGTAACTCTTTCTGAATATAGGATAAAATTTGATTTCTTCCAATCATCATGCACTTCACCATTTTTAGGAATTCTGAAAGATAACAATTTAAAGTTGGAACCAGATTACCAGCAAGTTCTCCTAGTACTCAAGATGCTATTCATCTGGAGATTTTAATTAATTCAGAGTAAATGGAACTTCTCTTAGCTAGTTTTTTTGGAAATTGGTATGAGGACATCTACTGAGTCAATAGAGAAAGGAAAAGATACATATTTTTTCAGGACTTTAAAATTAGTAGCAGGTTGCATGGTCATGCAGGGCAACATTTTGCTATGCAATAGAGTGGCGTCCTTTATGGTCTCTGAACTTGATTGTTTCTTGCAAATGTTTCATTACCTAATCAGATAACATCAGCAGTGCTAGAAAGTCATGAGGTTTCTTCTACCAGCACTGATAATGTTGCTTGGTTGGGTAATGAAATGTCTGCAAGAAAACAACCAAGTTTAGAGAGCACCAAAGACCCCATAGTTCAACCCTGAGCTACAAATATAGTTTTCTATTGGCACAAGAGAGTGACAAAAGTCACAAGCAGGTCTCAGTTCTCCTTGCATATTTGCACAGTTTGTCTGGTGTTCATTCAGAGCAAGCTTCCTGCAAGTGTTATCTCAGCACAAATATCTCGGTCTCCTTTTAAAGAGCCATAACCTGCTAAATTATATCATGTGATTAACAAAATGAAGGAAAAGGCAATATTGACATTTCTTACATCTGCACTGAGATAATACTAAATATCAAAAGAGATATCAGAAATGCTAATGGAAATGTACTTGATGTAGCCGGAGCACTTATGGCACAGTCCACCAGTGGTTGGGAGAAAATTTGTAAAGTAGATAAGATTAAAAGACATTACTATTGCATTAACTCTAACTGTATTTACCCTGTGGAATTAATTCTCCAGAATTCATTTTACATTTCTGCTCGGCAAGTTCTTTCTGTCATTTCTTGTTCTTCAAGGAGTAGAAACTGATTCACGTACGCGTAAAACCACACCTTTCAAAGAATGACACTGATTTTTCTTAAACCATATCTTACATTTGTGACAAATAAATATAACATTGAAACATGGATTTACAAAGCAATTTTAGGAGTTCAGAAGGGACAAAAAGCCACTTTAAGGCATCGGCATTTAAGGATGGGGAAAGTTTCTTGAATGTGACATGCAGGAGGTATTCAACAGCCAGGTGGTAGGGAGGCAGAAAGGGAAAGAAAAGAAATGATTATAGGAAAATGCTGTTTGATCTCCGAGAAATCCTTCTTAGTTTATTCATTATGTATGTATGTATGTATGTATGTATGTATGTATGTATGTATGTACCGTGTTTCTCACATAATAAGGCCGGGTCTTATTTTTTTTTGAGCCCCGAAAAAATGGCTAGGCCTTCTTTTCAGAGGTGACTTAATTCCCCCCCTTGCATCTTTGGGTGGGCGGGTGGATGTTGACCTCGGCGTTGGTGAGGCACTTTGTATCGGGGTCAACACAGGCAGCACCATATCCGGGTGTGCAACAAAAGTACTTCCTAACGGCAATTCCCCCCACCATTCCCTCCCCATTTTGCATGTTTTAATATAGGCCTTAATTTGGGGGGAGGGGCTTAATTTCATTTCATGCCTATAAAACATGCTGGGACTTCCTATTGGGGGAGGTCGTATTGTTGGAGAAACAGGGTATGTATGTATGTATTTATGTATGTGTGTATTTATTTATTTATATTTTGCATTTATTAATTTTATAAATAGCTCAGGAGGACACGTTGGAGTACATTTAATACTCCTTCCTTCTTCTAATTTCCCCATGAGATGGGCTGGATTGAGAAAGAATGGCTACCCAAAGTCAGCTAGCTGGCCACTGGATACCTTTTTTAATAGTTAAAAGTGCAAAGTGAAAACCAAACAAACCATCTTACGCCTAAGCACAATCAGTTGCAACAACTTATATCTAGGTAGGCATATATAGGATTACATCACATAACTAAAACTGTAAATAAATGAGTGATCCTCCTAGAATTTCAGATCTTACATTTTGAATGTAAAACCTCTTCTATTTATTTCAATGATTTTAATTTTTGTGTTCATCTGGATTTTTGACTGATCCCTGCTTGAAAGATTTTCAGGAAAAAGAAATTTTGATCTTTGTACAAAATATTAATTTTTAAACTTGAGACGCTCAGGGAAAAACATTTTGAACACATCTTCTCTGATGTCCTTGAATTATTTGTCTATTTTGGCCTTATCCAAGAATGCTATTCATTTATTTTTATCCTGCCTTTATCATTTAAATTACTTGTGTAACTCAAGACAGCAGGCATACATAATATTCCTTCCTCTTCCTATTTTCCCCACAACAACAACCCTGTGAGGTGGGTTGGGCTGAAAGTGAATGACAGGCGCACATCATCCAACTGGCTTTCACACCAGGTAGGACTAGAATTCAGTTTCCTGGTGCTTGGCCCAAAGTCACCCAGCCAGCTTTCATGCCTAAGCCAGGAAAATACTTCAGGTTCTAATTATGTGATTAGGTGTTAAATGATCTGGTTATTTCTACGAAGTAGCATTGGTTCAAGGATTAAGCTACATTGCATCCACACTATCTGTTAGTGTATAGGCGTCTCTTATGAAGCCCCATTCCAGTGGCTGACATTACATTCTTAAGAAACTAATTGGGAACAGAATGTATCCTGAAGACGTTTGTTTAGTTGAGAGTACATTGGCTGTTCACATCAAATTTTATTGCTTAGTTCAGAGAACCGGTATTCTCATTAAAAAAAAAAAACCAAAACTTTTTTTGAATTACCTAAACCTTTTAAACCAAATTTGTTTATTCCCAGATGTATCCAAACAATTGTTCTAAATGATGTTAGTCTCAATCCCAGTGCAGCTCCAGACCAATCAGCCTTAAATTGTTGAAGGCAGTCCTGGACTTTAAGGGTTCATTAATCAGCTTAATGAATAAAACAGCACATGCAGAAATTCATTACATATCCAATACCCTGGGGTGTGATTTTATTATTTGATGCATGCTTGTTCTGGAAGCAACATATGGAGGTGAAATTACAAAAGAGTGACAATTGTCTTCCTGTAAGCCAAAAAAGGGGAAAAAAAGCATTTCCAAAATGAATGGAAGGAGAAAACTCACCTAAATGTTTTATTGTGATAAAGTTACTTGAGGCCAGAAGTTCATTTTGGAGAATTTATAAACATATCATTGATTCTTGGAAGGATTTCAACATAATTTGCTTGCAGTATAGCCAAGTGAGGTGAGATCCATCTTTGGTCCCCATGGAGCAATAAATATACCAAAATGCCTATTTAGAATTGCTATTTTGTTTATTGTGCCATTGGAAAAAAAAGTTGCTCTACATAATTTGTACCCAATTTGTATGACTTTTAAGCCATAAAGATTATATCACATTGTACATATTTTAAAGTACTAATACTAAAGTATGCCTATATAACAAACCCCCAGGTGAAGTTCAGTCTTTAAACTCCAATGGAGATACTAGATTAGTAAAATCTACTGCTCTGATTAATGGTTTGTAGAGGTGGGCAGAAAGGTTCAAGCTCTCTCAATAATTTTGAATACCCTTTTAGGCTAAGTTGACAGTGTAAATATATTACAATAATGGAATCTTCATTTGATGCCCATTTGTAAATGAACAAAGATTTTTCAGTTTATCTAGGTAATTAGCCTTTCCTATGAAATTGCACTGGAGCCATAATCCTTTTGCACACAAACCTGTAGCAAAGATAACTTTAAAGGCATTTGATTAATACTCCATGTAGCTAGCTATGCAAAGGTAAATGGAGGGAGAACAGTTTGAAAAATAAAGACATAAGATCCTAGCAATTACCATAGTGTTTTTAATCTGGTGTCCTTCTGAAAGGCTGAATTGCAACCCACTCACTTTTTTTCCCAAGCTGGGGATCATAGTATATCTGGTTAGAGTGAAGGACAGTTATGAGAACAGAATTAAACCAATTTATTTATTTTTATTTTTACTAGATTTTTAACCTGCCTCTGTTACTTTATAAGTAATTCAAGAACACATGATTCTTTCCTCCTCCTACTTCCCCACAATAACAATCCTGTGAAGTGGGTTGAGCTCAGAGAGAAACTGATCAACCCAGCTGGCTTCCATACCTAAGGTAGGACTAGAACTCATGGTCACGTTTTTAGGCCAACACCTTAATCACTAGATCAATCTGGCTCTCTCAAGGTCATATTTTCTGCATGGTAGGAGACACATTCTAAAGTGTCTTCTTTATTATCATTGGGATCAATCTGTTCTCCAAAGCACCTGAGGGCAGGACAAGAAGCAATGGGTGGAAACTAATCAAGGAGAGGAGCAACCTAGAACTAAGGAGACATTTCCTGATACTGGAAACAATCAACCAGTGGAACAGATTGCCTTCAGGAATTGAAGCGCTTTATCACAGGAGGCTTTTAAGAAGAGACTGCACAGCCATTTTTCTGAAATGATGTAGGGTTTTCTGCCTAGGCAGGGGGTTGGACTAGAAGACCTCCAAGGTCCCTTCCAACTCTGTTATTTTATTATTCTATTCTATTATGCTTTTTCCATTCTTCCTTCCATCACAGAGTTCAGGTCACTGTTGATAGCGTTTCCTAAAAAAGTCCCATGAAAATTCTGAATAACATACTGAAGGCTTTTCTTTAGCATGGCTGTTGTGTCACGCCTAGAAACTTCTGCTATGGGGAAGCCAATGGTGGACTTTGGGTGATTGAACCAGGTGGGTCATGTCTCAAGATTTTGCAGGCAGGAGTATATCACTTAGGAATCTGGTTTTGAACCATGGGAATGCACAAGAACAAGAAACTGGATGGTGGATTCCAAACAATGGAGACCTTTGAATCTATAACTATGATTTAAATTTACTCCATTCAGACAACCATTGAAGATTTCACCCTATACCATTTTTTTCTCAAACTTGAGAAATTCAATTCTTCCAGAATTGGAATTGACTGGCTGGTGATGACTGGAGAATTCTGGAAATTGAAATCCATACCTCTTAAAGTGGCTAACTTTGAGAAATACTGCTTTATGGTAAGACCGTACATGTAGACCATACATGCAATATTATGTTTTGTTTGGCACAAGGCAAGTCTGTGAAAAATCATTAAAACACAGTAAGTTTAGTCCCAAAAAAGAAGGTTAACAGGAGAAATAACATCATTCTTCTAATAGAATAGAATAGAATAGAATAGAATAGAATAGAATAGAATAGAATAGAATAGAATAGAATAGAAAGAATAACATCATTGGAAGGGACCTTGGAGGTCTTCTAGTCCCACTCCCTGCCTAGGCAGGAAACCCTACATCACTTCAGACAAATGGTTATCCAATCTCTTCTTAAAAACTTCCAGTGTTGGAGCATTTATAACTTCTCGAGGTAAGTTGTTCCACAGATTAATTGTTCTAACTACTACTTGAATGGCTGTCATGGAGATTAATCCATACTTTTTTGCTGTAATGCTGAAGGCAGGATAGAACCAATAGGCAGAAGCTTTGCAGAGAAAAATCCAAACTTGATAAAAGGAGGAATTTCTTGATCATGTGAAATATTAAGCAGCAGAAGAACCTGCATTATGAGGCTTCCATCATTGGAGATTTTCCAAAAAGATTGGACAGTCCCTTGTCTGGGATGATTTGATGATTACTATCCTAACCAGAGGGTTGAAACAGAAGACCAGTGATATCCCTTCCTAATCTATCATTCTAAATTTGATTGAGGGCAGAAGAATGCAGGAGCAGTAGATATAAGCAAAAGATGTACTGATGTAATGAGTTGGCTGCAGAGGCCTTGCATTCCAAGATGTCTTTTGATTTGCATCTTATGCTTTGAGAGATGTTCCCTGAAAAACTGGATACCAATATCGATGAATATGTAGAAAAGACTTTTTCTGACCAATAGGCTAAGCAAGTCAACAGTTGAATGAGAGTGCAGTGCCAGACAAGAACTAATTTCTGTTCTCTCTTCTGTCAAATTGTCAGATTTATGGCAACTATAATTTAAGAAAGCTTTAGGGGTAAAGAGGAAATAAAGTGATAGCTTTTGAAAATATAGTTAATGCCATTTCCAGCTGGAAGTGGTGTGGAATTTAGAATCACAAAGTGGCAGATATTTCCCTCCCTCATCTCAGATGGATGCAGACGCCTAAGAGGCAGGCCCAAGTATTAAATAATCAGAGGACCAGGCCACCAATTTCTACCTGGTTCTTGTTATAATCTTCCTAGTTCCAACTTCTATTGATTAAAACAAAAACTGCCAGGAGAACTGATTCCTTTTCGTTAGGATATGGAAACAGGACCATGGACAGCTCCTTCTGGCAATTTTATGCTCAATATTAAGTTGATGGAGAATACTACAGCATGAAAAACTTTTTATCAGAATGACTTGTGTTGTTTTGTTGAGCTAATCATATGCTATTAACCCCCCCACACACACACACAAAAGAGGAAAAGCACTGTCAATGCCAAATACTAGCCTTCTTTATTTAGAAGGAGGATTAGGCATGTTCTCTGTCCTGAGCTACATACAAAGTGATAAAGACAGAATAAAATCTAATAAACAAATAAACCTCTTATTTAAAAGAAAGTGCTTGGTCCCCATAAGGGTTACCTAAGAATTTTTACAAAATAAAACTGGTGGGTACCTCTGACCAGACTTTGTCTTGAAAGCCTGCTTGGGAAAAAGGTTAATTGGACTGGTAGCTGTGCTAATGGAAGCAGCAGGGCAGAACTCCCACCCATTTCTTAAGGTAAAGAAGCATTCTGTAAATGTTCTTTATCCATTGAGATAATTATTTCATAGACACACTTTGTTAGACCCTCCCAGCTGTGTTTTAGTAGCTTATATACATATATTCCCATCGTGCTTTTTCTCTTCAAGATAAATAACATTATGTGAAGTGCAGAAATTGAGCAAGGAGTAGTAATCCAAAGAAATTAAGGCAGGAGACAAGATGAAGATAAGAAAATGTAGTAAAATATGACTTCTAATGGCATCATTCGCTATACTTCTCTACATGTTTCTTGCTTCTATAATGCTGATTCTTAGATTTCCCTTTGTTCTTTGAATGTCCTGTCTCTTTCTGAAGATGTCATAGCACCACCCAATTATGACTTTTTGGTCCCCTGTTTATTCTTGCCCCATTCACTCTTCCTTCATTTTTTGTGATACAATCCGTTCTTTCCATATGATCATATTGCCTCAATATACTTATATATAAGTATATACTTATATAATTATTCAGTCCACATTCATTCCATATTTTTGACACTACAGTTTCTTGTTTTATCACATTCAGTTCTTTAGTACTCACTGCTCATTAGTTGATGTTTCCTCTGAAATATCCATATGACACCAGGAGAAGAAATATATTTTCTGCACATAATGTTGCTTACCTTGAAATGAAAAAGCATGACGGAAATACATGCATGTAAGCTCTTAAGGATAACTTCCATTTTTTTCAACCTACATTCATTCCATGCAACAGAGCATATATTTGACGTTCCTGAAATTTATCATGTTTTACTTACATCCTACCAAGACACAACATTAATTTCACTCAAAATTGTAGGTTTTGCCACTAATATATAAGTTGCAAAAATTTGTTTTATTTTCTCTGTCAAATAAGTCAAATAAACTTAGTCTATTATATTATAATTTTCAGACTGATGCTCCTTGTTGCATCATATAAAATATTTATTATTTGGTTCTCAGTCGCAGCATACTATTGTCTGCATATGAAAGTACATGCACAATCACATCTTCAACTAACCTATATAATGAAAACATTCCATGTGGCACCACACTTCATTATATTGATTTTGTATCTGTTTCTTTGTGATAGCTAGCTAGACTTTTATCCTTACTAAAACAGGTTTTATATATAGACTGACTTTATTATGATTAAATATATAACTAAATAGTTGTCTCACTCCTTTCTCAGTGCTGAACCAATCACTAGGGATTGCACTTATACTAATGCATGTCTTTTTCCATCACATACCAGTGCTAATGTAGCAACCAAAAATTTACTCCATATTTACACAAAATATCCAATAATTCAAGCCAATTATCTTTAGCATAAATTTTCTCTCAAATCAATAAATGTAGAATCAAGTTTATTTCTGACACTCCTATGTTTCATAGTGCTCTATTAAAGTGCAAAATTCTGGACTGCACTACCCTTGCTCAACATAATATCACACTGCACCTCAAAAATGTTATTTACTGTCACCCTCTTATACGTTTTCAATCAGAGTTGATTGAAAAGGTATGAGCTTCTAGATTGTTGTATGAAGCTCATTTTCATACAGCAATGATATTGAAAGAACACTAGAATATGTTCAAATTCTTCCATGTGCTGACTAATTTAAAGGAATTGCCCTTGTATGATATTTTCTTGGCGTATCTACAAAGGAGGGAATCAATGTGATAATTCAATTGAAGCTACAATCTTTTTTACGTGTGGGTGTGAATGGTGGGATGCATGTTGAGCTTCAACTGCAAGCTTGAGTCCACTGTGTAGATTTTTTGGATGGCTTTGTCTACATATGGATGTCTTTGTCTACAAACAAGGACAGGTAAACAAAAATGAAGAATACAGATGATAGTTGACTTGACTGCATCAGATTAGAGTCTTAGATGGAGGGGAACATGGTTTGAAAGATGTAACTTTGCCATAGTTATTATAAAATTTAAGTGATACTTGATGCTCCAGTAATAGAATAATGGAGGCAAGACAAATGAGATCATTCCTGCATGATGTTGGAAGGTGACGAGCCAACCTTGGTACTAAATGGTATCCTGGAAGTCACTTGATCACAAGCTCTTTTGGGGATTAAAGAATTATGAGAACAAAGCAAGGAAGTAAACAAAAAGTGAAAAAAGTAGGAAAAATAACATAATGTTAACCATGTCCAAGATTTTGTTAATGCAACCTTAACAATTAAGAAAAAGCTAATATTCATTTAATATAATATAATATTACATATAAATTTTAATATAATATTCTCTTCCCCAAACCCCAAAAACTTTAACCTTAGACTGTCTACTATTGACCTCACCCCTTTCCTAAAAGGTCTATAGGTGGCTTGCATAAGTGCACCAACGTGCCTACTGTCCCTGTCCTATTGTTTCTTTTATTTTTTTATTTTTTCTTATATGTATCCATGTATTCATGACTATGTTTTTTACTTATACCTATTATCTTGTAAGCAATTGACAAACCAAATAAAGTAAATAAATAAATAAATTATGGTGTTTCTTGTGTGGACTGCCTCAAAGGACTGGCAATATCTTGCAAGTCTGAAAGCGTTTCTCTCTTCCTCTCTTTTTTACTCTCTGGAAAATTAAGGGGGTCCTTTCTGAAATGCTTCCCACTCCCCTTCTGCAACTATGGGCTGAGATTCCTTTTACATGAAAGGACAGTTGTCCAGGCTCTTCCACCTGTTCCACAAGGTCTTCCCCAAATTAGTCATTACTGATGAACTGGCCCAAAGAAGAAGACTTGTAGTCAACCTATAGAGTTGGTTTCCTCATCTGGTCTACACTATAGGGCTGACAACTCCTTTGACTCATCTATGCTTAACCAACATGAACTATCGATTATGTATCATCTTCACTAGACAGTCGTGCACAAGAATTTGGAATGCTGGAGAAGATTTCTGCTAAGCTGTCATCAATAGAGCTTGATACAGACAGTCTTCGAACACAACCGAGCCCAAAATTTAGGTTGTTAAGTGAAAAATTTGTTAAATGAGTTTGCCCCATTTTATGACTTTTCTCACCACATTTGTTAAGTGAATCACTGCAGTTCTTAAATTGGTATCATGGTGGTTAAATGAATCCAATTTCCCCATTGAATTGGCTTGTCAGAAGGTCGCAAAAGGGGATCAGCAACTGTCATAAATTTGAGTCAGTTGTCAAGCATCCAAATGTAAATCAAATAGTAACAGATAATCAGAGTTGGAAGGGATCTTGTAGGTCATCTAGTCCAACCCACGGACAGCAATTCCTTGCCACCAGCTGCTCCTAATGGGCGATCATGGCAGAGCGCGGAGAGCTCCCTACTCCTGCCAAGCACCTTTGCAGCAGACCCAAGACCTTCAGCGCCCGCCACTGTTGATTTCCCTTCTGCCCATGCCGCTGCGTTTGGAGCTGCCGCTTCCACGTTTGGAGCACCACTGCTGTTTGGAGCACCACCGCTGTTTGGAGTTGCCATGTCCGCATTTGGAGCTGCTGCTGCGTTTGAAACTGCCGCTTCCACGTTTGGAGCGCTGCCACTGTTTGGAGCACTGCTGCTGTTTGGAGCTGCTGCTTCTGCATTTGGAGCTGCCACCATGTTAGGAGCTGCTCCTTCCGCGTTTAGAACCCCACCGCTGTTTGGAGCATTGCTGCTGTTTGGAGTTGCCATGTCCGCATTTGGAGCTGCCGCCGCATTTGGAGCTGCCGCTTCCGCGTTTGGAGCACTGCCGCTCTTTGGAGCACCACTGCCATTTGGAGCACCACCGCCACTCCAAACACGGCGGCAGCTCCAAACGCTGAAGCGGCAGCTCCAAACATGACGGCGGTGCTCCAAATGGCGGTGGCACTCCAAATGGCAGCAGCACTCTAAACATGGAAGTGGCAGCTCCAAACGTGGCGGCGGAATGGGCAGAAGGGAAAGCAACAGCGGCGGGTGCCAAAGGTCTTGGGTCTGCAGCAAAGGTGTTTGGTGGGAGTAGGGAGCTCTCTGCGCTTCACCATGATCACCCGTTAAGAGAAGCTGGTGGAGAGGCTGCCCGCGGGGTATGCTAGATGATGATGCAATGGGGGGAATTAAGTCACCCCCGAAAAGACAGCCTAGCCATTTTTTCGGGGCTCAAAAAAAATATAAGACCCGGCCTTATTTTATGAGAAACACAGTATTTAGCTGGTTGTCCACTAAGACTCCAAGATCCCTCTCACAGTTACTGCTAAATCACATAACCATGGGGATGCTGCAACAGTTGTAAGTGTGAAAAACAATAATAAGTCACTTTTTTCAGTGTCATTGTAACTTTGAATGGTCACTAAATGAACTATTGTAAGTCAAGGATTATTGGTACATGATGTCCCACTGGAAATAAAATGCTGAAAATGGAGATAAGAACTCATTTCACACATTGCATTGCATCACTTTTTAAAAAAAACCATAATTGGCAAGCTTCAAATAACACCAAACCAAATAATCTCAACAAGCTACATGCTACACAAGCTAGTAGAATAAGCATGATGTGTGAATCATCCTACAGTCAGTTTAAGCTCATGAATCTTCTTGTGATTAAATTGGGATTGGTGGTCCAACTTCTCCCATGTCTTCCACAGACTTCTCTGATGGAAAAACGTCTGACTACATTGGATCTCTTTTAGATATTCATGGCTTCAGAATAGAGTTGTTATATTAAGACATTACAGTCTGACTCAGAGCAAGCATTATTGCACCATGTAATGTATTTCTGCTTCCAAATCGAATATGGCATCTGAGAAATGATCCCAAATTGTCCAGTTATTAATTCTGGGCTGAGTAAATAATTATTCACATCTGTGTCATTCTGAAGATTGGCATCCAATTATGCAAGTTTGTCAAGGTGACACAAAGAATTTAATTTCTCAGGTTTTTAATAGTGCCAGGATATCTTTTGGTCCAAGAAAACCAATATTTAAAATTCTTCAGATGAAAAGCTTCATTATTTAACTGGCAAAGCAAGGACCATTAAGACAGTAATTTTAACAAACAATAAAAAAGGCGCTGTCTTTTGGCTTCTCCTCCAAATCTCCCAAATTGCACAAATACAATCCACTCTCTGTCAAAAATTATTGCTATCCATCAATTATGGGCTGCAGTAAAGGAGAAAAAAACATTTTGAATTAACATTAAAGTATTTTTCAAATGGGACCTAGAACAATCATTTCAATTGCATGCCAAATGCTTCCCAAGGTAGGAGGATCTACATCGTATATTTGTTCTGGATTTTCAACCCCATAAGTCAACATTAACATAGTTGACATTTACATAGATTTCCCCAAACCTAGCAGGACTGGGACTTTTTATTAATGGATAAAAGACCATTAGGAGATCCTAAGGCAATTGCCTCATCTGGAAAACATCCAGAAGGAAAACTGCTTCCATTATAACTGTCAAGAAAAGTACATGGATGTGTTGATGTAATCTCCTTGAATTGAGTTGGAATCATAGGATCATTATCTTTTTTATTCAAAGTAATTGAAGGGCAATAGATTTTTCTCCCTGCTGCAATCTATTGTTCCATCTGAAAGTTCCATACCCTACATAGCTTTTTCTTTGGTAATATCAAAACAAAACATTTGCTAGACCAATATTTGAATACAGCTCATCAGTCTAGAACCCACATTACACATCTGATATTAATACAGTTGAGAAAGTCCAGAAATATTTCATAAGAAGAGTTCTCCACTTCTCTACTTGTTGTAGAATACTTTATGCCACCAGACTTGAAATTTTAGACCTAGACAACCTAGCACTATGCTGCCTTCAGTCCGATCTAAGTATAGTATATAATATCATACATTACAATATCCTACCTGTCAATGAATACTTCAGTTTCAACCATAACAATACAAGCGCGCACAATAGATAGAAACTCAAGGTAAACCACACCAAACTTGATTGCAGGAAATACTACTTCAGCAACAGAGTGGTCAGTGTCTGGAATACTCTATCTGACTCTGTGATTTCTTCCCCAAACCCCCAAATCTTTAACCTTAGATTGTCTACTATTGACCTCACCCCTTTCCTAAGAGATCTGTAGGGGGCGTGCATAAGCACACCAACGTGCCTACTGTCCCTGTCCTATTATTTTTTTTTATTTTTCTTACATGTATCCATTTCATATATTCATAACTATGTTATACTTATACCTATAATCTTGTAATTGCTTAACAAAAGAAATAAAATAACTAAATAAATAATCCATTGGATTCTCCAAAAAACTTGATTATTTCTTACACGCATAGCCTCATTTTTTATGCAGAAATTCCATGCATGGAAATATACATGATCTCCCTTCATAACAACCACTCAAGGTAGATTATTCTAAGGAAGAATGCCTGCTTAGAGTCACTGGCAATATTCACATGTAACACTATATTAAAATCCTTTAAACAGTGGTTTAGTTCACACATAACAACTAAAATGTGCCTTGTACTAAGATATGAATTGCTTATTTATCATTTTTTGAATAAACTGTAACTGGCTAGGTTCATAAAACACACTAAAACAGAGATTATGGTTTACAAACAATGGCTAAATATATGCAACATGTTGAACCACAAATTAACAAGCCATGCTATGGTTTAATATATTGTGTGAACCCAGAATTAAAGGAGGGCCCAAGGTTCATTTCACACCTGATATTAATCAATAGTGTAGTTCATCTTGGTGTGGCTATTCTGGGTTTACACAATACAAAATGAAGTAATTCTTACTGTGGCTTAATGCTGGGGACATCTCTTCACTGTGGTTGGTAAGCCATGGCTGATGGCTAATAGGGTTTCCAATCCTTGGGCTGTCTATCTGTCTGTCTGTTTGTTTGTCTGTCTATCTATCATCTATCTACAGTATCTATCTATCTATTGTTTGAAACTGTCAGGCATGAAGGATCAGGCCACACCTAAGTTCCAGTTCAGAAGATTTATTGCTCAAGCCTATATATAATAAACTAGTCAATTAAAATACAATAGTAAATTGGTGCCAAATAATGGTCAACGGAATTCAAGAGGGGTTGGATTGAGACTGTGGGAACATAAGGATTCTAGGCTGATGACTTTTTTCACTCCATCCCCAAGCTCTGCTTGCTCTTCTACAGAAACATATAACAGCACTGTGCCTGTTTCAATCTCAGTTCTAAAATCATTCTGTTGTTTTCATGCATTTCTCAAATGATCCCTGGTTCTGGGTAGCTTTATTCCTGGTAGGGAGAAGTAGCTTAAAAACCTTAACATTAAATTATTATTTCCTGACAATTAGAACAATTAATCAGTGGAATTATTTGCCTCTAGAAGTTGTGGGTACTCCAACAGTGGAGTTTTTAAAGAAGAGATTGGACAACAATTTGTCTGAAATAGCATAGGGTTTCCTGCTTCAACATCAGGGGTTGGACTAGAAGACCTCCAAGAACCCTTCCAATTCTGTTATTCTGTTAAATTATATTATAAAACAAAGCAGTTGTACATTGTTGTGGAGCCATCTGGTCTTCTGAAACCCTTAAGACATCTTCATTATATTCATGATCAAATGTAAGGTTATATTAATTATAGAGAAATTTGTGGCACACCATTTTCAAGGTTAATGTTATGTAGTCGTAATTACTCTCTGAATATAATTGTATCTTCTTTACATTTCTTCTACTATTAAGATATTTTCCTCTCTTTGCTGACCTAGAGAATATAGGAAGCTATGTAACTTTCTAGCCAGCCATGTTATTAGTATTTGGCATGGGAATCCATTATATAAATTTATTGATGAGGAAGTGGAATCCACCATATAAATGTGTAAAGGGCACTTGTTACCCAGGGTATGTTTTGTACATTAAGCTTGTAGTTAATGAGTTTCAACAATCCTATATATTATCTTTTGGGAGGATGCCCAAAAGCTATTTCCTCTCAGAGCAGTTTAAAATTAAGAAGCAATTCTCACTTTAAAAAATTAAGTCTAAAATTAACGAGCCATTCATCCCACCTTTCATATGCCTGGTATCTTTCGAATCCTTTTGTAATTTCCAGGGATGGCAAATCAATGGAATCTTTCTTGGTTCAAGAAAGATAATGATGAGACTGATATTGTTAAGAGTTGTATCCACACAACATCCTAAACCAGTGGTGGGATTCAATTTTTTTTACTACTGGTTCTGTGGGCAAGGCTTGGTGGGTGTGTCAGGGGAAGGGTACTGTAAAATTCTATTTCCCCCCACCCCACTGACCTGCTTTCCAGCTCCATTCTCCTGTGCAGGGCAACCAAAGAAGACCCAGCCAATCAGTTGGGACTCGGGAGGCAGAGGATAGATGGGGGCAGGGCCAGTCAGAGGAGGTATTTGCTGGTTCTCCAAACTATTCAAAATTTCCGCTACCGGTTCTCCAGAACTGGTCAGAACCTGCTGAATACCACCTCTGGTCTAACACAATGTTCCTCAACCTTTTCAGGTGTGGGGACTTCAGATCCCAGAATTCTTCAGCCAATCTTGCTTTTCTTTGTACAGCATGTTGAATAATTAGCTAGCTATGCTGATGACATTCACATAATATAACAAAACATATTGGTCAATTACATTTTTTGATACAACAGAATTCCTGGAAATTGGACTCATAAAACATCTGGAAGATACAAGGTCAAGAAAGCATCAAGAAAGATGTTCTGTAGTGCCAGAAATTAGAAGAACTGCAGTAAAAGAAAGTAGAAACTGGCCTTTACAAAATGGAAATAGCAATAGCAATAGCACTTAGACTTATATAACTGCTTTATAGTGCTTTACAGCCCTCTCTAAGGAGTTTACAGAGTCAGCCTATTGCCCCCAACAATCTGGGTCCCCATTTTACCCATCTCAGAAGGATGGAAGGCTGAGTCAACCTTGAGCCTGGTGGGATTCGAATTGCCAAATTGCAGTAGGAGTTGCTTGCAGTGCACTGCACTCTAACCACTGCGCCACTGAGGCTCATTAAATGAAATGCAATAGTGCATATATTAAAGAGAATAAGAAGTTGCACAGGTAGTCATTCATTTAGGGACCGTTCAAAGTTACAATGGCAATGAGAAAAATAACTTATGACCCGTTTTTCACATTTATGACCATTTTAGCATCCCCATAGTCACGTGATCAAAATTCAGGCACTTGGCAACTGGCATGTGTTTACAACTGTTGCACTGTCATGTGAAATTTGGAACAGAAATTTTGGGATCCATTGTGGTCATAAGTTAAGGACTACCTGCATACATTTAGGTGCTTTATTTAAGACACCACGTCAGAATTCTGTCTCCCTCGGCATGTAATTTTGAGTAGTTGGGCATCTAAATTTGAGGCACGCGCTTTTCCAGTTTAACAACGTGTCAGCTGCCTTTGCATTCATCCAGGAGTGGGCTTCAAAAATTTTAGCAAAGGGTTCTCTATCTGGTTGCAGGGTGGGTATGGCCATGGTGGGTGTAGCCTAGTCCTGCACCGTGGTGAGGGGCGTTTTTGCCCTTCTCGGGCTCTGGAGGCTTTCTTTGAGCCTTTGGGAGGGTAAAAGCGGCCTCCCTGGACCTCCAGAGGCTCTCTGGAAGCTGGAAATGAGCCCATTTGGGGCCTTCGTGAACTTCCAGGGGGGCCACTATTTTGCCCTCCCTGAGCCTCCGCACACGGCCTGCACGTACCTGCATCCAAAATGGGCCACGTGGGGACTCCTGGGAGGGGCGGGGCGGGGTGGGCAGGGTCAGCCAAGAGTGAGATTTGGGGATTCCCTGAACCGCACAGAATCTTAGCGAGGGGCTCCCCCCGAAACCCTGGGGACCCCCAGCAGAGGGGGTTCGTTCATCCCAACATTGCTCAGAGAGATTGAATTCTAAGAAAGAAGTCGCATTTGCTGAGGTGTAGAAAGCTGCAGGGTCAGTCCTCCAGACAGCAGCAGGTGGGATAAGAGCCAAACCTGTTCCATACCAATGAAAGTGTCAAGGACAACTTGAGCAACGAGCTATGGGGACAGTTGTCAGCTGCAGGACGGAAAAGGTCCCTGAGCAATTAAAGGGAAGAAAGGCCATTTGGGCTCCTGAGAAGCCTTCAAAGGCAACAGGACATTTGACATTTGATTTCCCCTGAAGCTTAATAAATTGGGGGGGGGCAGACATGGTGGCGTTTGGCACAGGATTAATCGGGCGCATTATTCTAATTACCTTAATTAATTATCTTAATTTACAGCAGGTCTTTCAAGTACAACTTCGCAGAGCTTTAGGGGGCTTTAAACTGTTGGGCAATTTTCTTTAAAGCTAAGGCAGGTTTTCAGCATCTCTTTTATAAGACAAAACCATCAAAATCTCATGAAAGGGGTGATCGGTCGATTTGTCCGTGCATCTCTAGAGAGTTTCATTTAAAATTAAGTTTAGATGTCCTCGATGCTTAGGCTCGTAAGTGAATAAGCATAACATTTCTGAATTCACGTTATAAATTGGGGTGGTTGTTTTACACAGAAGTGAAGAGGTCTCCTCGCAAATTAATGCAACCTTTAAAAGGAAGCGTCTATCAATACAGCACCAAAGAAATTTGAATATAAAGGTTTTCTGGAGCATGCAGTGGACTTACTCTTATTTCTTGCAGGAAAAGCTGCTCTACTGATTGCTGCTTTTTAAAAAAAATGCACTAAATTAGAAGGGTGACTTTAAAATACAGGTGGTCTTCAACATATAACCATTCATTTAACAGCCAATATGAGTGAATCTTTGCAGTTGTTAAGTGAATCGTGTAGCTGATAAATAAATCCAGCTTCCCCCAAGCTAAAAAACAAGCATGAAGGACCCCAAAGTTAAACTCTGAGCTAACAATACAGGTAGTCCTCTACTTATGACTTAGCCTCAACTGAACTCAAATTTTCTGTTGCCATGAGACAGTTACTGAGTGAATGTTGCCCCATATTACAACCTTTCTTGACACAGCTGTTAAGTGAATCACTGCAGTTAAGTTAGTTACAAGGCTGAATCTGGCTTCCCCATTAACTTTGCTTGTCAGAAGATCACAAAAGGTGATCCCAGGACCCTGGGACACTGTAATTGTCACATATATGAACCAGTTGCAAAGCGTTTGAATTTTGATCATAGGAATAGAATAAAATAGAATATGGAACGAAACAGAATAGAACAGAACATGGAATGGAACAGAACAGAATGGAACAGGACAGGTCCAGAGGTGGCATTCAGCAGGTTCTGACCAGTTCTGGAGAACTGGTAGTGTACATTTTGAGTAGTTTGGAGAACTGGCAAACACCACCTCTGACTGGAGATTTTATAGCATCCTTCCCCTGTCACGCCCACCAAGCCACGCCCAAAGAACCAGTAGTAAATTTTTTGAATCCCACCACTGGACAGGACAGGACAGAATATGGAACAGAACAGAATAGAACAGAGCAGAACATGGAACAGAACTGAACGGAACAGGACAGGACAGAACATAGAATGGAACAGAACAGAATATGGAACAGAACAGAACAATATAGAGTGGGACAGAACGGAATGGAACAGAACTGAACTGAACCGGATATGGAATGGAATAGAACAGAACAGAATAGAATAACAGAGTTGGAAGGGACCTGGGAGGTCTTCTAGTCCAACCCCCTGCTTAGGCAGGAAATCCTACACCATTTCAGACAAACGGTTATCCAATCTCTTCTTAAAAACTTCCAGTGTTTGACTATTCATGACTTCTGGAGGCAAGTTGTTCCACTGATTAATTGTTCTAACTGTCAGGAAATTCCTCCTTAGTTCTAGGTTGCTTCTCTCCTTGGTTAGTTTCCACCCATGGCTTCTTGTCCTGCCCTCAGCTGCTTTGGAGAATAGCTTGACTCCCTCTTCTTTGGGGCAACCTCATGCTACCGTGGAGATTCTGCAATGTTCATTAAGTATGAAAAATGGTCATAAGTCACTTTTTCGTGGCTGTTGTAACTTTGAACAGTCATTAAACAAATGTTGTAAGTTGAGGACTACCTGTATTTTCTTCTGTTGGCAATACATGATTATCCAGCTCTGTCTATAAACTCTAAACTGCAAACCAAATAAACCATATTATGGTTTAGTGCATTATGAGGTCATTATTATGCTGTTATTACCTTTCTAAAGCCTTGATTAATCTAACCTCTGAAAACTGAATACCAGTAATCCTTAACTTATGACTACAATTGACCCCAGAATTTCTGTTGCTAAGCAAAGCATTTGTTAAGTGAATTTTGTCCCATTTTACAACATTTGTTGTGACACATTTGTTAAGTGAACCACTGCAGTTGTTAAATTGGTAACATGGCTGTTTAGTGAATCTGGCTTCCCCATTGATTTTGCTTTTCAGAAGGTCACAAAACATGACCCTTGGAACACTGCAACCGTCATAAATATGAAGCAGTTGCCAAGCATCTAAATTTTATCCCTGGAGATGCTGCAATGGTCATGAGTATGAAAAATGCCCACACTTTTCTCAGTGCAGTTATAACTTTGAACGTTCACTAAACGAACTGTTGTAAGTTAAGGGCTCCCTGTAAATTTGACTGGCTTCAAATACAGCATTCAAACATAACACCGCCCCCCATCACACAAAACTAGGCACACATGCACTAACTTCCTCAGTACTAACTACTACTGACCTTAAATGCAAGCTACTTAACGCAAGAAGCCTCATAAATAAAATACCTGAATTTCTCCTCTTACTAAATAGGCCTATATTCAACATCATATTTGTCTGTGAAACATGACTGAATACATCCCTCCCTGACTCCATTACCACAGTAAGAGACTATCATGTTTACTGATCTGATTGTGAAATCCATAGAGGAGGTGGTGTTGCTATCTTCTATAAAAAGTCCCTACATCTAAAAAAAGGAATAAGCATCTTTGATTGAGAACACTGTTTGTCCAAATTGATGGTCACTGGCTTCCAAAGGCAGGCGTAACAAGCCTTTTCCCCTTTGGATGTGTGCCGTTCACATTGTGCACACTTAAAACTGGGTGGAGTAGTTTCAACGCTCAATCATTCCCACCATTTTGAAATCAATAATTGTTTCTGTTCAGGTACTAAATATTGTATCCTTTGCATCTTTTTCAAATATCTGTATATTTATACAAAATGAGCTGTACAATGGCTGCAGTCTTGTACAACCATTGGTGACAAACTTGCTTTATTCAGAAATGTCTCATTCTGTTGTTGGATGGATAAATTTTGGCGTGGAGCAGAGGTGGTATCCAGCAGGTTCTGACCAGTTCTGAAGAAACGGTAGTGGAAATTTTGAGTAGTTTGGAGAACCAGCAAATACCACCTCTGACTGGCCCCACCCCCGTCTATTCTCTGCCTCCCAAGTCCCAGGTGATGGGCTGGGTCCTCTTTTGTTGCCCTGTATAGGACAACGGAGCTGGAAAGCAGGTTAGCGGGGTGGAGAGCGAATGGGAATTTTGCAGTAACCTTCCCCCAGGAGTGGGGAGGGAAGGAAGATTTTAAAGTATCCTTCCCCTGCCACACCCACCAAGCCATGCCTACCAAGCCACACCACACCCACCAAGCCATGCCACATCCACCAAGCCACACCCACAGAACTGGTAGTAAATTTTTTTGAATCCTTCACTGGTGTGAAGGTGACTACCTTCATCTCTGATAGAAGCTAGGGTATAAATAGAAGATTTCTTTCATTTGGAGCTTCCATACCAAACTTGGATGGAGTCCTGCACTTCATTTTTTAAAGTTTTGCAACCTGACGGAGGCCATGATAAATTCTGTGTGACATATTTGGCTTAGGGAGTCCTCTTAAATGGATAACCATGTCAAAGAAGGATTTAATACTATTAGTGATACAGACGTATTTGATATTCAGCAGAAAATAGAGACTAACATCCAAAGTTCTTGAATAATCATACTTTCTCACCATACAAGTGTGGGTATATGTCTCCCTGTGTACTCACTTACAGAAGAACAACTCTTATTTTTTCACACTTAAAAAAAAAAGATAGATTTTTAAATACTAAAAATATTTATCAATTGGTGACAATTTACAAAAGAATTTAAAGACAAGACCAAGATTAAAAGAGGAATAACAGTTAAAGTTGATTTTACATATATCTATTTAATTTAATTTATTTAAAATATTTGTATGGTTTTCCATCTTAAACCTAAATCTGGGTGGGTTCGCAAAATTATTAAGGCTGCCTTGCATTATTTTTTTGAAAGAAGTTCTACCTGAACTATAAATTGCGTAGGTTGTGATTAAATATGGCTTCAGGGTATCTGATAAAAGGGGGTGGGGTTTGATTGTATGGTTGTAACTTCCATCTTGACTTTTTTGCCCTTCTCTTCTTGAAGACACGCCTGTTTGGCTCTATCCCCAAACATGTTACAAAGTCTAAAAATAAATCAACAGGAAAGAATTCATGAACACAGCTATAATAAAACAAGTTTCAGTTACCCCAAAAGGAATGAGCAGCTCATAAAACTAGTTTTATTTAAAAGTCCAAGCTAAGATGTAAATGTTAAATGAAATAAAAGAAGAAACGATACAAAATGCCAGCTTTTGCTGGTTTGTAAACCTTCGGGGTTTTTTTTGACTGAGCATGGTAAATGAGCCTAAAGGACCCATTAATTAAATTCAATTAATTAACATTAATGGCAATCAATCATCTAAACTCCTTTGTGGAAACCACAGCATCACATTCCTGTTTGACCCAATTATCGGTATTAATTTATCTGATGTACCAATACGGCCCCAAATAACTCTACAACTTTGGAGATCTCTGTTCTGAATGCACTTAATCATGTACATGACATTCAGCTAAAAGGCTTATTGGAATTACTAATGAAAGGACACAATTAAGTTTGCAACCGTCAAAGTACAAAACCACAGATCTCCCCAAATTTTAACTTCCGTGATATAGCCTGAATTTGGTTCATATGCTCCAATTCTCACTTCAGTTCTAAAAATACCATAGAATAAGGAAATAGATCAGGGCAATACATTAATAGAGTCCACTAATGTTTTTTGAATGAGATATTGATAGTCTTTAACTTATGACTTGTACATGTAGTTTCTCAACCTCACTCAATACTAGTAACTGGAGAGGGATTTTGGATTCCTACAATCACTTAAATATGAGCCAGCCGTGTGTTGTAGCAGCCCCAAAAAGGCAACACAGTTCTAGGCTGCATAAACAGAGGGATAGAATCAAGATCACGTGAAGTATTAATGCCACTTTATAATGCCTTGATAAAGCCACACTTGGAATACAGCATTCAGTTTTGGTCGCCACGATGTAGAAAGAGTGCAGAGAGGTGCAACAAAGATGATCAGGGGATTGGAGGTTAAACATCTAAAGAGTGGTTGCTGGAATTGGGTATGTCCAGTTTAATGAAAAGAAGGACGAGGGATGACATGACAGCAGTGTTCCAATATTTGAGGAGCTACAAAGAAGAGGGAGTCAAGCAGAGGTGGCATTCAGCAGGTTCTGACCAGTTCTGGAGAACCAGTGGTGGAAATTTTGAGTAGTTCAGAGAACCAGCAAATCCCACCTCTGACTGGAGATTTTACAGTATCCGTCCCCTGCCACGCCCACCAAGCCACGCCCACAGAACCGATAGTAAAAAAAAGTTGAATCTCACCACTGGAGTCAAGCTATGCTCCAAAGCATCTGAAGGCCAAGCAAGAAGCCATGGGTGGGAACTAATCAAGCAGAGAAGCAACTTAGAACTAAGAAGGAATTTCCTGACAGTTAGAACAATTAATCAGGGGGACAACTTGCCTCCAGAAGTTGTGAATGCTCCAACCTGGAAGTTTTAAAGAAGAGATTGGATAACCATTTGTCTGAAATGGGTTTCCTGCCAAAGCAGAGGGTTGGACTAGAATAGGGGTGTCAAACTCGTATCGACACGGTGGCATCACGTGGTGTATTGTGCAGTGGTGGGATTCAATTTTTTTTTACTACCAGTTCTGTTCACGTGGCTTGGTGGGCGTGGCAGGGGAAGGATACTGCAAAATCTCCATTCCTTCTGCACCCCACTAACCTGCTTTCCAGCTCCGTTCTCCTGTGCAGGGCAACCAAAGAAGACCCAGCCAATCAGCTGGGACATGGGAGGCAGAGAAGAGATGGGGGCGGGGCCAGTCAGAGGTGGGATTTGTCAGTTCTCCGAACTATTCAAAATTTCCGCTACCGGTTCTTCAGAACTGGTCAGAACCTGCTGAATACCATGTATTGCGACTCCTCCCCTTTACTAAACTGGGCATGGGTGTGGCCAGTGCGTAATGTGAGTTTGACAGCCCCAGACTTCTAAGGTCTGTTATTCCAACTCTGTTATTCTATTCTAAACCTATAACTGGAATGGATCTTGCCCATTACGGTTGCAAGAGGTGACAGTTACTGAGCCAGCCTTGCTTAATGATTCACATCCCTGCTCTCTCTGATGCCACAACAGATAGTCCTCCACTTACATCAGTTCCTTTTGTGACTGTTCAATGCTATTGAAAAAAGCGATTTATGATATATATTTTTCCCGCACGTATGACCATTGCAGCATTCCCATGGTCACGTGATTCAAATTCAGAAGCTTGGCCACTGACTCCTATTTATCACGGCTGCAGTGGTCCTGGGTCACAGGATCTCATTCTGGAACCTTCTGAAAAGCTAAGTCAATGTGGGAGCCAGGTTCACTTAACCATGTTACTAACTTAACACCTGCAGTGATTCACTTAACAACGGCAGGAGGAAAAGTTGTAAAATGGGGCAAAGCTCACTTAGCAAACGTCTCACTTAACCGAAATGTTGTGCTCAGTTGTGGTCGTAAGTTGAGGACTACCTCTGTTAACTTGTTAAGCAAGTACGGGTAACCCATGCATCTGGAAGGCCATGGGAGCCCCAGCACACAGCTGGATCTGTAAAAGAAGCAGACAGGTAGCAAAATGTTTGCAAAGGCAGAAACTGCCCTTAGGGGGTAACAGCCCCGCTAGATTAAGGTTTAATTGAGGTCTTTGAACTATGGGTGCTGGAGAAGACACCTGCGAGTCCCTTGGACTGCAAGGCGGTCAGTCCTAGAGGAGATCAACCCTGGATGCTCTTCAGAAGGCCAGATCCTGAAGTTGAAACTCAAAGACTTTGGCCACCTCATGAGAAGGAAGGACTCCCTGGAGAAGAGCCTAATGCTGGGAACGATGGAGGGCAAAAGAAGAAGAAGGAGACGGCAGAGAATGAGGATGGAGTCAGTGAAGCAGTCGTCCTGAACTTAAATGGACTCCGGAGGATGGTAGAGGACAGGAAGGCCTGGAGGAATGTTGTCCATGGAGGGTCACAATGGGTCAGACATGGCTTGGAACTAACCACAACAATGAGGCCTGTCTGTTGGCTGGGCCTCTGCCCTGATCAACTGGCTTTCAGAAGACACCAAACCTCTCCCCAGACTTGTTAGGCTTTGGTGAAGCCAACTGTCTGCAGTCAAAGAATGACTGCAGAAAGTACAGCTTCAGCAACAGAGTGGTCAATGCCTGGAATGCACTACCTGGTTCTGTTGTTACATCCTCTGACCCCCCCACTCCTTCAACCTCAAACTCTCCACTATTGACCTCACCCCATTCCCAAGAGGTCTGTAAGGGGCGTGCATAAGCGCACCATCGTGCCTACTGTCCCTGTCCTATTGTCCCCCATTTATCCGTACCTATTTCCTGTATTCATACTTATGTTTATTCTTATATCTATTATCTTGTAAGCGATTGACAAATCCAATAAATAAAATAAAAATAAAGAAAGGGAGCAGCTTCAACACATGGTTCCCAAAACCTTCCTTTGCTTAACCCTCCTCCCTCCCTGAGAAAACTGCATTTCTTCAATAAAGAAAATAAAATAAGGGGGGGGGGATTGGTGGGACAGACCTATTCATTTCTCTCTCTCCCCTTCCCCATTAAGTGCTGAAACTCTGCCTCTGCCTTCTACTCTACCTCTTTTAGCCACCTCATTTGCTAAATTTACTGCAATTCAGCAGAACTTGAGTCCTTTTTGCTGCTTATCTGCCTTTCAAGAGGAGTCCCAGCTGGGTTCAGAAGGGAGTCATACATACTTTTTCTTCAGCTCCTCAATGCAAACAAAGCTCCAGAAAGTTTTCCCTCCCTTCCTTTCCCCTTGGCAGATCATCAGGACAAATAACTTCAGATTTTGTCACGTTTCCAGGCATCCAGTAAATTTAGCAAATGGGATGGTAAAAAGGGATTGAGGTTGGAGGACAGGGGTAAAGAGTTCAGTTAAATGACTGGTGGTATCTTGAGGACTGCCTATAATTGAGCCTGAGATTATGGTTGCAAGTGATAGCAATTGTTACCCACAAGCCCAAGCCTGATTTTGTGACTTTTGCAGTGGTTGTTAAGCAAATGCTACAGTCATTAAACAAACTCTGTGGTCAGTAAGCAAATACACCGGTTGTCAGATGAATCCATTGTATCCAATGGTTGTTGTTTTTCTGGAACACCAGGAACCAGTAAAATACACCAAAAGTAGGCCACATTACTATAGGATGCTGCAAAATAGAAGCTGGTAGCCAAGTGCCCAAATGTAGTCATGTGACTGTGAGGGAGGTTTGTGGCTGTTGGAACTTTGAACTACCTGGAATGGTCCATTCTAAGTTTGAGTGGTTGCTAAGCAACCAGTTGTTGAACTAGGTATACCTCCTGTTTTTCCCCCAAACCATCGACCTAAACTTAGAGGTGTTTTTGTTCCGTATTGGGCTTCTTCATCTATGAACAGATATTTAGTCTTGTCCATACTGTTAAACTTTGGTTTAGCATTAATGAAGGATTGTGCTAATCCCAAAATCTTGTTGATTTCATAAAAAATGTGTCAGGTGAATTAATAGGGGCATAAAAGGAACTGCTCAGCCTATATTTTCTTGCAATTTTAAAAATATATTTGATAACAATGGAAGAGTGAATTCTTTATTCTTTATTGACCAAGTGTGATTAGACACACAAGGAATTTGTCTTGGTGCATATGCTCTCAGTGTACATAAAAAGAAAAGATCAAGAATCATAAGGTACAACACTTAATGATAGTCATAGGGAACAATAAGCAATCAAATCATAGTAGGAAACAGTCAATATAAATTGTAAGGATACAGGCAACAAAGTTACAGTCACACAGTCACAAGTGGGAGGGAAAATGATTAAACCGATAGCTAACAGAATCCAATTCTCTTTGCAGTTTAAATTATGACTGATCTGTTATATACAACTTAGTATTGTGTTTTATTTGATTTCAACTCTGCATGCTTTGGCAACATGGACATAATTATTGTTATCAATCCAAGTCAGTTCAGTGCAGGATGAAGATTTCTTTCGCTACAAAGCTAATTTGTTTAGCAACTGCTCAAAGTTTCAATGATACTGAAAAAACTTGCTTATAACTGCTCCTTGCACTAATGACTATCATAGAAGCCCCATAATCATATATGATCAAAATTTGGTCCTTGGCAAATGTTATTTATGTATTCTTGATATCTGTGGTGTCCCTGGTCATATGATCACTATTTGGGACCTTAGACAACTTCTGGGAAAATAAATGGGTGAAGCTGGATTTACTTAATTGCAGTGATTCACTTAACTGTGGCAAAAAAAGGCATAAAATTGTGTGCAATTCATTACAAATGACTAAAGCACAGTGTTTTGCTTGCAGAACAGAAGGTGGAAGACAGAGATGACAGCAAGTATCTCAAACAGAGGATGGAGGGAAATTCTCAGTCATCTAGGGGTGGAATTGAGGCAGGATCAAAATAACAGTTTAAAATTTTAGAGAGTGGAAAGAATTTCCTGGCTTAAGAACAATCAGCCAATGGAACTGGCAACCCCATAAAGTAAATTTTCCCCTTCTTTGAAGGACTCCAAACAACAGCAATAGATCTTAGCAGATCTTGCACTGAAAAGTGCAAATTGGGCCATTTGGAATCTCTCCTCACTCCCTGGGTTTTATGAATTTGCATGGCTATTGGAGATTGATCAAATCAGATAGGTGCTGCTATCTGCAGAGATGCTAAAGAATAATCCATATTTTGTAGATGAAACACAGTAGATGATTTTAATTATGTTCTATGCTTTTTCTAAATTAAAATGAATTAATGAATGAATTCTTTATTGGCCAAGTGTGCTTAGACACACAAGGAATTTGTCTTGGTGCATATGGTCTCAATGTACATAAAAAGAAAAGATACATTTGTCAAGGATCATAAGGTACAACACTTAATGATAGTCATTGGGTACAAATAAGCAGGAAACAGTCAATATAAATTGTAAGGACAATTTAAATTGTAAGAACAAAATTACAGTCATACAGTCACAAGTGGGAAGGGATGGGTGATAAGGAGTGATGAGAAGATTAATAGCAGTGCAGACTTTGTGAATAATTAGACAGTGTTGAGGGAATTATTTGCTTAGCAGAGTACTGGCTTTTGGGAAAAAAACTGTCCTTGTGTCTAGTTGTTCTGGTGTGCAGTGCTCTATAGCGTTGTTTTGAGGGTAGCAATTGAAACCATTTATGTCCAGGATGTGAGTAAATACAACCGGGATGTGGCTGTAAATATTTTCACAGCCCTCTTTTTGACTTGTGCTGTATAGGGGTCCTCAACTGAAGGCAGGTGGGTAATAATTGTTTTTTCTGCAGTCCTAATTATCCTCTGAAGTCTGTGTCTGTCCTGTTGGGTTACAGAACCAAACCACACAGTTATAGAGGTGCAGATGACAGACTCAATAATTCCTCTGTAGAACTGGATCAGAAGCTCCTTGGGCAGTTTGAGCTGTCTTTAAAGCACCACATGTAATATAATTTCAGTTTAACATCTTCCAAAACGTTGCAACTTCATGCGTTGTCCTCCAAGCGTGCAGTTTCAACCCACTCCCATCATATTATGGCAACATGAAGGGACTCATGTTGAATTAAACTAAGGGGCCACTCAGACTGATCTAAACTACACAAACAGGAAGTAGACAAATATAAGCTGCACTAAGTACAACACAAACACAGACCCCTCCCCCACCCACTCTGTCATAATTTCAATCAAAGCCGAAGGCGGGCAAATTAAGCACTGCTTTTGTCCAGAAAGCCCCGATCTCGCCACAATTTCGGACCAAGGTGTGGCTTTGCGGGAGGACGCCGCCCAGAAAGAAGCGAAATAAATTCAGACTCCCCTTTGAGAAGGTGGGTTGTTGTTTTTTTAAAGCCGCGCCACGAGGTCTAGAGCCTTGCGTAGCCCATTCGCTTTCTCCAAGCATCCAAGCTCAGGCGGGGGGGGGGGGGGGGGGGGGGGGGGAGGAGAGGGGCGGGGCGGGGCGGGGCCCAGGAGAAGATTCTGCCACGGCCCCGCCTTCCCGTCGCTCTTCCTCCGACAGGCGGAGCAAGAGGCGGCCCTTCCTTTAGTTGGGGGGGGGGGGGGGGGGGCGGAGGCGTAGGAGGCGGAGGAGGCGGAGACAAGGCAAACGCGCACGCGCAGAGCAGATGGGCGCGCGCCGTGCTAACTGCAGTCGGCGGCCATCTTCTTTGAGGAGCCGGGTCCTTCTCGTTGCCCCTTCAATCGCGGCGCCGGACCCTTCCAGCCCCCGTGCCGTTTGCGGACGGGAGCCCCCAAAGGAAGCCGGGAAGGGAAGCGCGAGGGAAGGGCCCTTCGGGCTTTGTGGTGGGGGCGGGGAGGCCGGGCTAGGACGAGGCTGGCTGTCGGTGGGGCTTCCCGGCGAGATCAGGTCATCATCTCCTCGGCTCTTCTTCGCCCCGTCCGGCTGAGGAAGCCGGGCCGAGCTCCGGATGGGCGGCTAAGCGGTCGGACATCATGTTCAGCTTCGAAGGGGATTTCAAGACCAGGCCCAAGGTCTCTCTCGGCGGAGCCAGCAAGAAGGTAGGCCTTGCCAAAAAGGCCGGCCGTGACTCAGGCGCTTCCCGGAGCCCCCGCGGAGGCGATTTCCTCTTCGGGGAGGGAAGGCGGACCCGGGCGAGCCTGGCTCAGGGGAAGGAAGCGTTGAGCTGAACCCGGGACAGGCTTGGCCGTTGGGGGCTTGGCCTCTTGGGAGCTGCCGAACCCGGTGCTCCCTCGCCTCCCCTCCCTCTGTGGTGCGCCGATGGGGGAACGGGGCCTCATGAGGACCCTTAACCTGGTCAGCCAGGGCTTTGCTCGGGATTCTGGAGGATTTGGAGATGTTTTATTTAGATCAAGGGGTCTTCAAACTTGACAGCTTTAAGACTTGTGGACTTCAACTCCCAGAATTCCTGAGCTAACATGACTGGAGGAGGAATTCTGGGAGTTGAAGTCCACAAGTCTTAAAGCTGTCAAGTTTGAATATCCCTGTTTTAGATTCTGGGAGATGGACAGGGGGATCCCGGTTTAGAAAAACATGTTGATGGGATTGGAGGGGTGGGGGGGGTGGCGACTATACAGGCTGACTTTAAACATTTGGTTCCTAAATGTCTTAGTTCGTTGCTCAGCTTTGGTGACTGTTAAGATGCCTGGATGCCTGCTCCCAAAATGGCCTACTCCGATATCCTGGTTGGGGAATTGTGGGAGTTGAACTGTAAGCAACTCAAAAGTTGGCTGAAATTGAAAAGCAGGGCTTGTTGGGCAACAGACAAAACAGCAGGGGTGTCCAGCCTTGGCCACTTTAAGTCTGGCAGACTTCAACTCCCAGAATTCCCCAGCCAGCAAAGCTGGGAGTTCAAGTCTGCCAGGCTTAAAGTCATCAAGGTTCAACAACCCGGCCATAGAGGACATTGAAATTCTGAATTCTGAATATGTCTCAGAAAAAGGCTGATAAGGGAGAGAGAAATAACTCTTCCCTCTGTTTTAGTGAGCTTTCTTTGTCTTTTCTGGCCATTCAAATTGCTACAGTTGTTAAAGAGGCCTATTAAGAGTATCAGGATTGCCTATCATCTGCATTAGGAGTGTGTGCTTAAATATTGTGATTTAGCTTTGACACAGTTGAAACTTGTTTCAAATCTGGCTTCTGTTTTGAAATCACCTAGGCCTCATAAAGTAAACACCTGTTTACCAGTCCATGTGGAGAATACTTTTATGATTGTTCATTGTTATCTACAGGAGAGAAATATAGCTTCTCTACAGTATAAATTCAGTTGTTCTATATTGTTTGTCATCTGATCATATGTCATATGTACCTATCGTCACCTAAAATTGACACTGAATATTTTGCTTTAATGTATGTATACAAATTAAAGATATAATGAAGTTGGGGTAAATATTACCTTCTGTGCAGCGTTGTGTAATCACACTTTCATGAAACAAATGCCCATTAGAAATGCATTATGTAATAGTTCCTCTAAATGGACCATCATTTGTTACTGACCTCTAATACCTAAAAAACTTTTCATTCTCATCAAACCAGACACTACATTGCTTTGTGGAATGAAGATAGAATAAATCAGTATGTAAAAAAGTGGCAAGTGGTATAACATCTTTTATTCATATTTGGTGGATTTATATGTTTGTCATCAAATTTTAAATACAGGTAGTTATACTAAAAGATAATGTCAATTTCTCAAAAAAGTGTTCAGGCATAATTAGCATACAAAATATATACATGAATCTATTCAAACAAACTGTCAAGACTTTGGTTCTGGTCAGTAAAGGAGTGAGATGGGATTGTATTTTATTTTCTTGTTTATTTAACCTAAATACTGATTATCCATTGTGGAATGTTGCATTGGAAGAAGATGAGGTTGGTTTTAAAAATAGAAGAAAATCAATTACTTGCACTATAGGGATACTATTCTGATAGCTAAAAATGCAAATGATTGCAAGTTCCAATAATTAAAGAGCACAGTGAAAAAAAGTAACTAACATTAAATGTAAAGAACCCAAATAAGTTGAAGTATTTATATTAATAAACTAGAAAGGATTTTTAAATTTTCCTTTTGGATTCTCACAGTAACCTTCTGGATTAATGTTTGTGTGAAAAAAAGAGTTTTGAATCTAATTTATCCTGGTTTTGGTTGGCAGTTGAATTGTACAGTTGCTTTTGCCATTGATGTGTACAGTTAGTCCTGTATTTATGATCACAGTTGTGCCCAAAATTTCTGTTGCTATGCAAGATTTGTTAGGTGAATTTCCCCTCCCCCCACACTTTACGACCTTTCTTGCCACAGATGTTAAGTGAATCATTGAAGTTGTTAAGTTAGTTGTATCAACATTTTATAAGTTTATCAGAATATAAAATATAAAGGAAAATTTACAAAAAAGGAACTGGGGAGGAGAAAAAGGAAAAAGAGAAAGTGTAGGGGAAAAGGGGGAAAAGGTGGAAGAGAGACTTAGATGTCAATATCTGAAGTTGTGAAGTTGTGAATTGAATCTGGCTTTTCCATTGCTTTTGCTATTCAGAAGGTTGCAAAAAGTGATCACATGACCCTGAGATACTTACTGCAAGTGTTATAAATATGAACCACTTGCCTAGTGCTTGAATTTTTATCTCCTGACCATGGGAATGCCACAATAGAAAAAAAGGGTCATGAGTCACTTTTTTCAGTGCTTACAACAGCCACTAAATGAACTGTTGTAAGTCAAAGACTACCTGTATTTCAGTTTGCTTGGAATTAATGAAGTGGCCATAATCATTATTGTAGGACAGGAAACAAGCTAACATTGATACTGTGCTTGCTAAAACATGTCATAATATTTTGGTGTGGCTGAGATCAATATCAAGATGTGTGAACTGATGGATGATACTGTAATATAATGTGACACAGAAAATACTTTTTAAGATAAGGCTTTCTCAGCTGTTCAGTTGGTAGTGGCATTGTTTCCATGGTATATTAAGAGTGCAGATGTGCCAGCATTCCTAACACTTGTGCTTGCTATGAGTGGCTTAAGGCTTCCTGCAATATCCAAATCTAAAATAGTTGCCATTTTGGTTTGATAGAAAGTGGATTAGGGAACTCAGACAATACAATAACTACAAAAATTGATTAAAGCAGCAGTCCCCAACCTTTCCAGCTCTGGATTGCCGATGGCAGAGGTGGAGGGGAGAGGGAATGGTTTTGTGTGCACCTGTGGCTCTTGCACAAATTCAGCTTTGTGCGCTCACATGCTTGCCGGCCACTTGTGTGGCCCAGTTCCCAACAGGCTGCGGCCCAGGGATTGGGTTAAAGGATTATCTTTAAAAAACAAGGAAAGTTCAAAAAGGGAGTTTCTGCTGTGATATAGTAGATTGTGAATAGTTCACAGTCTACTATATAATATTACTAATATAATAGTTGTGAATAAGGCACTGAAATTGGAAAACCTATTTCTCCTGAATAATACTAGTTCTTTTTTTCTATTCCATGTTGATCCTCATTCAGTGTGTTTTTTACAATCTCAGACTAATGGGGGTGGCCCATTTCATTTGAAATCTCATTGTGTATACAAAAAAGTCATATGCTGACCATAAATATTTGATTTGATTAGCTATAAATGGGCTGTTTGCAGTATGTGGTAGTATTTGACTCATACCACTGTTATGAATGGCTGGAAGGCCATGATCTTGACCCTAGACTAGAGTAAAATAGGAAAGTTTGACTATGTGCTTTCAAGCAACAGGCTTGTGACTCTGTATGAACAAAAAGGCATCTTCAGATTGAACTCAGTTCTGAGTGATTTCATGGACAAGCCACATATATTTCTTGACAATTTGTTATTGCCATCTTTCATGGTGTTTTTCGATTTTCCAATCTAACTTGTACTTAGTGGCATTTTTTGAAGAGAAAAACCTTATAATACTGTAGCGTCTCTTTCCAAGAGAGAAATAAATATTTTTGTTTCACCACATTCTCAGGGGTTTATCAGTTTCTGGTTAATATCAAAAGTGCATATAGATTGCTTGAAAGACATCTAAACAAATTCTACTGAGCGTCCCTTGTTGATAAAATACTGCTTCTGCTGAGTTTTATCAGTAGTGGTAATGATAATTTTATGGTGATTTTTTTTCTCTAAAAAAATTCTCTAAGCACATACATACATTACAGGAATAAAAATTCTTCCTTTATTGAAGAGGACTTGGTGAACATAGTTCTCTCTACTGAGAGAGCAAGTATTTCTATCTTCAGAAGATGCATTCTAAAGTCAAAGCAATAGATCAGGGATTCCCAATCCCCAGGTAGTGGCCTGTTTGAAACTGGGCCACTGGAGAGATGGGCAAGTGTGCGTGTATGAAGCTGTACCCTCGCAAATGGAGGGTGCTTGGGTTCGTGTGCGAAGCAGCACTTCTGCAAATGGAGCTTTATACGTGAACGCAAGTGGCCACCACCTGCATGAGTGCCTGCTGCTTGCGTGCGAATGGAGGATGTATGCACCTGCCATTCGCACAAGTGGAGCTGTGCATGCACACACATATATACTTGCTGCTCACACGCCCCTGCTGGACATGGCTGGCAGGGAAAGATTGGAGAACCATTGCAATAGATGGCTCATATAATTGCAAAAAGTGTGTGATGTAAGCTGCAATATAGTTTTTCACACAGCTGAAATTATTGGTACAATTGGTTCAGTAAAGATTGTAATCCTTTCTGTGGGTTAGGAATACACACACACATACACACACACACCCCTTGTAAAAAGGTGTTTATATAAAAATTCAGTGCATTGGTTCAGAAAAGCATCATGTCTGTTTCTTTTCCAGGAAGAAAAGGCATCTCTTTTGCATCGTACACAGGAGGAGAGACGAAAACGAGAGGTATGATATAAATAAATACAATAAAAAGGAGCTGCTAGATGAAAATTAAAGAGATATACCATGTTAAAATTATGGTAACATTAGAAAGTAATTTTAATTGTGTCATAGGTTTAGAAGTGTAAGCCATCCAGAGTCACTTAGTTGAATTGGGCAGTTATAGGAATAGAACGAATGGATAAAAATGAACACAGTTTATAAAGAAAAAAATGACAGTCTAATGAGAATAGAAATGAACACAAATGAACATAAGAATATTGTAGTAGTGACTTCAAACTTGAAATATTGTGTACATGTGGTCCTCAACTTAAAACTATTCATTTAGTGACTGTTTGAAATTACATTAGCACTGAAAAAAGTGACTTATGACCATTGTTCACACTTATGACCATTACAGCATCCCCATAGGGCATTTGGCAACTGGCATGTATTTATGACAGTTGCACTGTCCTGAATCATGTGATCACCATTTGTACCCTTTCAGTTGGCTTCCAACAGCGAAGTCTATGGTGGGAACAAGATTAACAATCACATGGTTCATTTAACAACTGCAGTAATTCACTTAACAACTGTGGCAAGAAAGATCATAAAATTGGACAAAATTAGCTGCTTAACAACAGAAACTTTGGGCTCAATTGTGGTTGTAAGTTGAGAACTACTTGTATTAAGGTCTTGAATTAATAAACCTATGTATATACAGTACTACAAACATTTATTTCGTCTAAAAATCGGTTTTGAAGCTGATTTTTTTTCATAACACTCAAATTAAACAGCAGCTCATTGTTACTGTGGTCTGTCTTGTCTCACTTGTCTTTTCTAATCTGAAGTTAATGGTATAATAAATAATAGATAAAATCAAGATGAAAAATGAATATTTGGGTTATAGAATAGAGGAATAAGATACTTACTGGGATTTCAGTTTTTCCCATGTTGGCATCTTCTAATATTAAAAATAGTGACATTCCAGCTCATTTGATTATGTTATTATGTGACATTCCAACTCATATGTATTTAATTTATTAGTTGTATAAATAACCCAATGCGGTGAACATAGCTAATGCTCCTGCCTCCTATTTTCCTCATAACAACAACCCTGTGAGGTGGGTTTGGTCTGAGAGACAAAGACTGGCTCAAAGTTACCCAGCCAGCTTTCATGACTAAGGTGGAACTATAACTCAGTTTCTAGCCTGGTTGATTAGTTAAGAACTATCAATCTCAGACTTCCAGTTTGAGCTTCGGTGACGGATTGAATCCGCAATCGTGCGCGGTTTCGATCCATGCTCGCCACTGGAGCACCCTGCGCCAGCAGGATTCAGGGCTAAGCCATCCTGTAGAGGTGGTGAAGAGGGAGGAGACTGCCAGCAGGGTCGAGGAGAGCCGCATCTCTCTTCCTCAGCTGGCCATTACTCCCTTTCCTGAAGGTGGTTGCAGCGGTGGTCAGAAATGGCTACCTCAAAGAAGAACTCAACCGGAAAAGAATATGCAAGAGGAAGATAAGAAGAGAAAGTTTGGTTGACTAGGTTGAACTGAAAAAGCAACAACGTAAGATATCCTGGAATTTGAACTATAAAAAATAACATTGTTCCCAAAGAAGACTTTGAAGCAGTGAAGGAGAGAGGGAAGGGAAAGGATTTGGCTTTTTTTCTCCCTTCCCTTCCTTATACTGACAGCTAAGAGATTTAAGTAAGAAATTGACAGAAATCCACTGTAACATCAATAGGCATTTAAGCTGAAAATAAAATGTCCAAGGGATAATAAAGACTTTTGGATACTCAAAAACCTTTAAAGCAGGAAAGGAGAGAAAAGGAAAGAATAAAAAAGTGGGATCTGGAAAAATGGAGGAGATTGCCTGGAACTAAAAGGAACTTATAGTGAGACCTTAACAGATTCCTAAAAGATACATTCTAACTGAAACTTTGTAACAAAATAATAGAACCCCAGGAAGAGAAAGTGGAAAAAAGAAGCAAGAAGAAAGATAATTATTTGGATTACTTGGTGATTTTTGGATTGTTGGCTTTTGGATTTAAACGACTAAAATCAATCGGGTGGTTGTTTAAAAGTGTTTAAAATGGCATCATTTTTAGAAGAACTGAAAATGGAACTTAAAAAAAATAGAAAGAAGATGCACAAGAAGGAAGAGGTTCTTTTGGCTTCGTATTTCAATTTTTAGAAATGGAGATCTGAGAAACAACAAGAAACACTTGTAGAACAAGAAAGTTGGGACAAAGAAGAAACCATCTTTAATGAACAAGTAACTTTATGTGGGGGGGGAAAGGAAAGGGGGGGAAAGAGAGTGAAAAGTTTAAGATTTGAAAAAACAACCAAAAAAAAGAATAGTTTGAAAAATAATTACAATATTAGGAAGCAACAGAAGAGAGGATTACAGAAGAGAGAATTAGAAGTAGAGAGACAAGGGGGCAAAAAGGGGAGGGTGAAGAAGAGGGGAAAGAAGGAAAGGAAAATAAGTTATAAAAGACAGAAACAAGATATAGAGAAACAGGGAAAATGTATAAGGATTGAAACCATAAGCCATATATATGGCTTATGCACCAACGTGCCTACCGTCCCTGTCCTATTGTTTCTTTTATTTTTCTTTTATTTTTCTTATATGTACCCATATCATGTATTCATAATTACACTTATACTTATTATCTTGTAAACAATTGACAAATAAAATAAATAAATAAATAAATATGTATATGTATATATATGTATGTATGTATGGTATTCAGCTTTGTTTGGGTATTTGTATATATATATGTGTATATGTATATATATATGTGTGTGTGTCTGTGTGTCTGTCTATCTATCTATCTATCTATCTATCTATCTATCTATCTATCTATCTATCTATCTATCTATCGTATTCAGCTTTGTTCTGGTATTTTCCCAACGTCATTATAGTTGTGCTTTTAAAGTTGTAGCAGTTTTGGCAGAATCTCACCTGCCATCATCAGGCTTCTGTATTGTGTTCGTCATATATACGTGTGTATGAATATATATATGTATATGTATATACGTATATATGTGCATATATGTATGTATGTATATGTATATATGAACATAGTGTATATTTTAAGAATGTACCAAGCAGAATTCGACTGGAAGTTATGTACTGAATGTTATAATTTTAAAGGCATAAATTGAAGTTTAAATAAGAGTTGAATGGATAAAATTAAAAGATATAAAGGTGTCATACTCCAATTAGTAAGTACAGGGGAAAATTTGTTTACTGAGAAAAGACAATATGAAATTGAAACATGACAGACAAAAGTATGAATATAATGATTAGAAAGACATTGAAACTTAAAAAAGATATATAATTGAATTTAGATATGAGATAATTAAAAATAAACTTGAGAAAACCAAGGGAAAATTATGGAGAAAATGTTAAAATAGCACTCAGATATGGAATAGAACACAAAGATGAATATGAAATTGAGTTTGTGTCTATATGAAGAAGTGATAACCTGGGATCATGCTATTCTCAAAAAAAGATGTTTTATTTGTGTTATGTTTTTGTGAAAACCCAAATAAAATTTATATTAAAAAAAGAACTATCAGTCTCAGAGGCAGGTGATATCAGAGTAAATATCTGAAAACATATCTTGCTCTTTTATTGAAAGAGGGTAATTTCTTTGTGAACCAACTTAATAAGCAGTATAAAAATGTTGTGAATCAATGTTTCTAGGTGTCTGGTATCTGAAAGTGAGAGACCATTCTTTATGCTAAGAGAAAATTAAGTAAGAATGTTTTGAGTGTTTCTGTAGTGAGCACTGTTGAATTACAGTGCATCATATTTTACTGACTTTTGACTTATCACCTTAGGAAGAAAGGAGAAGACTGAAAAATGCAGTTATTATACAGTCCTTTGTTCGGGGATACAGGGACCGAAAACACCAAGTAAGGTTTTTTTCATGATTAGTTTCTTTGAATATTTTTGATATTGTGCAGCAGATTATGTTATAATAAATTATGTTAAAATGAAATTAATAGTTCTCACAATGGTTATTCTACCATTCTACCTATTAATACTGGACTTTTTTTTCCAGATCATGCAATCAATCAGTCTTTATGCAGTTCAGAACTAAATTACACTCAATTTATATAATTACAATATTTAATATAATTATATAATATAATTTTATTAATAAATTAGAAGGAGAGAGTGAATGAGCACAGTAGCTCATCCAATTTCCATTACTCTCTTTTTCAAGAAACATGTACTTTTTCATCCATGAGGGCTCTGTGCCAGATGTAGAATCTAGACATGCATTATATATTGCAGTTAAGTTTTGGAAATACTTGTAGATGACTTATTGGTATACAAAAACATTTCTATTGTGAATGAAGGCAAATACTGTATACGTATCCCAGGATAATGTTGCAGGATCCAATCTGGGTTGGTCACTGGGACCAGAGGTTTAATCTTTGAGCTCTCAGGCTCATGTTGGGGCATGCTAGACTTGTACTGTACCAGAACATGAGTCTTGACATGCTCCAATGAGACATTTTTGTTGAGGTATTCCTGTTAGGAGAATCAGTGCACTCAGGGAAACGTGGTGAGAGTGGTGAGGAATAACACACAACCAGCATACAGATACACTGAATAGTAAAATGTAGGTTTTACTTCCTGTAAACGGGTAAACAAAAGTCCAACAAACAGTCCAAATCATACATGGTTAAAGCAGGTAGTATTCAATACAATCAGTCCAGGGATAATCCAAAATGAAGTCCAGTATCATAAACAAAGTTCAGTAAACGGAGTTTGCTAACAGTTTGCAAGACTCACAGCAATTCCAGCAGAACGACGATCAGGCAAAAGGCAATAGGGAAATGTAAGAAGAAAACAAACCAGGTTTCTGGCTCCATCTTATGGCCATTGGAGGAACCTCAGCCAATCACAATTACAGCACTCTCTTAAAGATACAACAGTATTAAATAAGTATCCTGGTTTATATATTGCCAACCCAACTGTTAGGCGACTATAATTCCTAACATTCTCCCCTTTGGGTAGGACAATATATAAAACCTTACAGTTTAAATCCATATTCCTCAGCAAGCCTTACGTTTTACAGTGCCTTGGGCTTTTGTAAAATGATCTGCAATGTTATTCTCTGACATGCAATACTTCAGTGTAATAATTTTACTTTGAACACATGGTCTCACATTTAGATATCATAGATTGGTGTTTTGATCTTGTCTTTACAGCGAGATTGGAAGCCATCTGAATTGCTGATTGGTTGTCTTCATATACAACAATAGGTTCTTTTATATCAATTCCCATGTCTATCATTAGTTGTTTATAACATACTAAGTCTGTACATAATAGAGACAAACATGAGAATTCAGCCTCCATTGTTGGTAAGCTTAGATGTTTTTGTCGAATAGACCACCATCCAATTAACACCTTTCCTAATAACACTACAGTACCTGACGTTGATTTATGTGTAGGTACATCTGTAGCGAAACTTGCATCGGCATATGCAGTTAAACTTATTTCATCCTTAGGCTCCAAATACTGTATAACGCATAATGCATCATTTGTTTAAGATATCTCAACACACGCTTAGCAGCTTGCCAGTGCCTTTCATTAGACTCAGCATTTAACCTGGCTAATTGGTTGGCACTATATGCTATGTCTGGCCTGGACCAATTACTGAGATAGGATAAGCTACCAATCAATTATTGATAAATGTCTTTATCAAAAACAAGACTTTGCACATCACTGTGGCTAAACTCCTGGCTCATTGGCGTCTTAGCCGGCTTACAAAGTTCCATTTTAAAGTTCTTCAGTAACTGGTTAATTTTATCTGCCTGTGAAATTTTGTAGCCTCCCCTAGTTTTATCTATTTTTAAACCAAGATACTGTTTAATCTCACCTAAATGTTTTATTTTAAATTTCTTTTCTAACAGTGAAATAATCCCAGAAGCTTCTAGATCAGTCTTAGTGATTAATGCTATGTCATCAGTGAACAATAGCAACAATGAAATTACACTATCACTTTTCTTTTTGAATAAACATGGATCAGCCATGCTAGCTGCAAAACCTATCTTTGTTAACTCCTTCACTATGCATTGGTTCTCCCAATGAGCTGTTCAGAGCATCCAGTAGTGGGAGGTGCTTCAGTCTCCCCTTGGATAGGCGGGGCTTAATTACAAGGACGCTCCTCCTCTATGGTATTCCTCCCTAGCTTCCCCAGTTTTTGCTCAGCCTTTGCAGGATTAGGTAGCTTTTTCTTTTGGTTGGCCGGAATAGCAAAAAAGACTCCCCTAAACTCTCCAAGATGCTAAGGTTTGATTCTCTTTCTCTAATTACCTTCTTGAGATTCCTTACCAACTCTGTCAGTCTTATCTAAAAGAATCACCATCGATAGAGCTTCCGATACTTTGTTAGCACCTTCAGTGCTCCAAGGGGGAAGAGAGGCTTTTGCCTCGAACGTCTCTTGCCTTAACACCACACTTGCTTAAACAGACCTCCATATCCTTCACTCCATTCAGCTGGTTATTGCGAATTTAAAGCAGCGCCAGACCGAACAATGAGCCTGACACATGGTCAGTGAATTCTACAGCCTGAGGCATTTCCCCATGGAACACTGCAGGGGGTAGAAGTACTAGCGTTGATACCCTTCCCTGCTTGCCTTTTCGAGACGATGATTTAAGCGGGGGTAGCTGCTGGAGGTTTGCGTGCCAAAACATTGGCCGCCATTTTGCCTGACGTGCAAGCCAGGCAATGTATATTTACTGTGTTAGAATTTAATTTTACTTTTCCACTGTACTTATCTCAATAAGACCCAAAGGTTTCAGACCTGCTATTACAGTCAGAGAGTTTCGGTTGGCTGACTATCACAGTGTATTTCCAGCAATTTTTTCACAGCGAGCACCAAGGCCTAAGTCTGCTTGTGCACAGCAGCTGTAGCAAGCCTATTGTTAAGGTACAAAGCCCTTGGCCTGATTAGGTGTTCTCCAAAATTTTTCTCCTTGTATTCGGTCTAGTTTGGCTCCCAATAATAACAAAATAATACTACTGATATTATTAACAAAATATACATAATAATTTAATATATATGTGTATATGTGTATGTATGTATATGTATGTGTGTGTGTATGTATATATATATATGTGCGTGTGTATGTTAATAATAATAATAATAATAATAATTTGTTCAAATTACTGGGGATTCTTAATTTCAACAGGGTTCCCTGTCCAATCGTGGAACAGGCCCCTGGGCTTGCCAACCGCCCCACGCTGCAATTTTACTTCTCACAAAGATTATCTCTTTAGAGACAATGGCAGAAGGCAAAAGTTCCAGAGCCACTTCCTCAAGAGACTCAACCAGGGCTCACGAGAGATCAAGGAACCCAAAAGGTCCTTTTAAAGCCTCCAAAAAGGATGCCCAAAGGCGTCACCTGGCCATTGAACAGCATATGAGGAGAAATATGAGGGAGACTGAGACGTCTACTACAGTCCCACCTACTCCATAACCAGCTGAAGCCCCAAACCCTCCTTCCCCACCCCTGGATCTGTCCTCACAGTCCAGGAGGGGATCCATCTCACAACCTCACCTTCAGAGCTTGGCCCCAATGTCCGCAGCACGTCGCGCCCCTGAGGCCACATTCATCCCTACAGCGGCCGGGCTTCGTCAGGAGGACATCTTACCAGACAAAGTCCCTGCCAAGATGAGGGCATGGATGGAGCTGGCAATTCAGCAGGGCATCGCAGCAGGAGTCCAACAGTCTGTAGCCATCAGACAAAGATCCACAGTCTCAGATTGTGATTCACAATCTCTGCGATCGGTAAGCAGAATGGATCAACATTGCACACAGGTACATTCCCATGAGTTTTCCATCTACCCAAATGCCCCCCTTCAGGAGCCACAGGTGGAGGATGAGCAAGATGACCAGTTGCTCCAGGTTGAGTCAGGTTCAGGCCATGGGACTGATCTGGCACTGTCAGAGGTGGACCCTCTAGAACGGGGCATGTCCGAGGACGAAGGTCTTATTGCTGACCAACCGATTTTCACGGGCCTGTTTCGTCCCCAAATATTTAAATCGCTATTATTCAAGGCCAAGAATACTGTACGTCTTAACAAACCAACCCCAGTTTTACAGCAAGAGATTTCACAGGATGAGTCAGAAGACCTAATGTTCTCTCAACCTGTCACTGAAGCGGATGTCATTCCAATGCCTAATATGTTTTCAGACCTAGTTCAAAAACGGGACCTCGGCTGCGTCTTTTCCTGCTCCCACTGGATACGATAGGAAATTTTATGATCTGGCCCCTGAATTTGGTAATACTCTTTAATACCCCTGAGGTAGATGACCCCATAGTAGCCTTGGCATCCTCCTCTACTCTCCCAGGTTAAGTGGAGGAGGCACTCAAACCAGAAGAAAAAAGGGTGGAACTAGCATTTTGCAGAGCTCACCAAGCTGATGCGTGGGCCATAAGGACAGCTACTGCCGCATCCTTTTTTACTAGATTTTCCTTAAGATGGCTTCGCTATCGGAGAGACACCATTCCCCATTCCAATATATGAGTGCATCAGGACATTGCCAAGCTCATAGCTGCAGCAGAATTTTCTGCGGATGCAGTGTTTAATGCTGTTAAATTTTCCTCCAAAGCCATTGTCTCTCAGGTATCTGCATGCAGACTACTTTGGCTCAGACACTGGCAAGCTGACACTAAACACAAGTGGAAGCTTGTCTCTACGCCCATCTCAGGCGACAAGCTGTTTGGCACTGCCCTCGATCCACTCCTAATAGAATATAGGAACAAGAAAAAATTCTTGCCGTCTCTTTTTCGGAAATTGGACAATAGAAACCCGCAGTCCTTTCAGAAGCACTCCTTTTGCCCCTTCTACCAGAATTCCTACTCCAACAGATCCCAAAGGTCCCAGGGATATAGGCAAGGGCAACCACCCGAAAGGTCCGACTTTGGAGACAGGTCTAGGAGGGAAGGTCAAAGCAAGAGACCTTTCCGGGGGACTGGAAACAGGTTCTTCTGGCGCCCCAAGTAAGGAATCCCAGGAGATCCCTATTGATGATCGGCTACAATTCTTTGCCGATCAGTGGGAGTCCTCTCCCACCAACTCATAGGTTAGAGACACAGTTAGATTTGGTTTGGCTCTGGAATTCCAATCCACTCCCCTGAACTTCTTTATGAAATCTCCACTGTCTGGAGACCTTGTCAAAAGATCTTTTATGCAAGCGGCTATACAACATCTACTGGAGCTCCTGGCCATTCAACTGGTGGCTCCGGGTCAGCAAGGACAGGGGTTCTATTCACACCTTTTCATGGTTCCAAAGAGTTTGGGGGGGGGGGGGGGGAGGGCAATTTTAGATCTAAAACGCCTCAACCACTCTCTGGTATACTGGAAATTTAAGATGATCACGTTACAATCTATCCTACTGGGCATCAGGAAGGGTGATGTTTTAACATCTGTAGACCTAACAGAGGCATACTTGCACATTCTGATTCGGCCTTCCCACAGTAAATTTCTTAGATTTTCCTATAATAATATGCACTTTGAGCATGTGGCTCTTCCTTTCGGGCTAGCATCATCTCCCAGGGCATTCACTAAGGTCTTGGCAGCTCTGGCTGGACATCTCCGAGGTAGACCCATCTGGTTACAGTGTTACCTTGATGACATTCTAATTTTGTCATCATCGGTTAGGCAGTCCAAACTAGACACCCGTTTTACGATACAGGCTCTTCAACATCATGGGTTCTCTATAAATTGGGCCAAGAGTCACTTAACCCCATCAACTCACCTAATTCACCTAGGGGCCATCATAGATACCATAGAAAGGACAGGCAGGAGAACATTAGGCTTCTAGCTCAGGAGATCAGGACCCTTAAATGGGCACCCCTGATCCTGTTATCTAAACTATTAGGGAAACTGATCTCCTGTATTTCTATTGTTCCCTGGGCCCGCTTGCATTCCAGAACCCTACAATGCTACCTGCTGCCCTTCCAAAGGTCAGGAAGAGACACTTTCAACTTACGGGTACTAGTGCCCCCGAAGGTACTCAGATCCCTTTGCTGGTGGACCACACCTGTCATCAACAAAGGTTGCCTATTCAAGGAACCCAACAGAGAGATCATCACGACAGACGCCAGCCTGTTTGGATGGGGAGTGCACTACCAACACCACACGGCACAGGGGCGTTGGTCTGTTCTAGAACAATTGTGCAGTATAAATCGATTGGAACTCAGAGCTATCTTTCTGGCTCTTCGCAGCTTCCTTCCACTAATTCAGTCCAAACACGTTCTGATTCTAACAGACAATGTTACAACGAAGGCTCCTATAAACAAATGGGGCTACCCACTCAGTTCAACTGATGAGGGAGGCAGAGAAGTTGTACCTTTGGGCGGAGGGGAACTTAGTCTCCATCAGGGCAGAGCACATCTCCGGTCTGTCATGCATTCAGGCAGACTGGCTGAGTAGGGCCACTGTCAATCAGTCGGAGTGGAAACTGCATCCATCATTATTTCAAGAAGCGGCCCTGAAATTCAGACAACCAGTGATCGACTTATTTGCCTTACCTCTCAACACACAACTCCTGAGATTCATATTGAGGTGACCAACCCAGAGAGCAGAGAATATCAATGCCCTTCAATGCTGTTGGCGACCAGGTCTACTGTATGCATTCTCCCACCTTCCACTGATCCCCAAGGTAATCCAAAAGCTTCTGGAGGAGAAAGTGGAACTGTTACTAGTAGCTGGGCGCCCATCAACTAATCGTACTTACAATGCCACCTGGAACATATTTTGTAAATTGTGTACTAAGTTCAATATTGACCCCACTTCTCCATCAGTGGCACAAATATTAGAATTCTTGCAAGAGGGTCTGGACCAGGTCTTTTGCCTAACATGGCCCCTGATGATTCACTGCTTACCCAACTTGGGATCTTGACAAGGTCCTTTCTGCTCTCACGAAGAGACCCTTTGAGCCTCTGTGGGAGACGATCCTTCACTTTCTAACATATAAGGTGGTGTTTTTGATAGCTATCATGTCAGCAAGATGAATTTCTGAATTAGCCGCATTGTCAGTAAGAAAGGACCTCTGTGTATTTTACCAGGACAGGGTAGTTCTCCTCCCAGATCCAACGTTTGTGCCGAAGGTAAATTCAGCATTCCACAGGGCACAAGAGTTGATTCTCCCAAACTTTTGCTCAAGTCTATGAGACCAACTCATAGACTTGAATACCAATGGCATCAACTTGATGTGAGACGTATCCTACGCGTTTACTTAGATCATACAGCTGCTTTCAGGAAAACGGAATCTCTTTTCATTTCTTTTCAACCTAACACCCAAGGGCGCAAAGTTTCTCCTTCTACAATTGGCAGATGGTTGAGGGCCACGATTGCCAAAGCATATAGGCCCAATCACTTTCAGTATCTAGAGGCATAACGGTGCATTCCACAAGGAGTGCAGCAACATCGGCAGCATGGGCCATACAAGCGCCAGTAGAAGAAATTTGCAGGGCAGCAACTTGGGCTTCTCCATCACCCTTCATCAGACACTGTAAAATTGACATCTTTGCTTTTGCGGAGGCATCATTTGGTAGGAGAGGGTTGCAAGAGTCCACAGAGACCAAGAGGGACCATTGATCCAGACAGCATCCCTCCCATAGGACAGGCCAAGCTTTGGTGTGTGCCTCTACTGGATGCTCTGAACAGCTCAGGGGAGAAAGGGTACTTACCTGATACGCCTGTTCTCCGTGAGCTGTGAAGAGCATCCAGCCCCACCCAATTCCGTCTGGTGGGGTTTCTATTCTGGACAACTCTTAGATAGGGTGAAGAACAGAAATGTGTCCACACTTCTGCTTCGCCAAAACTGGGGATGCTAGGGAGGAGTACCGTGGAGGAGGAGGAGCATCCTTGTAATTAAGCCCAGCCTATCCAAGAAGAGGCTGAAGCATCTCCCACTACTGGATGCTCTTCACAGCTCATGGAGAACGGGCATATCAGGTAATTACCAATACCCTTTCCATTCAAAGCCTGATTGCTTCAAGCCATATAGACTTTTAAAAATCTCCAGCAATTGGTTTTGTTATCACTTTTTATCCCCAAAGGCTTCTTTAAATATATAGTATGTTGCAACGGTGCATGAAGATATGTCATCTCCACATCTAAATGGTTTATTGTGGATTTTGTTTTTAGCTGCCCACACTAATGCTGCTGGTAATGTGGTAGCCTTCAGACCTTATTGTAGTCCTTGGCTGACTGATCGAACCCTTGTGCTACTAACCTGGCTTTATGGGTAACAGTCCCATCTACACCTGTCTTAATTTTATAAATGCACTTGCACCCTATGCCATGCTCACCTGGTGGTAACCTGACATTTTCATATACCTCCAAACTTTGTAAGGATTTCAGTTCCTTATCCATTGCTTCCTGCCAAGCAGCCTGATCCTTAGCAGGATACAGTTTCAGATCATTATAGTTCCTACTAACTGGAATACTATACTAGTCTGATATCTGTCTGGTAGTCGTGTTACACGGGTTGAACGTTTAGGCAATTCAGGGCTTACTGGTGGACTCTCCTGTTCCATCTGCTCCTGTTCTTCTACCTCCTCCTGTGCCTGTTCTTCCTCTTTAATGGCTATTGATGGTTTAACTATCTCATCATTAGGGACTACTTGGGTGTCGATAACAGCATCATTGTTGGATTCCTGTTCTAGTTTATTCCACCCAACGTGCTCAAGAAATTTAGCACTAGTGCTACAGTAAATATTAGCTGTGCCTGGATCCCAGAATGTAAATGATCTATGGTTGGCCTTGTAACCTACGAAAAATAATTTCCTAGCTCTATGTTGCCCTTTAAGTCTTAGTTGTGAGGGAATATGCACCCATGCTGGAGCTCCAAATGTCTGTAGATAACTTAAATTTGGTTTTCTGCCATGCCAACGAGTGAATGGCAATTCACCAGTTACTGTGTTCACATTGTTTAACGCATGGTTACTATACATTATGGCTTCACCCCACAGTGTTTCAGGCAAATCTGAATCAGATAACATAGTGCAAGCCATGGCTTGTAACGTTTGCCCTCTTCATTCTATAAACAAATTATGTTGTGGCCTGTACGATGCAGAACCCTTATGCTCGATACCAATCAATTTCAACATCATTTGGAATCTATTATTAATAAACTCAATCCCATTATCTGTAACTAAAGTAATTACCCTACATTTTATTTTCCTTTCTGCAAATCTTAGCCAGTTAAAGACATGTTGAAACGTTTCTTTGGTCTTAAACCCATTCAGTCTGTTTGCTGGAATAACCTTGCTTTTCTCCTGATTACAGGCATTACAGTTTCAGTAATTGGTACAGGGTTTTAATTTTACTCCCTCTGACAATTCTACAGTTTGTTTCAGCATTTTGAAATTAATGTGCCCCAGACGTCTATGTAGCAAATGTATACATTCGTCATGTGGCTTAACATTGTTATAAACCTAGTTAGCCATCTGCAACTGGTGTTAGGAATGTAAGTCACCTAACAGTTGGGTTGGAAATATACTGCTCAAAAAAATAAAGGGAACACTTAAACAACACAATGTAACTCCAAGTCAATCACACTTCTCTGAAATGAAACTGTCCACTTAGGTAGCAACACTGATTGACAATCAATTTCACATGCTGTTGTGCAAATGGAATAGACAACAGGTGGAAAGCAATAGGCAGTTAGCAAGACATCCCCAATAAAGGAGTGGTTCTGCAGGTGGTGACCACAGACCACTTCTCAGTTTCTATGCTTTCTGGCTGATGGTTTGGTCACTTTTGAATGCTGGCGGTGCTTTCGCTCTAGTGGTAGCATGAGACGGAGTCTACAACCCATACAAGTGGCTCAGGTAGTGCAGCTCATCCAGGATGGTACATCAATGCGAGCTGTGGCAAAAAGGTTTGCTGTGTCTGTCAGCGTAGTGTCCAGAGCATGGAAGCGCTACCAGGAGATAGGCCAGTACATCAGGAGACGTGGAGGAGGCTGTAGGAGGGCAACAACCCAGCATCAGGACCGCTACCTCCACCTTTGTGCAAGGTGGGACAGGAGGAGCACTGCTAGAGCCCTGCAAAATGACCTCCAGCGGGCCACAAATGTGCATGTGGCTGCTCAAACGGTCAGAAACAGACTCCATGAGGGTGGTATGAGGGCCCGACATCCACAGGTGGGGGTTATGCTTACAGCCCAACACCATGAAGGACGTTTGGCATTTTCCAGAGAACGCCAAGATTGGCAAATTCGTCACTGGCACCCTGTGCTCTTCACAAATGAAAGCACGTTCACACTGAGCACATGTAACAGACGTGACAGGGTCTGGAGATGCCGTGGAGAACGTTCTGCTACCTGCAACATCCTCCAGCATGACCGGTTTGTCAGTGGGTCAGTAATAGTGTGGGGTGGCATTTCTTTAGGGGGCCGCACAGCCCTCCATGTGCTTGCCAGAGGTAGCCTGACTACCATTAGGTACCGAGATGAGATCCTCAGACCCCTTGTGAGACCATATGCTGGTGTGGTTGGCCTTGGGTTCCTCCTAATGCAAGACAATGCTAGACCTCATGTGGCTGAATTGTGTCAGCAGTTCCTGCAAGACGAAGGCATTGATGCTATGGACTGGCCTGCCCGTTCCCCAGACCTGAATCCAATTGAGCACATCTGGGACATCATGTCTCGCTCCATCCACCAACGCCACATTGCACCACAGACTGTCCAGGAGTTGGGGGATGCTTTAGTCCAGGTCTGGGAGGAGATCCCTCAGAGACCATCCGCCACCTCATCAGGAGCATGGCCAGGCATTGTAGGGAGGTCATACAGGCACGTGGAGGCCACACACACTACTGAGCCTCATTTTGACTTGTTTTAAGGACATTACATCAAAGTTGGATCAGCCTGTAGTGTTTTTTTCCACTTTAATTTTGAGTGTAACTCCAAATCCAGACATCCATGGGTTGCTAAATTTGATTTCCATTGATAATTTTTTTGTGATTTTGTTGTCAACACATTCAACTATGTAATGAACAAAGTATTTAATAAGAATATTTCATTCATTCAGATCTAGGATGCCTTATTTTGTGTTCCCTTTATTTTTTTTTTGAGCAGTGTATATAAACCACAATAGATACTTTAATACTGTCTCTTTAAGGGAATGCTAAAATTGTAATTGGGTGTGGTTCCTCAAATGGCCGTTTACTGGAAGTAAAAACCTACATTTTACTATACAGTGTATCTGTGTGCTGGTTGTGTGTTATTCTTCACCACTCTCACTACGTCTCCCTGTGTGCGCTCATTCTCCTAAAAGGGGAATTACCTTAACAACTGGTCATCATGTATAACATATAAATCATTCTCTAAAGTAGTAGTAACACTTTTACCCTCTTTCTCTATTATACAGTTATCTCCCCTAAAGGTTACTACATAACCAATATTAACTAAAGCCCTTACTGGTAACAAATTAAATTTCAGTTTAGGTATATATAACAGGTAAATGCTCATTTACACATGAACAATATGCAGTACCTTCACCAGATGCTTTCATCTTCCATCCATTTGCTAATGATACATGTTGCTTACTCGTGGACATCTTTACAAACCTCTCTCTATTTCTAGTAATGCACTGCAATGCTCCTCTATCAACTACCCACAAATCATGGTTTACAGTTGAATTGCTAAACATAGCTAAATTAACATTCTTCTTAGCCTTCTGGTTATTACCAGTATTCTGTCATTTGCCCTTCTTACAGAATCTAGCTATGTGTCCCCTAGCCCCACAAGAAAAACATTTCCTAACAGTATAGGCAGTTGAAAACAAATCCTCTTCTTGTGGTTGTTTCTCTCTCAGTTGGTTTCTATCCAGCCTTCTTCTTGCCTCTTCTAACAATCGTCCAGTTATGTCAGTCAATGTCAGTTCATTTCTGGTCAGGACTTCCAGTGAAGATACATAATCATCATACCTTTCATCCAATGAGGAAAGAATGATGTAAACCTGATGCAGCTCTGAAAAAATCAGTTCCTTCTCATGTAGCTCTTGAAAAGTTCTTTTCATGAAGTTCAAATGAGCTAACATATCTCCACCTTTCAGAAGACGTGCTCTAAACAGTTTACGTGTAAGATGTATGTGTGCACCTACACTGTCACGAACATAAATCCTCTTCAAATTCTCCCAACATCTAGTAGCAGACTCTTCTCCACGAATATGGACTAGCTGCTGGTCACTCAGTTTTAGTCCAATTATACAAAGAGCTCATTCGTTGTTCCGTTTAAAGTCAGCTAACTTTTTGGCATCCTCATTATTTGGATCCCAAGCATTTACATCCGATGGATCCTGAACTGCAGCCCCTAACGCTTCCCTACGCAGAAGTAGACTGCACTTCATAGACCAGGAAACATAGATTGATCCATCCAACCGGGTTATCAGTGATAGACTTGTTGACGGGTCTTGTGCCATCTTTACCAGGACAGTAACCCACAATTAAACAGTAGACAGCTGTCTGTATAGAGTACTGTGTATTCACACTAACTCTCAGTTATCTGAATCTGGTATGTACTGGGCCCATAACCAGTGTTGAGGTATTCCCCATTAGGAGAATGAGCGCACTCAGGGAAACATAGTGAGAGTGGTGAGGAATAACACACAACCAGCATACAGATACACTGAATAGTAAAATGTACGTTTTGCTTCCTATAAACGGGTAAACAAAGTCCAACAAACAGTCCAAATCATACACGGTTAAAGCAGGTAGTATTCAATACCATCAGTCCAGGGATAATCCAAAAATGAAGTCCAGTATCATAAACAAAGTTCAGTAAACAGAGTTTGCCAACAGTTTTCAATACTGACAGCAATTCCAGCAGAACGAAAGGCAAAAGGCAATAGGGAAATGTAAGAAAACAAACCAGGTTCCTAGCTTCATCTTATGGCTATCGGAGGAACCTCAGCCAATCACAATTACAGCAGAGGCAGAAAACCTCTGAATTCTTATGGACCTAAGAATTAGTGGATCTAAGGTCCTGAGCAGCTGAATTTTCATTATTGTAAAAGTGAAGGAAAATTATAACGTCACATAATGATTTAATGTAGAACATTTGTTCATGGAGAAAATAGTACTTGATGGACTTTTGCAAAATTAATGTATTTTTGTTGTTAATCTCAGTATGGTAAAATGAGAAAGCAAGTGCCTGTCACAATAGTTTTCCACACATTTTATTATTCTTTTTGCCATAAAATGAACTCTGATTGTCTCCTTTAATACATAGGCAGCTTTTATGCTTGTGTATGGGATTTGGATGAATTGTGTCCATTCTAAGATTGATTAAATGACAATAGTGCTATGCAGTCATTGCTGATTATTTATATCTGAAGCTGTTGTTCAAATATCTCCAAATTTTTATTGGAACATTTACACATAGTATTGAAGCCAAAGGTATGAAAAATAAATAATATGGAAGATGACATTCTTATATTCATAAGAATTTAATAATTTGTAAATAAAGTTTTAGTTGTTGAAATGTTGCCTGTATAATTAATGACTGATTTATTTCATTAGCTTTACTTTTATTTTTCAATTTTAAGTATGCTCTTCAGAGGAGTGAATTTGATCGCTATGCTAATTTAGCACAATCTGGAGGAAGTTGCTCCTCTACCATTGGAGCAAACCTGACTCTCTTAGTTCGCCAACTTCTATTTTTCTATAGATATAATGAAGATTCCAAACGTTTGGTAAGTAGTTATAGTTCATTTTGTTTTCTGTTTTGGGGTTGTAATCTCATTTTTAATTATTTTAGGTGTTATTAATATATAAATAACTTCTTGTTTGTTTGACCAAGAAAAGAGCTAGACTTTGGGAACGCAATTTTTTTTGTTGCTAAGAGCCTGGCGTAATGATTGGAGAAATAGGAAAGGGGGGCAGAACATGGACACCGAGAATGTGTCAGGCTATACCTCACTATTAGCAGAGCTGTTTTTTTTTTTATTGAGCTTGGATTAGGAATGTAATTCTATTTTAGAGTTTATATTAATTTTTTGTGTGTTCTTGATTTTGGGCAATTAAAGCCTGAGAAAACTCTGGAAGTTAGATCCAGACTTGCACAAGACTTTCATCTTGTGCAAGGAAGCTTTTCCTCATCCCCACACCTGTTCTTTCATGTTTTTTATATAAAATTATCATTTCCCTACTATGGATAGAGCTGAGGCTTCCTCTGTTCATTTTGTTTTTGGTTTGGTTTGGTGAACCTATGCCACATGTGCTGGAAGTAGAGAGCTATCTCTCCGAACATTGCCAGCCATTGCTTGTTGTTCTTCTGGGTTCCAGCGTGCACACGCATGCTGGCCACTGGTCATTGTGTGCGTATGCATGCTGGCTAGCTAGTCTTTTTGCATGTGAAGATGCCGGAAATGGAAAGAGCAGCTCCCTGGGGCACATGCGTGCACCGGCCAGCTGGTGTTCACGCATGCATGCGTGTAAGAAACTGGAAGATCAGGTGGACGGTGCGCATCAGGAAGCTAAGCTTCTGGTTTTCAGTGCTCCCATGCATGCATGTCAGGGAGCTGATCTTCCGGTTTCCAGGACCCGCACTCTCCCATTTCAGCACTCAGTGCTGAGAAGGTTGGCCACCCTGTACTATATTCTGATAATCTTAAAATAGTTGACATTTCATCTATGTGCAAAAGCTCCGTATAGGTAGTCCTTGACTTATACCATTCATTTAGCCATTTGAAGTTACAATGCAAAAAGTGGTTTATAACTGTTTTTCACACCTAATGCCGTTGCAGCATTTCTATGACCATGCAACCAAAATTTAGACATGCCACTGGCATGTATTTATGACGGTGGCAGTCCTGGGGTCATGTGACTACCCCTTTCTGACAAGCAAAGTCAATGGGGAAACAAAATTTACTTAAAACTATGTAACTGACTTAAATGCAGTGATTTATTTAAAAACCATGGCAAGAAAGGTTGTAAAATAGGGAAAAACTCAACAACTATCTTGCTTTTCTGGGCTCAATTGCCATAAGTTGAGAACTACCTGTAGTTAATCATGAGAAACAATATGTGCAATAGCAAAGGATTTTGGATTTTTAGAATTGCCTAAAGTTCCCCCTACCATGCCTGTGCGAATAGAACCTCTGTCATTATCCAGTTTTTCATTATTTCTATTAAATATCAAAAACTTTGTTTACTAGCTTTGTTCTGACAAGTAGAAGTAGCTTAGAACTTAGTGAAACAGGAAGCCTCCCCCTTTTTCCAGTACTGTCCATAGTTTTATATATAATTTTATTAATTGCAATTTAATTTTATGATTCTGAATTACATGTTAGAAGTTCATGTTGTGTAATTATTCATCTTTCTTTGCATTTTTAACATACTGAAATTTCGAGTAAGAATGGAGGATTTCAACCACATTGTGATTAAAATTTGATCTTTGTTAGTTTGATTTCTTTTCCACAATGCAAAAATAACATGATTATAAGGTTTTTAAAAAGCAATATTTTATATTTTTAGAGCATTTTCCTACTTTGTGGATTTTTTCCCTTTCCAGATATGGATATGCCAAAATTTGATTAAACACAATTCACAATTTGTGAAGCAGCTTGATGGTCCTGACAGATTTACATGCTTATATCAGATAAAAAGGCTGTTGGGCCTCTGTTGCAGGTAAGCGGATATACAAAGAAATGAAGATTGCTGTAAATTAATATATGTTCCATAAATTTGGTTTCTGGTATGATATATGTGGCTAATTTGAAATATAGGTGTATCATAGAATGGCTTATGTTTTGGGATTCCCTATTTTTCAGATAATTTTTGGTACTAATTAACATGAAGGAAATTTTGACAATTCATTATTGTCTACCTGTACTCTAATAATTAATTTTCATTGACTTCATTTTAAGTTTCCTTCAGAAATTAGGTATGAAAATGCATTTTATTTTACTTTATTATAAGAATTACTGCAAGGGAAGCAATGCTATAATTTGTAAAATAGGTTTTCTGTTACAGATTGCTACAAAATTGTAATGATGACAGTCTGAATGTTGCACTTCCTATGAGGATGCTTGAAGTATTTTCATCTGAGAATACCTATTTGCCTGTTTTACAAGATGCTAAAAATGTTGCATCAATAATTGAACAAATCTTGCACTACGTGATTCAATATGGTAAGCATAGTGATTAGTTTTTAGATCTATATTGAATGTTGAACTATATATTTGTTGAAGATACTTTGTAATAATTGCGACTAGTATATAGCAATTAAATGAATCACATTCTGTCTTTTCATGCACCATTTCTAAATTAAAAACTGCATGCTTTAGTAATCATTGTATAATGAAACCTTCTGAACTTCCGGGTGTTTTATAACTAGTTTTCATTTTTTTAAATTCTTAGTTTTTTTAAAAAAAATTAAAATTTCACTATGACTAGTGCTGCAGTCTTAATCGTACTCTATATCTAGTGAGTATGGCTGAATTAACTCTGTTGAATAAACAGGCTTATAACTGGGTTATTATTTTGCTCTGATCTCAAACGATGAAGCCTATCTTATTAATTGCTTTACTGTGCTTACTGCAATAGTAATGCTGAAAATACTGCAGTTATCCCATTGAAATGTATTGAATGGCTTATCATTACTTTAAAATAAATCGGCAGAAATGTTTTGATACTGCCTTTATTAAGTTGTCCTTTTCTTTTAGGATACTACAGATCTCTTTATCTCCTAATAAATAACAAGCTTCCATCAAGTATTGAGTATTCTGATGTCTCTCGGGTTCCTATTGCAAAAATATTTTTAGAGAATGTTCTGAAGCCATTGCACTTTAATTATAGTTCCTGTCCTGAAGTTGCTAGGTGAGGATTTTATGTTATGGGAGCAAACTAGTTTAATATTTCTGCATATTGTCATAATACAAAGAAAAGCAGTGATACTTCAATGGAGCAAGCATAGGAAGCTTGTAGAATAACTAGTTCAGATTTTTTGAACAATATTTTGATTTTATTGCTTGCTTGTGGACTCATAAAAGCAGATATTCAGAATAGTTTTGAGCATAACATAGCATGTAGAATTAATAAAAAAATGTCCAATGTTAATGGTAAAACACATGCTGAGAGCTGTAACGTGATTATATTGCAAATAACCCGAAAGGTTGCTAAATTTTCTTTAATGGCAATTGTAAAGAGAATATGAGTCTCATGCTGGAATGAATAACTTGGTACTTATATTGTACTTGATTAAGTATTCTTAAATCTTTTATTGATTTTATCTTGCATTTGTTAATATTTCTTTATCTTATTTTTGTTTTTGTAATGTAATGGCTTATAGATAGACTTAAAGCTGCACAGAGTTGTCGAGAGCTAGGCAAAATGAAAGTTTAATTAAATTATTTTTAGTAGTATTCCTTTATCCTTGTTTTATCCTAGTTAATTAATTATCCTTTGATAATTAATATAGCTAGTCCTCTACTTACAACCACAATTGAGCCCAAACATTCTGTTGCTAAGTGAGAAATTTGTTAAATAAGTTTTGCCCCATTTTACAATCTTTCTTGCCATACTTATTAGCTGAATCACTGGAGTTGTTAAATTAGTAACATGGATGTTAAGTGAATCTGGCTTCCCCATTGATTTTGCGTGTCAGAAAATCGCAAAATGGAATCGCATGACTCCGGGACACTGAGACTGTCATAAATAGGAGACAGTTTCCAAGCATCTGAACTTTGATCACATGACCATAGGAAGGCTGTAATGGTCATAAGGGTAAAAAACGGGCATAAGTCACTTTTTTTGGTGCTATTATAACTTTGAAAGATCACTAAATGAATGGTTGTAAGCCGAGGATTACCTGAATTGATCATAAAACCTGCTGACTTTTCATAAATTATTAGAGACCTAGCCTTGTGCCTAGGACTGGGGCCCTGTGTATGTTCAGAGACTGTCCTCTGCAATGGTATTTTCATTTTTCATGTTTTTATTTAAAAAGTAGCTTTAAAATACTTTAGAAAGTATTACTTCACAGAGAAAGAAGTGGAAGCTTGGAGCCAACTTCCAGCAGAGGTAGTGGGTTAGTCAGTAACTGAGTTTAAATATGTTTGGGATAAACACCTGTCTATCATCTGACAAAAAAAATAAATAATAATAAATAAATTAAAAAGAAAACAAAAACCTCAAGGACAGACTTTAAGGGCCACTAGGTTTTTTTTCTGCCATTAGTTTATTATGTTTCTATTTTATTTTTAATTTTGTTGAGATGGGTTGGCCACATAAATTGATCGATTGATTGATTGAATGAATGGTTTAAAGCTGCCCAGAGGTATTGAGTGCTAGCCACTTGTAAGTTTAATTAATTAATATTATTACATGTGTTATTAGAGACTATGTTCTTTCTTTACTGCAGGCAACAGGTGTTTGCTGCTTTTACAGAAGAGTTCCTGGCAGCACCTTTTACAGACCAGATATTCCATTTTATCATTCCAGCACTTGTGGATGGAGAAACCTGTTTTCCCTACGAACTCTTTCTGAATGCACTATTATTCACAGAAAGTGGTCATTTGAGGGAAAGCGAGAGAGCTCCTTGGCTTTTTTACTTTGTTTTAATAGCTGGAGAAACTTACTTAGGTATGTAAAAGTCTTAATCCATTTTAAGTATCTAATCTAAAACAGGACTTCTCAATTTTGGTATCTTTAAGACAGCTGTGAATTCTGAGAGTTTGAAGTCAGCACATCTTAAAGTTGCCAAGATTGGGAAATCTGCTCTATAACATGCAGTCATTTGAAATGGCACTTTGCTTACCATCCTGTGGTTCTTTTCTTACAAGCCACAATGCCATTGTAGCTGCTAGAAGATATGAGGACTTCCCTGGGGTTTTCTTGCAGTGTTCTGACCATATGTATGCTGAGATGACAAGAATATGCTTATTTTTAAGTGATTTTTCTTTAGTATTTGTGTATTCTACAGAATGGGCTTAATTATGTTTTCCTTCATAGGTTCTCTTTCAGAAGAAGGGCTGCTTGTGTATTTGCGGGTGCTCCAGTCATTTCTTTCTCAGTTACCTGTCTCAATGTCAGGTACAGATTGTCAGGACTCTGCAAGTGATTCTGAAGATGAAGAAATTAGTAAGATGTCATCCATGCCTGTAAGCTCCTTATTTCCTGTTTTAGATAATATAAAGATCTTTGTGGGCTTCTTTCTTCCCAAAACATTGCACAGAAGAGGTGAGAGATAACATAAGAATGATAAAAGATGAATGTGTCAGGATAGATTCCCCAGAAATGCTTCATTAAACCACTCTGTCGATGTAAAAATTCATGATATCCATCAAAGGCATTCTTTGGAAGAATATTGCCCAATGTTTGCTTAAATGCTAAAATGGTAACTACAAGTGTATACATAGGTGCACGCTAGTTTCATGGGTCTTTACAATGTTTCATGGGTCTTTACAATGAGTACTTAAGAAAGATTCCCAGAGCAATCTTAGTATAAAGGCAGAAATGTACTTGTATGGATGAAGGAGATTTGGGGCCTTTACTTGAAAGGCCCTTTAAAGGTATTAGTCTTTACTTTTAGTTAATTCCAGCAACAGTCTCTGCACTATCTTCAGAGGTAGCCCTTCCTTTGATACCGTGCAGCAGCCTGGGAAGTAAATGGGACATAAATAACATTGGCTACACATCAAATTGTTTCAGCAGCTGCCTCTAGTGGAAAAAAATGGTAATGGGAGTTGCAATTATTCAGGCACTTTTGCAGATCTAAAGTGCACATATTCTCTTGTTAATTCTTGAAAGAGAATTTCAAACGACTAATAATGTATTTAAATGTATTACCACATATATAGTGTTTTGTTTTTTAGAAGAGATTGGATAACCATTTGTCTAAAATGGTATAGGATTTCCTGCCTGAGCAGGGGGTTGGACCACCAAGGTCCCTTTTTTACTATTCTGTTCTGTTCCGTTCTATTCCGTTCCGTTCCATTCCTGTTCCTATTCCTATTCTATATATTCTATAATCTACTCTGTATTCTTACAACTTTTTTGCAGTTGATGTTTAGATGCTCAAACTTAAAATAAGGCTAAGCATTGACTAAGGCAATAGCATTTCTCATACTCATTGATTTCTTAGGAAGGATGACTACATCATATGCATGTAATCAAATGTGTAAGGATCTTTTGACCAGTTTTGCAGAATGGAGATTTAGAAGTGGAACAGTAAAATAATAAATTAATATAAAAATGAAAAAAGGGAGCTACTATAATCACTCTTTTCAGTAGTCAATTACTTCTGACGGATGTCCTTGAAAGTTGCTTCTAACAAATATTTTTGTAGAGCCAGTCTAAAAATTATCTGCAGGGGAGCACATGAAAACAATTGTAAAATCTATGAAGGTTTTAGAAAGGATTCAGTTTCGGGGAGAAAAGTCTTGAAAGGATTTGAATGTGCTTTTTTAAAAGTTTGGACTTGAAATAAACATGATATCCTGTCAACAGCCTACCAAAACAGTGGAATATAATAACTAAGAATGTCAATTTTTTGAGGGTGGAAAGATGGCTTCTTTAATAATAGTCATATACCTGCTATTTTAGGTCAAAAGGAACCATATTCTTTCTCGGAAGAGGAATTTAAGTACTTCAGCTTCAATTCTTCAAGCGCTTCCTGCATATTTTTATTATTAAAGTAATTGTAGAATAATCTATAATGGCACCATTTAAACTTGATCAGACTTCTTTGCTATAAATTTGAGGGGCTTCTATTCTTCCTTTCTTTAAAATACATTATAGTACTTTATTTTATATTACCTTTGGTTCTGCTGATAATTGGACAGATTATATGTTTCCCTATATTCAATGGAATAAAAAAGTAAAAAGTGTAACTATATTTGTGTTGGTACACAGTATTCATTTCCAGATGTTGCAGAATGCTGACAATAGATTTTACATAATTAGACATGTCGGTTGCAGTCAATATTGCAGAAGTCACATAATATTTTGTAGTTTATTATGGGAAAGAATGGAATTTTAATGAGGGGCCTGAATTTACAGTTGTTTAATATATCCATCTGTAGATTGTAAATAAAACCATCACTTTACTTTGTATGGATTTAGAAATGCCGTTCTTACTTGCTGATTTCAAATAGTGAAGAAACATCAATGTTGTTCAAATCTGATAACTACTAACTGACATGCTATTCCATATATTATTTGCTGGAAGTAATCTATGATGAACCATGGTGGCATAATGGTGAGCAGGCTAACTCACTGCTCACTGCCAGGAGTTTGATTCTGACTGACTCATGGTTGACTCAGCCTTCCATTCTTCTGAGGCTTGTAAAATGAGGACCCAGATTGTTGGGGGCAATATGCTGACATTTGTAAACTGCTCAAAGAGTGCTGTAAAGCACTATGGAGCAGTATATAAGTGCTAAAATGTAATTTCTCTATATGTAAACTTATGGATGTACTTTATTATGAACTTCACTTTGAAAACTACCTGAATTGAAGGAGCTTTTCTGTTAAGTCCTGCTTGCTTGCTTTAAGAGGCTTACTCCGAAGTATTTTCATGAATTATCTTTGATTTTGAAATAATTCAGGCTGACCAATTAAAATGTAGCCACCCCGCTTTTTTAATTTTACAGGGTGATGGAAGAATATCAGTCCAATATATAACTGAAGAGTGTCTTTCAAAGCTGGACACGAAGCAACAGACAAACACCTTGCTAAACATGGTTTGGAGAGATTCAGCTAGTGAAGAAGTCTTCACTCTGATGGCTTCCATTTGCCATACATTGATGGTGCAGCATCGAATGATGGTGCCAAAAGTCAGGCAAGTGTAAAAAAATACATGAGTTCATGTACCTAATTTATTACATTGCAGATATTTTGATCCACTCTTCTATGTTTCTGTAACAGTACTTCTTAGTTGATCTGTTTTGTGATAAGGTGTTAAGTGAATTGATTCCCAATAGTGTAGAAAGTGTAGACCTCTAAAAAACTGAAGACTGACAAATATGCCATTATTTTGTTTTCAGAAATACAATTATATTTTAAATTTCTTTATGGTTCTAAAATATGAGCAGTGGTAAATGCAAAGTTAATGCATTCATTAATACAACATGCCTGCCTGCCTGCCTCCCCCACCCCCTTCTCTCTCTCTCTCTCTCTCTATCTGTCTATCTATTAAATGTATACAGCTGCCCTTCTCTCCAAAGGCAGTTCTGGGTAATGCACAACAAATAAAACAGTCAATATAGAACAGATAAAAATCTTAAATATAGAAATAAATAACATTACTATCCCTTTCCTTATCAATTTTTAAATTTGGGTTGTGGTCATAATAAAGTTGATTATGCCTTTTAGTTTTGGAATGCAGTGAAGCACAGTTAATTCAAACTGCTTTGTAAACAGTAGAGGAAACAAATTGGTACTCTCTGTTTAACTCACTTCTGTTTATAGCTTTTCAAGGAAGTAAGATGTCATTGAACCTGTGGTAGTCTGATTAGGTAATTAGATCTTTGTCAACTAATACATCAGGATGTGAGATCAGGAGGTCATAGCAGAAGCTGAATGACCATGCCTGCCTTAATTGCAGTTAGTCTATTGCTTTGAGCAGTAATTATGAAATTTAAATGCACCATTGCTTTGACATGAAGTTTATTGATGAATTGTGCAAGAAAGTTGATCAGATGTCCCTGTGGTCTTAAATTGCACATCTGTAACCTCCTTCAAGGAGCTATGTTTGAAATCCTGCTGCTCTTTGCATAAATATATTTTACTGAAGTTTCTATGTTTTAAAATGGTTCTTTTAAATGTGGCCATATCTAAGTTGCCTGTAACAGGCTTTGTAAACTGATAATGGCAAATGTAAGTTTGCATATGGTTTTGGATATGTGCTAACATTCAGTTTTCTATAAAATACATAAAATATTATCTCCCATTGTGGTTGTCCACAGTTGTTTTACTCCCCATTCCCTTTTATCTTGTTTTGTGACCTAAAACATAATGTTGATGCATCAGTCTATCTGCTTGTTACTGTTAAGCCAGAATTTCAGGAATGCATGTGTATAGTCTTGGGCAAAGCAAAGCAGTGGCTTTGTTATACCCTGGTCTCTCAGTCATTTCCTGAGTTGACAGTGTATTGATTGATTAGTCTTATGTCCATATCAAAAATACATCAAAAATACAGAATATAAGTCCAGAACAACAGAGATAGAAGGAAAGTACAGTAATAAAATACATATGTGATAAATACAAATACCAACATTCTGAAAAATACACACACACACACACAACCTCTTTTCATAAGTAGAAACGAGTAATGCTAACAAGAGGGTTAGCATTACTGGTCTTTGAATGCCCCCTTGCAACACCTTCTTGATGCTCTTGATTGCTACTTGCAGTAAGTGACAATCCATTTCAAGTTTATATTCAAGACTGCCCCTAATTGCAACCTCTCACTCCTTGAAAGTGTGCATTAACTCTGTGGTTAATGTTGAGATTTACATCTTGATTATTGCGTAACCTCTGAATAATTACATTTCGTTTGCTGATTTAGTGGCAATACATTGCTATTCTTCCACTCCCACTTGAGTGATAGATGACTTGATGGAATTTTGGCATTGTAGCTACAGTATAAACAAACACAATCTACTTCCATGTGTTTGGTGAGTTTTATGGTATCTCTGGGGAGCAGTTGTATATCATGTAAACATTTTCAGCTTGAAAATCACATTTAAAAATGTATCATGGAGTAACTCTTGACATTTAAAAATAATAAAGAAATATTTAAAAAATTTAGAGTGCATTTTATTTATTGGTTCAGGGTTCCCAGAGGGACATTGGCAGACAAGCAGCGTTCATTTAAAGTTGTATAGTGATGGTTTTCACTGAATTATTTAATCTTATGTAATTGCAGTCACATCTGCTTCCTTCTACCTGTGACTCTTTATTGTTTAAAGGAAGTGTCAAAATATTCTGTCCTCCTCTAGTGACCTCTGTCCAGCTGTACAAGCTGTCTTTGTATTGTATTCTCTTCATTAACTTAAATGGTCTCGGTGGGAAACCAGACCCAATTTATGGCCTAAATTGAAAATCTTGCCTTTAAGTAATTAACTTATAGCAATTCCTCGACTAAATAAAGCTTAATGGGTCATTTAATCTCTCCCATTCTACCAGCAAGAATTTGACACTTAAAAAAAAAGAAAAGAAAAATTAAGCTATTGCAATTTGGCAAAATATACATAAATCATAGGTATTTATTTATTTATTTGTTTATTTATTTATTTACTCCCTCACTCCCTCACTTATTGTGTATAATTAGCTTGTCTGTAGGATTTTCATAAAATGCTTACTGCATATAAAGCATCATCATTTAACTTTTAAATCAAAATATATATCATGAAAGAAACAAAACCTATAAAATGTCATTTGGTATATGCACAACCTGATGTGTATATAATTTCTCTCCACTTAATCTAAGATATTTGTGTTTGTGAGTAATATTTCAATTAGATTATTGAAGTTACAAAATATTTGATTCACTGTCAGCAATGAAAAATTATAAAAATATAGATAATACTAAATATATTTTAGTATGATACTCTTTTGTAAGCTTAATTACAAAAATAAAATTGTATTGTGTGTTTTATCAATAATTGGAAATTCCAAATGAAAAGTATTAGTATCAAAAGTACCAAGCAAAAGTACATAAATAGAAAATTCTTAGTTATAAATACATAGTCATGGAAAGTTTGAATTAAACATTGTAAAAATGTTCTAGAGGATCAGGATGCGTTCAGCTACAAAGAGGTTTACGTATGTGATGAATGCTATGAATTTTGCAAGGAAAATTGGGCATATATGGTTTTAGAAGAAGATAATTAGAACATTTAGTATGATCTGGATCTGCTTGATAGATTTTCAAGGTGAAAAGCAAGACTTGTTATTTTGAAAGCAGTAAATTTTTTAAATTTCTTTTTCTGTCAGCGGATGTGGTAATATTTATTGCACCTAGACCACACACTGACTATCAATTAGCTGCCTGATGCAATTTAATGCTGGATTTGACCTGTAAAGCTCTTTATGGCTTGGCATCTGGCTGTATTCAGGTCTGCATGCTCCAAGTGGAATTGGCCTGACCCTTTAGTAGAGTCCAGGGAGAATCTGCTCCTCTTTGGGGAGGTAAATTGCTGAGGCCAGGAGACATTGCTTCTCAAGGCAAGTATTGGTCTCTTCAACGGGGTCTCCCTGTGGAGATCAGGCTGCCCCCTCCCAAATTGTGACTAGATTGGGCTACTTCTGCTTTTATGCTTAAGCTATTAAAAATCTTTTTTAAAATTAATATATGGTTTTATGCCTGTCATGAATATTTTAAATTGCATTTCTTTATATCATATTAACTGCCAAGAATCCTTTGATTGAGGAAACATATGAAAATGGATGGAGATAAAGGGATAAAATTCAAAATCATAATATAACATTCATATACTTCAGAAGAGATTTGTGATTTTTCTCTTCTAACATTAATGGTCTCAGTTTATTTCTTCCATATGATATTTTGACATTTCATATAATCGTAATAGGTCTAAATGTATAATACTTAACAATGACATGTCATTATAAGCATGATTAAAAACAAGTTACATTTATAATTAAATGTAATAAAAAAAATTCTATGTTAATTTGGTCCAACTTTTGGTGTTATTATTTTATATCATCTTAAAATAACTTTACAATTACAGTAACATACCGATATAAAATTGAATTGATTCTGATGATTTGTGAAACATGAAAAGGCACAGTTTACTACGGTTATCTCTGTTTTTATTATGATGAACACTGGTTTTCCTTTAGTAGAAAAGACTTTCTGTATTGATATGATAAACTAGCTGGAGGACCTTGGAATATTAATTAATATTAATGTCTAAGAGTGGTAACTTCAGGTAATTTTGAAAGAAAAGTTTAACAAAGATATTTGGTAAAATTTATACTTTGTCTTTTTCCTTCTAGACTTTTGTACAGTTTAGCTTTCAATGCCAGGTTTTTGAGGCATCTTTGGTGTTTAATCTCAGAAATGAAAACACGAATGATTACTGGGTATGTATATAGTTACTTTATAAATATAGAAAATATTCATATAGAGTAGCATGTACTGTATTGACCAAACAGTTCCAAAATTACTCCTCAGTAAAGGCTAAAAATGATAATTAATTAAAACTGTGACTATTTCAGTCAAAAAAAAAACCCATTAGAAAAGTGCAAGCGATTTGAACTTTCGGAATTACTTATACAAACGTAAGATACATTCCTTTCTGTTATTCCCTTTCCTTTTTATTTTAGTTCATATTTTAATGCTCAGTTTTGAAATTTAATAAAGATATATATTTAAAAAGATATGTACTTTAAGATATTTCCTTGTATGCATGTGAAAGAAAGAGAAAGTGTCTCTTCTATTTTATATACACCACTTAAATATGGTGTGAGGTTTTGGGGAGGTTTTTTTTTATCCTTACTGTTGAGATGATTATTGGCATGCATTTTTAAATCTATTTTAGCAGTCACCTGCTTTCTATGGAAAGTGGCAAAAGCTCACCTTTCCTGGTAGACGGATAGCGCTCAGTTTTCCTTGAAAATGAAACAAGTGTATGCTGGATTTATAGTGTGATTTTGTCTGCTGTTATATCCTCTAAATAAAATTTCTGTGTCCATCTGATAGCTGATTAAATAATAAACTTTTAGATTTCCCCTTGTTTTCCCAGTTATGCTTCTGAGTAGTAACTGTCTAGAGAAAAATACTATGTTAATAGGTCTGTACAATGTTAACAATTATTTCATCAGAATTTATTTTCAGTATTTCATTAGGTGTAAATATTACTTACTGTACAACACATTTAAACTTAAATTGGATAGACGGCCTTGAAATACTATGAAAATATAATGTGGCTTCTAAAAGAGGATATTTCAGAAAAAAATCCAAAATAATCTAATAATCATTTATTTTCCCACCCAAGCCATAGATACAAGTGGATAATAGGGTTATAATTTTTGTTTTTTTGTTAAGGTCTATGGTGCCGCTCCTTCAAGTAATTTCACGTGGTTCCCCAATGTCGTTAGAAGATTCTAGTCGGATCATTCCTCTCTTCTACCTTTTTAGCTCCTTATTTAGTCACTCACTTATTTCTATCCATGATAATGAATTCTTTGGTGACCCTATAGAAGGTAAGGGCGTCATCACCTGTGGATTTTCTCTCAGAACTCATAATAACATCATTATAAATATTCATATTAGATGTCCTCCATTTGAAAACATAAAAATGTTTTTTTAAATTTTTTTTGAATATACACTTTGAATTAGTTAATATTTTATTGTTTAATTGTAAAAATTGCTTTGTTCTCTTTGTATTTTAATTTTCTAATCTGGAAATGGACACAGGTTATAATGTAAAATACAAGGTTCGAAAAGGTCTACAAAACAGATGAGCCCTTAAAGGTAGTCCTTGGGTTACAATGGCAATTTGAACTGGAATTTCTATGGCTTAGCTGAAGTCACCACATTACCACATTGCTTAGTAGTGGCAATTCCTGAAGCTTTGGTTACTGTCATTAAGAGAGAACCATGCAAGTTTTAAGTGAAGATTTCACATGATCGCAACTTCTGACTTCTTGCTGGCTTCTCCGTTGACTTTGGGGAATGTTGCAAATTGCACTCAATGTAAATGCAGCTCACTGCAACATAATTGTGAACTGGGCACTGAGCACCTGAATTGTGATCATGTGACTGTGGGGACATTGTAATTGCTGGAACTCTAAGCAGTGATTATAACCTGAAGACTATCTCGGATTAAATATAGCTTCCTAGAAAACTTTTGCTGTCTTTCTTTTGGGGTCTTCAGGCAGGCAGAAAATAAAAAAGAGTTATGGATCTTCCGGTATTTTGCAAATAGGCTTGTTGTATAGATCTGGTTTAAGGAAATCATAAGATGTAGTTAAGTTGCTGCTGAAATATCTCTGTTAATATGATAGGCAATGTTTATTAGATTACACTGGGGCGAAGAATAGGCATAGATAGATTTTATTATTTCAACAGTACAGGGACAAGCAAGTATCTTCTAGATATTTGGATTACAATTTTAATCCAACCCACGTAGGATGGTTGATAGCAAGGCATTGTGAGAATAGCACGTTCAAAACTTGAGAAAGAATCTTTGCCTATACTATGATATTTGATTTATTAGATGTTAATTCTGCACCATTATTGTATATTCATATTATTTTATCTTTTGCTTAGAATCGTAGCTTGGCCACAATGCTAAACCATAAAGTGGTTGACTTGTTTTTGGATTATTGTGATGAATGAATTCACACAATGCAAACCAGACCACCATGGATTGATCAACAAGCTATACTTCTAAAAAATCCTATTAAAGTACTATGTGATAATTCAAAGAGCACAACGCTATATTCTTCAGTGTGTCCTTAAGCATGTTTTGTATTTTCTACAGTTGTAGGTCAAAGACAATCATCAATGATGCCTTTTACATTAGAAGAACTGGTCACGTTATCACGCTGTCTTCGCGATGCTTGTTTAGGAATTATTAAATTGGCATATCCAGAAACCAAGCCAGAGGTTCGTGAAGAATATATTGCAGCATTTAGAAGTATTGGAGTCACTACAAATACAGAAATGCAGCAATGCATCCAAACTGAACAGAAGCGGTGGATTCAGCTCTTTAAGGTATACAGGGTTGATTCATAGAGAATGGCTCAAAAAGAATTTTCTTTTTTCATTCATATGGAGGAACAGGTAATTGCAGATCTAGAGGGAGAACATTTAATTTGTTATGCAATGTCTCCAACTCTGATTCTGTCATAATTTTCTTCAACTTTGATGCTTTTTGTTATGATATGTACAGAATTACCCTTGAGTAACAAGGATATGCACATGGAAACGTTTATGAGAGTAGTTATGAATAATTATTCAGCCACACACAGATACACTAAATTGAGTTAAAGTTTACTTTAAGAAATAGCACAGTCCAATAAATGGTCCAGGTCATATACGTTTTACAGTCCAAAGAATATCCAATTACAAAGTCTTCTTACCAGTTGCCTTTGTCATTTACAGTAAACAAAAATATCAAAGTATAAGCACAGCTTAGATAGCAACAGAATGTCAGAGATACAGAATATCAGAGAAACAGAATGTCAGAGAGAGCAAGCCATGATCTCTAGCTCTCTCTTATGGCAATTCACAATACAATCAACCAATCGGAACATAGTACAAATCAATACAGTAACTTTGTATTAAAGCTACAAACATACATTGTTGGATTCCTAACACTTTTTATGTGCCTTCAGCTCTCAAAATTCTCAGCAGGCTTGCTGGCTGGGAAACTTTGGGTGTTGAAAGAGATTATGGTAAAAATGTGTTCATATTTTTTTAAAGAGTGGATTTCTTAAGAAGCTTCTATGTCAAAAGAGAATTTAAAATGAAAATTTAAGCTTTTCGGATTTAGCAGCTGATATTTGATATGTATTCAAGAGGTTCTTGCAGTTTTTAAGAAACAATTTGGCCTTTGCAGAATGGATTCCAATGCATTTATTGTCACATATTTATACATAAGATATTTAGATCTGAATATACTGTTCTCAGGATAAAACTTCAGAGATGGAAAACTAAATTACCACAGACCCTTTGTTTTAAGGGGAAATGTGCACATGTTCAGTATGGGTTCAGGTGAGGTTACACTCGTGATCCTTGATCCAAGCTGGCTAATACTTGGTGAGCTTCATTATTTCCTCACAGCATACTTCAGGTCTTTGGATAATTCACTGAGATCCTTTGGGAGCTCTTACCCTATTAAATATATTAGTAATTTGGTCTGTGATGTCATGTAAGCCATTTGAGCATTTTTAAACTTCTAAAATTGAGGAAGCTGATAGGCAGAATTAACATATTAGAAGAGCTGCATATTAGACAATTACTTGTATTTTTCCCATATGGAGGAGACCTTGGGGAAGGAATGGATAAACCAGTAAGGGAGGACGAATGGCAATTCAATCTAGAGAAGGAACGAGAAAGGATGTGAAAATTATCCCAACGTGATTCTGTTTGGTATAAATTAGAGAAGAGAGAAATTCTGATAGACTTTTAATTTTATAATTACCACCTAGAGCTGTGATGGCGAACCTATGGCATGCGTGCCGGAAATGGCACGCAGAGCCATTACTGCTGGCATGCGAGCACTTGCCCCCAAAACATGTATTGCACATGCATGCGTGCCGCCTGCCGAACAGCTGATTGTCGGGTATCTGGTACGCATGTGCAGGGGTGCTGCGCTGCACAGGAGACGTGCGCATGCACAGAAGCATGCGGTGCATGTGGGGTTCATGTGCACATGCACAGAAGCGCAGGTCACATGAGTCACATGGGTTGCTCGCACATGTGCAGGAGGCATGGACCCCCTGCACGCATTGCCTTCCGGGTGATGGCACACGAGCACAAGCAGGCAAGCACATGCACAATGATTGGTACAGTAGTCCAAAAAGGTTAGCCACCACTGGCCTAGAGTAATAAAGTAGGATTCCTGGAATCTCTATGGTGTCTGTTTCTTGACTGACCTAATTTGAACAGTTGGTATTACCATTTTCTAAAGATTGTCCATGGCAGCTAAGATAGCTCAAAAATATTTTTGAATTAAACTTTTCTATAATAATCACTATATGTTTATGTAGTTTATTATTTTCCAACCTCCCAGTGATACACATTAAGGCTGTAGGGTAGCAATTCGGGATATAACCGTTTCATAAGAGAGTGCTTGACTTGTCATGAAATGTCTGCAGCAAACACTCACAGTCAGCTAAAACTACTCATTAAAGGAGTGGAAGCAGAAGAAATGCATTTTCCAAATTAAATGCTAGATTTACAGTCCGTTTAATACCAGCGACCTCTTGCACACTAATGTTCAGTTCGAGTCATCAGCTGTTCCTTTAGGTCTTTTATCACTGTTTTTGTCAAGCTATCTATTTAATTGAAAGAAGTTAATTGAATGAAAATGATCAACTAAGCTTGTATTAATATTGCTAATGGAACTTTCTTCTTGGCCACGTTTGGAGAAAAATGTCAAGTTAGACTTTAGGAAAGACCCATTAATGCTTGCACTTAACCTGATGGGCTAATTAAGGAATGCTTATTCATTCTACAAGTCTACAATAGCTTCTATCCCACCCATTTTGTCTGATTTTTACAAAACATTTAACTTATGAGCAATGAACATTATAGACATTAGTAGCAATGAGAGTAGCTGATAATGTTTTGATTGTGTTGAATATTGTACAAAAGCAGGGCAAGATACTATGGAGATGTAATAAAAAATTGCAATTTTAATTACTTATCCATTTGTTATCTGGTAAAGTTTACAATCTCTGAATATAGACCCAGTATGCTTACATATTACAGAAATGTGAAGTGCTCTGGTGTTAATGCCAGTTTTTCTCAAGCTGATGTCCTCCAAAGATATTGGCCCAATGGCACATGATGGCTGGGAATTTTGGGAACTTAAATCCAAAATTCTTGCTATAAACACAGTTTGTGATGTGCTGTGCATCCAGCGAGCTTACTGTTTTGAAATCCGCAAGATGAGCTATATTTACTTAGAATATTACCAGTAAGTATAATTGGTCAAATCTGAAAAAAAAAACAATGTGTGGAATGATGAATGGTATGCAGCAAAAAGTCAGTTGTAGAGTTAGTAAATATAAAACAAAAATTAGCACGTGTTTGTGTTTGTATAATTATTTTGTTTTGTATGCATATTTATTAAAAAATTGAGCTGTGCAAGATTTGTCTCAAAATATATTTTGAGTAGCATGAATAATTTCTGTAGTATGTGTATACAGAAGAAGAGATGCAAATGAAACATATAAACTTTAATGTTTGCTTGTGACAAAATAAACGTTCATCTTTCAATAATATTCATGTGATTCACAACAAACATATTTGAGAAGGTCAGATATGTCCTATCTGTAGCGGGTAAGTAGACAAATGAAAACGAATACATATTGGTTATCTAATAGCAAGTCCTTTCATGATGATCTATTTTTTCCTTTTCAAAATGTGTGTACAGACTTAGTTATCACAAAAAAGAGTGAAAGACATTCTCAATCTTTAAATACCTCCTAGTTCTTCTCAAATTAATTACCTTCAAATGCTTAAAACTGCATATACCAATATCATGATTATTTTATGGGATTAGTGCAGTCAAAATGTTAGCTAATGTTTATTGAAGTTTACAAAGGGTTAGATATTTATGGATTTTTTTTTACATAAATGCAGAAGAAGCCATGTTAAAGCTTGTGGAAATTAAGCATATAAAATTACCAGTTTTTAACAGTATTTCAGAACAAAATGTACTTTGCAGTTAAATGCCACCACCAAAATGAATTGCTTTTGAGTCCATTCATCTTAATGGATAATCTTGATACAATGTTATATTTAATAATGGGATTGATTATTTTAAGGTTGTGTTTCATTTTTGTTCACAACTATTTTTTAAAACATAATTAGTATTATTAGAAAAATGCGGAAGACTCCTTTATCCTAGCAGTGGATAGACAATGGCTAAAATGATGATGATGAACTAATTATTAACTTTGCCAATACTTAGTTTAATTATTTAAATAGTTGGTATTTTTTTCCATAAAATTTGTCCAGTGTCTGGGATAGTTGAGGAACATACTTGATTTTGACCCAAAGTTACAGAGGGGGATTTGTTCTCTATGTTCTGGAATCAGCCATAATGGCTAGGGATCTGGGATGTTGAAACCCAAGAGATCTTGTGAGAATCTGATTGAGAAAAAGTGAGCTCCAATCAGATTCTCCATCTGTTAGTCTCTCTCTTTCTCACATACAGAAATTTAATATCTCTGTATTAGATACAAATACAAATTCTGTTTATAGTTGATTCTTGTTTTCTGTCTTGCTGCATAAAAATACTTCATAATGGCTGTTTTAACCATCTAGGTAATCACTAATTTAGTGAAAATGCTGAAATCTAGAGATACAAGAAGGAATTTTTGCCCACCAGATCATTGGCTATCATTACAAGAAAACATTAGAGCAGATAAGGTAATATAGATTCCTTTTTATTTTAAAAAAACAGAGCTTTTTTCATATTGAATTTACACATTTAAGCTATTTTTATATCTAAATGTTGGAATTTCTTAAAAATTAACATGCATACCAAATAGTTTACTTTTAAGGTTTCAGCCCAAGACATTTAACCATCATATTTAATGTACTGCTAGGTTACACAGCTTTACGTGCCATCAGCCAGACATGTGTGGAGAGTGAGGAGAATGGGAAGGATAGGACCCTTGCAGTCAACTTTGGATGGTAAGAAATGGTTTGTTGTTGAAACTAACCTGTGCAGGAGACAGCTACTCAATATCAGATTTGGTTGCAAATTGGGTGCATTTCTATTTTTTATTTAAATAATGGTATCTCTCTGAAAAAGAGACTAATCTTTCTCTAAAAATGACCCATGAAGGTCTTAGAATGAAAAAAGATGCAGTTACAATGATTGTGTGAAGATGGATGCATAACAGTGTCCTTTTGATTTGTTTAATTCCACTTGACTCCTCATGAGTTAAACACAATTAGTGTGAAAGAGTCATTGACTTGTATGTGACCACGATACTTGTGCTTTCTCATTTACTTAAAGGCAAGCTCTTTTGTTTCTAAATGCCTTATGTATTGATGACTCAATCCCATATTTCTCTTCAAATAAATAACTGTTGATGGGGCAGTCTGGATAAAATTGACTAATTGGCTAGAATAATTGAACCGCTGAAGTTTACCTTTGCTGTACATGCAGTTTCTCTTTTCAAAATGCTTTTAACCCGTAGTGTAATCAATTGCCTATCTTGACTAATTGAAAATGTTTGCTGAAAATTTATAAAATGCTTGCAAGTTGAAATACCAAAAATTGCTGTTTACTGAAGTTATCGCTCTTGCAAGGTTCATTTTGCAATGAAGATATTCTTTGGAATTGATCTAATTAAAATAACTTGAAGATTAGAAGTGTAACATTTCTTGCCAGATTGTTCTTAAAAAAGAAACCAGACTTTTTTTTGCAGTTTACCTTATTTTAGTGATAATGCACAGCTCTTTCAGGAATATTTATCATTGTTCCACATAGTCCTTGAATGTGTTTTTTGATATGCAACATTCATATTTTCAAAATAATTCTTGTTTTGAGAAATTTCATTTTCAGCTATTCTTGTGGGCTCACACTGTTTTTGTTAAGTTTACTCTTCACTTTCCTTTCACACTTCCCTTTATTTTACATCAACTCCCAGTGTCTTGATTTACATTCACAATTCATTCTAAAGTTCTGTTGCTGTACTAAGATAGCCATTTAAATGACTTTTACCCCATTTTATGACTTTTCTTCCAGAATTGTTAAGTGAATCACTCAATTGTTAAGTTAGGAACACAGTTGTTAAGTGAATCTGGCTTTCCCATTGACTTTGCTTGTCAAAAGGTTTCAAAAGGTGCTCATGTGACCCTAGGAACCTGCAACTGTCGTAAATATGAATCAGTTGCCAAGCATCTTAATTTTTATCATGTGACCATGGGAGTACTGCACTGCTCGCAATTGTGAAAAATTGTCATATCACTTTTTTCAGTGCCCTTGTAATTTCGACCAGTCACTAAACAAATGGATGTAAGTTGAAGACTACCTGTAATTCAAACTATATGGAGAACTCCAGGTTGTCCATTCCTGCTGTATGTAGTATTGTCCTCATCAGTTGAGGAAGAATGGAAAAGAGCATATGTACTACACAATAAAGCTAAATTCTGATTTCTTTGTTTAAAAGTGGGACTGGATCCAGCCCCTCTTTCTGTGTCGGAGGAGCGACAGCTTGCAATATTGACAGAACTGCCTTTCGTGGTTCCTTTTGAAGAAAGAGTAAAGGTACTTTATCTTTTTCAAACCTTGTAATTTTTAACAAAGTTTTAAATATTGCTGAAGTATATTCTTGATAAAGGTGTGCATAACATTTCAGAATTGAAATGTTTCTTCTGTTCTTATTTCTGCTCTGGTGCTGCTATTTTGAAATTACTGGCTGAACTTGAAGATATTTTTATGTAGTCAAGACCAGTCCATTTCAAATTCGGAGCAACTATTTCAAATTTTAAATATTTTGAATTTTTGCTCACCAATTTAAGTCTTGAGCTATGTACGCCATGGAAGAAAGCATACATATGTCTCTTGCCCATAGGAGATTGATTGCAGAACTTTTAGTGAGGGCTAAATTTTGCAAGCTCAGCATCTCAGTTCCATGGTTGGAGGAGATTAGAATGTTTTTGTATCTTACTCCAAATATTAAAACCAGCCTGAATTAGTTTAATATAATTTTTGTAGTTAAAGTGACTGTGGTATTGAACAGTACCAATATTACATTTGTATTAGAAGCTTGGTTTTCTATTCAGTCACAAAGGTAGCCTTTAGATCAAGAAAGATTACACATTTTTAAAAAAGATTTTTAAAAAAGGTGTTTCGAGCTACAGTTCTTGCATCGAATTGCAGGTGGAATTGTGTTTGCATTTCTTGGAATTCAGTTTGCTAATTGGTGATGTGTAACCTTTATTGATCTAAATACTACCTTTGTGACTGGATAGAGAATTAAGGTTCTAACACAAATATACACCGCACCCATTCATATGTCATTTTGCATGTAATTGAGCAGAAGTCATGAGAGCGTTTGCCATTCATTGGCACGGCAGGAAGTATTTGTAGAAAATGGTGGCTGCAGCATTTTCAGTGGTAGCAGATAAAAATGGTATTAGCAAATGAGAAACTGATAAATATCACCCAGTAGAAGGAAGTAGGGAATCTTGGCCAATCACAGCCATGAAATGATTTGGTGAGTTCTATCTGCAAATCTTAGTTATCTTTTGTTGGGCTTCTGGAATAGTTTGTATTGATTTTTTTTAAAAAAATCTAGGTCATACCCATACATTGTTTAAAATTTTGTAATTTAGATTTTTGAGGATATGAGTGATCATCGTATGAACTAGGTTTTATCATCATTTTCATTTAAAAATTAACAGCATAAACTTCTGTTGATGCTACAGCTTTCAGCTAATTAGCAAACTGAATTCCAAGAATTGTGCTGCTGTCAACATGTACTTATACTATAAGGGAAATGGAAGATAGTTTCATGAGAGATATAAATCACTGTTATTGAAAAGGACATTGATAAATATAGGGGAAATGTATTGCTTATTTCATGTGGAAGTATTGGAAGTGGCAAGAGTCTTGCAACTTTAAGTTTTTGTTCATGTGTTAGCTTCTTAGTGCAAGCTTTTCTATGTAAAGGCATGTAAAATACTACTTGAAACAAAGTCTTAATATCTTAGCTCTATGTAATGAAATTGAAATGCTACTGAATTGTATTGAAAATCCATACTTTAAGTGTAATTACTTTCCCTTTCATGACTTACTCCATACAAGATTTTTCAAAGACTGATCTATGCGGACAAGCAGGAAGTACAAGGAGAAGGTTCATTTCTGGATGGAATTAACGTTACCATCAGAAGAAATTATATTTATGAAGATGCATACGACAAACTTTCTCCTGAAAATGGTAAGGTATTTATAAATTGATCAAATGGTTTATCTTGGGAACTATAAATTTTTTTAATTGGAACACATAGAAAGCTTAGATTGGGGGATATTAGACAGAAGACTGATATGTTGTAACAAGTTGTAAAACTTTAAACATTCTATGTGTTTGAGAGGTTTTTTTTTTAAAAAAGAGATAATAGTTTACAATGGTGGAACTATTTTATAGCAGCATTTTAAAGCTTTTCTTTTAGATTATTAAAAAACCTGTTGGGTAATTAATCTTGAACAGACAGAATATTTATTTACTAGAAATTATTACATTCCACCTTTTCATAGAGGAGAGCTAGGTGACATGCATAATGCTGCAGCCTCAGATTTTCCATGCAACAACAGCTTTGTGACATGGTCCAAGTGAGCATGATGATGAACCTGAAATAATCTAGGCATTTCCACGGGTGGGGTGGACTAGAATTTCCTGAGTCTTGGAGGTTTACTGCTATATGTCACTGGCTTTCTACTTTTCATTACTCAGATTTTCACTATCTGATTTATATGATGCCATTTATCTTAGTTCCCCCCCCCCCAAAAATAAAGTAATCAGAAAATTTGTGAAATCTGTAGAAAAGTCAGTCATGAAATTAAAAGCTTGTTTGAAACCCTGGAATGCATTAAAATACAGATTGATTTATATCTATATAAGGAAACAGACATGATTTATCTGTTCCTACAATCTTGAGTAAAACAGCAAATTTACACTAAATGTTTTAGGCTGCTTTTAAGGCACAGTTAGAAATTATTTCTTGCCATAGTCAGATCTCATATTCTTGGTAGCCAGCTTTTAAAGAAGATGCTATCTATAGGAGGAAATAGTTGTATGAATGTTAACAATAATTTTAACAGTTGAACTATTTTCTTTAGAACGTTACAATAAATTATTTGTAACGGAATGAAAATGGCCTTGGAAAATGGGGGGGGGGGGCGAGGAAGAGATGCTTATAACGATTTGTGAGAAACAGACAGAAAAAAGAAACTTGGGAATTATCTGCTGCAATTTATCAGGCAGTATAAAGACAGAACCGGAAATGTGTACTTTCAAAGTTTCAAGATTGATGTAATTTCTTCTCCCTCCATCTTCCAAGGTCATTCTCATATTCCATTACGGTATTGCATATTCTGTGGGTGTAAATTCTCATCTTATGTGAATGTGGGATCCAGAATCTCCTGAAAAAGATTCTGATATTTACCAGACTAAATGTTGGAACAAGTTACTAATGGACAAATGAACTATTCTGATATATTGGAAAAAAATTGGATAAGAATATTGGCTTAGTTTTCTAGATGAAAGGGAAATGACTCTGGAGCAAAATGTGTGTTATTTTCCTGTGTCAAAACATTTGGATAGATGTATACATGTTTTAAAGGTCAAACAGTACTGTACAAAAATATGTGGAAGCTTGAACAGAAAACTAAGGGCTAAATATAAAACGTATTAACATAGAAGGAGGATAGATATAAGTTAAGACTAGTTAGTTGGTTGCTTTGTCATCTTCTTTGATGTAGCCTCTGCATGTAAATTCTTAGCGTAAAGCATAGATAGAAAATGGATGCCTCCAGGTATTTATAGACTATGGCTTCCACCAGTCCCAACAAACTGAGGAACGGTCAGTGTTCTTTAAGGTTTAGCCAATAGAGTTGGAGGACCACAAATGAATATTCTAGAAAGGAACTATGAGCTTTGAAGAAAAAACTACACTATATGGCTTTCAATTCATATTTCAGGAGTTAATATTTAATTTTTTTGGTTGTAAATTGTTTTGATTTGAACTAGGAATGAGTGGGGTGGAACTATAGCAATATGCAATTTTCCGTGTTGCTGAGAGTAAATGGAGTTGGTAGGTTTAGATAAATTTAAATACTATTTGATGTTTGCACAATCAATGTTTTGTGGATTTGGATGTATTTGTAATTATTATATCCATAATTTATTCTATAGTTTTCCTTTTATTTCTTCAGAACCTGATTTGAAAAAAAGGATTCGTGTTCATTTACTTAATGCCCATGGTCTGGATGAAGCTGGTATTGATGGGGGTGGAATATTCAGAGAATTTTTGAATGAACTACTTAAATCAGGATTTAACCCTAACCAGGGTTTTTTTAAAACCACTAATGAAGGATTGCTTTATCCAAATCCTGCCGCACAAATGCTTGTTGGAGGTTCTTATGCACGGCACTATTATTTTCTTGGGCGGATGCTTGGAAAGGTAAATAAATGCATGAATATATAAACTACTTGAATGCCGCAAAACACACACTGTGGTCGGTCAAGATTTAGAATAAAGTGGGTGACACAAGCAGGTTTGTATGTATTTCTTTTTTTTTGTTTCAAAAGATACATAGATTTTTATGTTTATGTGCTGTATTTTATCCCTCTGACAATTATGAAATTATTCATAACATTTTGAAGCAAGCACAAGGGGAATGCGAAAGAAACAGAAATAACTTTTTTAAGGAAAATTATATCTTGCATTTGTATCCATTAGTCTGATCTTTCCCTAGTAGTTATGCTTTTTAATAGCACTTGAAATGCTTGTTACTATCCAAGTAACAAATTGATAAAAAGGTTACTGAGTCTGTGAAAAATTTTAAAATGAGAAAAGTACAGGCTGTACAACTTGTTTAGCATGTTCAAAGACTGTATCTGTCTAATAATTTTGTTAGTAATTATAAAACATCAGAGTAGATAGGAAGAGACCTTGAGTTCTTCTCCCTCTTAGCCACAAAACCGAGCTGGGAGACTTTGGGACATTTTTACTCGTATTATCTCAAGATTCTATTTATTATAATACTTTTATTTCTATTGTATTTACAGCAGAATGGTGCACATCACACACCCATACAGTAATATGAAAGATGACAAAAAATAATATAGAGAACACCATCTGTGAATCAGAAAAAAGTAACTGCAGCTTAGAAAAAAATGTGTATTTTTTTAACCTTTTAAAATATTCACTAAGATAAAAATATACACTTACACAAATCCATATCTTTATCGGTAAAATTTTGATTTAGAAGTACCTGTTTTACAGTTCTGGTTACTGTGTTCATTTATTAAAGTTGTTAACCTCCAAATGAGCAGTGTACAATTTAAAATATTGTAGACCCATGTTGGTCTGTGGTGGCAAAATATGAGAAGGTATTTTGTATCATACTTATTCCAATTAATAAGTTTTTATTTGTTTTTATATTGTTTATTTTGTGCTTTTATTTGTTTGAATTATGCAAGTATGAGATAGGCCTCTATATAAATCAAATAAAAATAACTTGTGTTTTTTACTTTGGTGTAACTTAAGTATCATTCAGGTGCACATTCTCACATCTCTATAAATGATTGGGAAAGGTGAAAAATTGGTGGGGGGGCATACTTCTTTGTACATATGCAGAATCAAGAGACATTTGCCTAGATGTTATCTTTTTAAACAAAAAAACTGTCTGATTGAGATAAACTGAATCATACATTAAACCTTGACATGAAAAGAACTTCTGATCTCTCAGAAGGTAGGAAATTTTTGCACTGTGTACTGTGTGTTTATGTAGGGGCAGGATGATGGTGTTATCTAATAATTAGCTATATTCAAGTGCAGAAACATCTATTAAGAGGCATTTGGCAAGAAGATAAGGCACGGTCTTATTGTTCAATCCATACCCTATTTTTCAACCCTGTTCAAATTGAGACTTTAGCTGAATAATTATTTATCCATTTATAAAAATGCTTCCATTTGCAAACTATTTTTTAAGGTGATTTGGTATGTTAATAAAAGTCCTTGTGGGAATAAATGGCCCATGTTATAAAAGAAGTGCCAGATTAAAGCAATTCCTCACTTGTATAAACAAAAAACTTGTGTTTATACTACAGTGTCACTGGAAGCGAAATATATTAAAATTGAATAATTTACATATATTTTATGTTTAGATAGTACTTCAACTTAAAAAAGTTCATTTAGTGACCTTTGAAGTTACAGCAGCACTGAAAAAAGTGACTTATAACCCTTTTTCAAATTTACAGCTGTTGCGGCATTTCCATGGTCATGTGATCAAAATTTGGATGCTTGGAACTGACAGGTTGCAGCGTTCTGAGGTTATATGATCAGTTTTTAGGTGACCTTCTGATAAGCAAAGTCAGTGAGGAAGCCAGATTCACTTAACAACCGTGTTGCTAATTTAACAGCTGCAGTGATTCACTTCACAACTGTGGCAATAAAAGTTGTAAAATGGAGGAAAACTCACTTAACACCTTCTTGTTTAGCAACACCTATTTTGAGCTCAATTGTGGTTATGCATCGAGGACTACCTCTACTGTATATATCTAACTTTATTTGCCATTTTTGTGTTTGAAAGCATTAGATTCCTTACAGCTTTTAAGAACTTCCTAATATGCAAAACCAAACTTTTTCTCTAATACTAATATTTCATAATGGAAATAAAGCAATATGATTTTTAATATAACTTCCAAGGAATGGGCGTCATTCTGAAAAAACAGATAATCCAATGAGCAATAGGCAATTAATATATTTTGAGCAAATAAACCTTCTGAGCTTGGTCTTTCAAATATAAAAGCTATGCTAACCTTTTCTCACTTAAATTAGATATCAAATAAACTTTTTTAAAGTTCAAAACTCATAATGCTAAAAAAAAAAATCTAAAAAAATGTAACTATCTTGTTTCACTTATTTACTAAACAGAAGCAGTATTAGTGTAATACACATAAATCCCTGCTGATTTGCAAAACTGACTAATATTCAGAAGGGCAAAAACTCAATAATATGCAACACATTTTAATTAACTCTAATTGAAATTTATTTATTTATTTTAAATTCAACTAATACTTTTCTGGATGGTAGATTCTTTTATATAACCAATTATCTTTTCATTACAAATTACTAAACTTAGTATCAGCATTTGTTAAGTATGTGTCCAGCATTAAAACACTGCTAAAAGTGTGGTATTTTAACACTAAATCTTTGAGAGTGAAAAGATTCTATTGATTGATTGTGATATTTATTGGGTCATAATGTATTTAAATTTTCTTTAATGCATATGTTAGCGATTGTTTACTGTGATAAAGTGCAGAAAGGTCTCTGTGAGCAATTCTGCATGGAAAGAATTACCTCATGTCAATGGTCACTTCTCAATTAAAAGTTCCATTAGCAGATGATTCCAGCTTCTGGTTTGTGTACTGATTGCATTTTATAGCTCCTAAATCAGGCTGCTTAGACAGGGAATAAATAAACAGTTAAAGTATGTGGTAATGGCATCCTGATCTTTTTTTTCTTTTTTTCTTTGGAAACACCTAGGTCCATTTAAGCCAATTAAGTTCAGAATATTTACTAAAATAAAAAATTGTGGCGTTTGAACTCTTACTGAAAATGAGTACTTTGCTAATTTGAAGATATTGATTCAGCTTGATACCTGTCTTCCCTGTTTAGATTAACGATAGTAACCTTCGCACAGCTTTAAAAAAATTATTTGTTTCACAGAGGTATATATTTATTCTGGTAACTTCCTTTCAAGGATTTCTCTTAATTCCACATGAGTATAAGAATTCTTTTTCAGAGGTTAATTCTAGAATTCTATTGCTGTATCACTATAGAGTTATTACCAATATACCTATCCAAGGTTCTAAAATAACATATATGGGTATTTGCACCTTCCAGTTGTGCATTTGAGACAAAAGTGAGCTGCTGGATTTGATATTAGCCAAGTCCAATCTGGTCCTTTCCAAATGTATTGGACAATGATTCTCATTATCCCTTGTTCTGCTGGAGACAATAAATTGGGCAGATAGAGATGGCAAAGTAGCTAATACAGGTAAACCTCAACTTAGGGCTAGTCAATGACAATTAAAAATTATGACAAACCTTCCCAGAGGGACTTATGATCCACTTTCAGAATTGTGATAGACATACATGCACAGGTAAAAATGGATTCAATTGTTCGAAGTTACAATTGCATTAAAAAGTACTAATGACAGGTTTATCACACTTAGAACCATTGCAGTAATCCCATGATCATGTGATCAAAATCCAGGAGCTTGGCAACTGACTCACATTTTTGACGGTTTCAGCAATGCAGGGCCATGTAATGCCCTTTTGTGACCTTCTGACAAGCACAGTCAATGGGGAAACCAGATTCACTTAACAACCGTGTTGCTAATTTAACAAATACAGTGATTCTCTTAACATCTGTGCGAAGAAAGAGCATAAAATGGAGAAAATTTTACTTAAAAACTGGGTCACTCAGCAATAGAAATTATGGCCTTAGTTGTGAATGTAAATTTAGGGCTATTTGTAATGTTGCTAATAATACAAGTAGTCCTTGACTTATGGCCACAATTAAGCCTAAGATTTCCATTGTAAGCAAGACAGTTATAAGTCACATCTCATTTTACAGTCGTTTTGCCACAGTTGTTAAGTGAAACAGTGCAGATGTTAAGTGATTCATGATTGTTAAGCAAATCCGGCTTCTCCCATTGACTGCTTGTCAAAAGCTGTCCGGGAAGGTCACAAATAGTGATCACATGACCTCAGGATAGTGCAGCCATCATAAACACATGTCAGTTTTCAAGTGTCTGAATCTTGATCTACATGGCCGTGGGGCTGCTTGAATGGTCATAAGTGTGAGAACTAGTCATAAGTCACTTTTTTCAATGCCATTGTAACTTTGGTCATTTAATGAATGGTTCTAAGGCAAGGACTACCATATACAAGTAGTTCTTGACCTATTACCACAATCAACCCAAAATTTATTTTGCTAAGTAAAAAATTGGTTAAGTGAGTTTTGCCCCATTTTATGACTTTTCTTGCTATCTTAAGTGAAGCACTGCAATTGCAGAGTTGTGAAGTGAATCTGGTTTCCCCATTGACTTTACTTGTCAGAAGGTCGCAAAAGGGGATTGCATGAACCCGGGCCACTGCAACAGTCATAAATATGAAGCAGTTGCCAAGCATCCCAATGTAAATCATGTGACCATGGGGATGTTGCAACCGTTATAAATATGAAAAATGATAAGTTACTTTTTTCAGTGCCTTTGCAACTGAATTGTCACTAAACAAACTGTTGTAAGTCGAGGACTACCTGTATAATGATAGAAGTATCAGGCTATTCTTATTTTCTGTTTACATGTCAAGTAATTTTTATTTTATGTAAGGCGTACATTCTAACATTTTGTGCCTCATCCTTTGGGAACATGAGTAGTTTGCTTTGAAATGTGTGTGTACTTTAATATTTGTTATCCAGTAAAGATATTTTAAAAACGGAACAAGAAAGCTCAGTTTTGTTAGTCTAAATGTTATGTAGGAGAACTTTTCCTACAATTAGAAAGATTTCTTTTTTTTTGCATATCTGGCACAACTATACTATGTTCTCTTGAAATTTTGCAGCTGAAGAGACTCCCTTTGTAGATACTTTTGTTTTTATCTTCTGTGATCTTAATATTCTTTTTTATATTTTTGTTCTCCCCGCCCCCCTGGTTATATCAAAAAGTGTCTTTTTGGCATTCTCTTATTTATAGCATTTATTTTTATATTTTCAGCTTGCCTAGTATGTAGGAATTAGGGAGCTTTGATCTCTGTTATTTATATAGGATTTAGCTTTCAATATAAAAATATTTCTCTCATAGTCAACTCCTTATGGCTGTAGAATTGGGCTCCCCTTTACATCAACTCCTTCCAGAAATGCTTTCTCAGTCACTAAAAATGATGGATTAAGAGGAAGTACAGACAATTCTCGACTTACATGTGATCATATGGCACTGAAAAAAATGACTTATGACCGGTTTTCAGTTATGACCTTTGCAACATCCCTATGATCATGTGATCAAAATTCAGATGCTTGGCCACTGGTTCATATTTATGACCATTCTTGTGCCCCAAGGTCATGTGGTCACTTTTGCGACCCTCTGACAAGCAATCAGTGAGGAAGCTAGATTCACTTAACAACCGGGTTATTAACTGCAGTGATTCACTTAATAACTGAGGCATGAAAGGTCATAAAATGGGGAAAAACTCAACAGAACTTTTTGGCTCAATTGTGGACATAAGTCAAGAACTACTTGTATTTTAAAGCCTGATTTTAGTGAATATGTTGGAAGATGTCTTAAGCAGGGCCATATCAGGGTTGTGTTTGACCTCAGTGGGCTGAGTGGGCATGGCTAAATGGGCATGACCAGCTCAATATTCTGCAGCCCCCTGCCAGCAAAAACAGAGCCCAGTGGGGTGGGGCCTGTGCACCTCCTTCCTGTGCCCCATTTTAGCTGGCAGAAACACCCTGGGCCAGTCCACCATTGTTTCCAGGGGGGCCCTGTGGGCCAGATCTAATCACCCTGCAGGCTGAATCCAGCCCGCTGGCCTTGAGTTTGATACCCCTATCTTAAGCAAAGATAATAGACTTCTGGGAGAAGGATAATAGCTTTTCCTTGTAGGGAGCCCCCACCCATCCCAGATGGTGCATAGGTTCTGTTTGGAACTTTAAAATGCACCATAGTAATGGTGCCCGCCAATTATAGTTGTAAGTCATGATCGTCATAAGGCAGATGGTTACATGATTGACCTGATTTTGCAGCTTTCCCCCCCCCATGGTCACTAAATGACTGTTGTCTTTAAGTAATTGACATGCACTTAAACTGGGGTCATGTGACCGTGGGAACTTCTGAACCATGTTGTAAGTTCTTTGTAACTTCAGTAACTCCTCAATCAGCTGTAGATTATATAGAGCTTTTTGAGAACTAGAAAAAGAAAAAGAAATGACTCTTGAAATATACTGTATGAATCCACTGTGGATCTGTGTGTAAAGTTTCAGAAGTACTGAGGGTAGGAATACTATGCACATTACTATCTATGCATTCTGGATCTAATGCTGAAAACAAATTGCATTAAAAAGTTTAAATTGTGCCCCTTGGGCAGGCAAAAGCTCATCAGTAGAGTTTCCTTTCAAATATGTTTTAATTAGAAAAGGAGATGTTTTCAAGGTGTGACTGATTTGTCCACAAAAACCTCCAGAAAAGTGGACATTTGTGCTATATGTGAGCAACCATACCTCCCTATCAGAAAAGTACAGAGCTCAAGTGTAATTAACTTAACAAAGAACGATTGTACGTTTGGGAGGTGCATGTTGCAAAACTTAGCTTTTACACTAATTGGAATATTAACTATCCATCTTACTGTATATTTTTAATGTTCTTCTTGCTTTTTAAATACATACTGGAGGAATCTGCCTATGGAAATCAGCATTTAATTAAATGATAGTCCAGGTGTATTTAATTAAATGATAGTCCACAATCCAGATGGCCTAAAAATACTTTATATAGTTTTTAGATTAAGTTATAAATGTTTGGTATGGAGTTACCTGAAGATTGATGGAGATGCATTTGAAAAGCATTATTTTTTTATTGATTCTTAATGTAGTAAATTACTAAAGTTATTTGGCAGCAAACAGAAATGGCCTGTGATGTTGTTCACATTTATTCTCCTGATAGTACCACAATTTGCATTAATTGCATTGCTAGTGCACTCACTTATATTAAAAGGCTTCTAGTATAATTAATCCTTTTTATTTCAAATCATTTTGGCACAATTTCCAGCAATAAACACTCATAAAAGGTAGACACTTGAGAAATAACAAGCAGGTTGCTTCAATATACCTATTGCTATTTTCTCTTGACATGAAGTTATTGATAGGCTTCTAGGAGCCAGTATTGCATATGGCCTAAGAATTAAGACTCATGTGAAAAATGGTAAGTGGATTATTTTGCATAAAAAATAGACAGTTCTTGAATCTGTGTAATTAACCTGTGTTTAAAAAAATACCTTGATTTATGCCTATATTTGTATTTCAGTTGCATACATTATGGAAATTTAATTTGTAATCCATTTAGCTGATGTGATCATAGTATTTAGAACCATCATTTATTAGGGCTAGTATATTAAATGCTTTAAAGCTACTTTTCCCAACGTGATTCTCTCAAGAGGAATTATAATTGCAACTTCCAGAAATTTACAGAACATCTGGAGGGCATCCAATTGGAGAATGCTACTTTAAAAAATTCATTTTGAGATGAACTAAGAAAAAAACAGGCACAAAAAGGAATTGTACCAAAGTAGATATATATAGTGAGTTATAAGTGACATTTGTATTAAATATAGTTTGTGTTTCTCTTTGTATTTGGCTCCTCTCTTAATGATTAAAACTGCAAACAAATGACTACAAATTTAAATTCAGCTGCACAGATGAAGGTTTTATTCGTCATGGCTTTATTAAAAATTCTGCAGCTGCCTTAGTGGAATTCCTCCTTAGTTTTTGCTCTCATTGTTTGCATTTTCCTGGTGATATCTATCTGTAATTAACAATGATTCTTAAGAAATAAGGCACAGTGTCATTTAGTCTGTTCAGAATTAAGTTGAACTTTTATCTATTCATCTTAGAAAATTACTAAAAGTTTTTCCCAAAATCTATTTTAAAATAATAAATAAACACAGTAAAATTTACTGAGTGAAGTGTGTCGTATATACTTTTGAGTTTACTTGAAAACACACACACACACCATATTTAAAGCAGATTCGATTATCAATATTGTAAATACAATTATAGAAATTATATATAGATGGAGATGGAGATAGGATTGAATAGTATCTAAACAGAAAAAGAAAATCTTAAATGGGAAAAATATATAAATTTAATCAGGTGGATTTTCCTTTTTGGTGGGGGGGCGTAAAAAGTTTTTTATTTTTATCTTTTACAAACATTTAGTGAACAATATGGTTCCAGGTTTTTACATTTCCATACAAACATGGCCTTAATTGCATAATTATCTTTCATATTCAACTTCTTATATCATTACATTTTCTATAAGTTGTCACAAAATGTTCTTTACACTTATTTTATTCATTTTCAGTTCATATCTTAGCTTATTCCATTTTTCTTTAATTGTGCTCATATCTTCTTTATATAATAAATGACTTCCGGTGCCGTTTCTGTCATGGACAGACCGAAGACTGCAATTGTGCGTGGGTTGGATCCATACTGTTTCAGTTAGAGGGCTCTGAACAGGGCAGCACCACCCTGTAGAGGTGGGGAAGAAGGGGGAGACTGCCTGTCAGGTTGAGGGGAGCCACATCTCCCCTCCCTGGCTAGGTAAACACCCCCTGAAGGTGGGCTGCAGTGGTGGCAAGTATGGCCAACCTGAACACAGAGCGCTATCCAGGACAAAGATTGTGCAGGAGTGGTGAAAAAGCGGACAGTGTGGAGACAAAGCAATATTGGAATACAAGAGTACCCCGGATTAAAGTTTTAAGAGACTTTAAAGAAAGACTGTAAAAGCGGAGACCAGAAAAAGTGGGGGAAAAAATTGAAAGTGGCTTTGAACCTTAAAAGGAGTTAAATTGAAAGAGGAAGTAAGAAAATATTTGTTTGGACAGTTATATGATTTTGGCACTAAAGAGGCATACTAAAAGCTGAACTTGAAAGTGCCAAAAAGAAACAATATTTAATAATTGGACTTATTGGATTATTGAAACTTAAAAAGTTGTAAATAGGGAACAGAAAGTGAAAAGAAAAGGTGGAACTTGAACATAGCAGAGAGTGCCACCTAATGGCAAAGGAAAATTCAGTAACTCTTTAAAATAGTGCTTGGTTCTCTTGAAATTGGAACTTGATACAAAATAAGAGGAACTTTGATACAATAATATAGAAACCTGAAAAATGAAATTAGAATATTATAAAGGAAGAGGAAAGAAGCTGAAACCCTAGGAATACAAGATGACCGAGAAAAATTCAAAACCCAACGGAAGGAATTTAATAATAAAAACGTATAAACATTGGACTATTTTGACCCTGGAAAATTTAAACAGGATTTAACACAAGTTGATTACTAGAAGCTGGTTTAAATAAACTATTGGATAACTGGATTGGACTTAAATATTGAAGAAAGAGATAAATAAATTAAACTTGAAAGAGGTGTACAAAAATAGCAGAACTTTGGAAATAAAATCGGACTTAAGAAGCATAAGGGAAATGATATATGAAAGAGCTGAACTGTGCAGTATTGCCTTACAAATATTAGAAATTGTGACATTGGAGAACAAAGAACAAGGAGAGCCAAACAAAGAAAAAGGAAACAGCAGAAAAGAGAATTACAGAAGAAAGCTCAAAAGGGAATGGGATAAAAATCAGAGTCAGAAATGGAGGAGAAAAAGAAAGGGAAAGGGCCAGAGAAGGATACAGAAAGAAAAAAGAAAAAAAAGAAAGGAAATTATATGGCTAAAAGACCTAGAGATAAAGGGTAGATAAAGAATAAGAAAGGGGATTCTGCAAGGTAATATGTAGTGATATATAAGAATGTAGATTTTAAAAATGGAAAGTTTGGAACTGATGTTTTTTTCTTTTTTTAAATTTGATTATTTCTTAAGAATCATTGTTAAATTACAGATAGATATAACTGGAATAAATGTTAAAGTGGGAAACTATGATAAGAATGTCAATTAAACTTAATAAAATTAAGAATGCCGCTAAAACGAACTATGAGAATTGTACTAAAAAGATTGATATCTGTTTCTTATAATCAGATGAAAAGATTAATGTATTTGAAATAATAAAAAATTTAAAGTATAAAGGAATATTAGGAAAGAATACCATGTGGAATCTAGCCTAAAATGTATATGTGATATGTAGTACTTAGGAGATTATTGCTATTAACCTGGAAAGTGATAATTAAAAATGATTATATTATGGTAATTTTTAATATGAGTTAAAGGGGAGTAAATTGAGTGATGTATAAGATAAAAGGGTGGTACACTCAAATTGGCAATTAAGGGGGAAATGTTTGGAACTACTTAAATTAAGATGTAATTTATTGAATAATGAAATAAGAGTATGTGATGAAATTGCAAATATGACAGATAAAAGTATAATGAACATAGAATAGGATATAAGAATTTTTAGATATTATATAAAAAGATATGAACAGGTGGATTTTCCAAGCTTAAATTTTTCTGTTATTCTTTTGTTTGTTCCTATGAGTCACTGCAGCTGAATTAAGTATGAAGAACAAACATGGGGTTTGCAATTTTTCATAATTTACAAAATTCAGTTCCCTTTAATGTAGGATTGCTCATTATAAGATAGGACTAAATGCATATGCATTTTTGCAATAGTGGTGAATATTTATAGCTCGCTCGAAGAATGAACTTCCACCCTCCTATGCATTTTTACTGTAAATAGACTTGAGAATAAAAATGTAATTTTAGATTTAGATTATTTTTCTGCTACATATCCTTAATTTTCTTGTACAATATTATGATTTATCATATTGGGTATATATGTTTCACTTTGCTGATAGTTGACTAAATAAAGATTATTAAATACTATATAAAAAGCCATGAGCTTTTTAGCAGGCATAGGAAATGAATGTATGTGTTTCCTGTTCTCCTGGGTGAATATCAAATGAGTGATTTCAATCTCTTTACACTTTTTTTAAAGGCTTTATATGAAAATATGCTGGTTGAGCTTCCTTTCGCCAGTTTTTTCCTCTCCAAGTTGCTGGGGACAAGTGCTGATGTCGACATTCATCATTTGGCATCCCTCGATCCTGAAATGTACAAAAACCTCCTTTTTCTTAAGAGCTATGAAGATGATGTAGAAGAACTTGGGCTAAACTTTACCGTGGTAAATAATGATTTGGGAGAAGCACAGGTAAGAAGAAGACATTTCTCTATCTGTTATAGCCAGTTAACTATTAATTTCTCAGCACTATTTGCATTCAGATGCCATGGTGATAAAGCACTGACAAAATAATTGCTGTTTGCTCTATTTGGAATCAAAGCATACAACGTTTGACTGTTTTGGTGATGTGAACTGACGCTCTCCCCCGCCACCTCTATTTTTTTTTGTCTTTTTTGCCCAAGACAGACAATTGATGTGGTTATGTTTTTATTTCAAATTTGAATTCTTTATAACATAGTTTTATGTCTCGTGGGCTTGCCCAGGCAATCATCAGGAGTCAAAGCTGACTCAAAAGCAACACATGTGTGTGTGTGTGTGCACGTGCGTGCGCGCACACACACACACACACACACACACAAGAAATAGCTTGTAGTTAAAAACTTTCAGTTGAAATTTGGGTTTGTTCTTTTTAGGTAATCTGTCCATTAGTTCATAAAGTTTCTACCATTTTTCTGTACTGATACAAAAGACTGCATTAAATGCCTGTTAATGTTCAATATTCTACAGCAGGGGTGTCAAACTCAGTTTCATTGAGGGCTGCATCAGGGTTGTGTTTGACCTTGGAGGGATGGTGAGCATGGTCATGATGGGCGTGGCTAGATCGTTGTCTGTGCTGGGGGCACCTGTGGTCGCCAAATGCTAAGACAGAACTTGCCTGAAGGTATCACTCACATTCATTAAAATCTCGTTCTTTTCTTTTCTTTTTTCTTTTCTTTTCTTTTTCCTTCTTCCTTCCCCTCTTATTTTTTCTTCCTTGCTGTCTTACCATCGTTCCTTTTTTTTGTCTTTCCTCTTTCCCATTCTCCTTTCCTGTCTTGCATGTTCGAATGCAAAAGGGGAAACTTTTCTCCTTTTGTTTTTAGTTTGTTTTGCCAGTTCTCTGCCAGTGAAAACAGAGCCCGGGGAGCCCCACGCAGCACTCTGTGCCCTCTTTTTGGCCACAACAGCCTCCTGCAGCTCTCTGCCAACAAATATAGCTTGGGGGGGGCGCATGCACCCCTCCCCCAAGCTCCGTTTTTGGTGGCAGAAGCACTGTGGGCCAGTCCTTTGCTGTTTCCAGGCCGGCCCTTTGAGTTGGATTCGGCCCGCAGGCCTTGAGTTTGACATCCCTGGGGTAGAGGAATCCCTGACTGTTCATCTATAATGATAACAAACCTTGCTACACTGAATCAAATTTGGGCATTGTGCAAGCAGTGGAAGGCTGGCAGGCAGTTATTACTAGTTATCACTGTTCCAGTGGAAGGCAGTTATTACTAGTTATCACTGTTCCAGTGGAAGCATGGCTTTGCCTTGAATTCAGTGGTCTCTTTGCTTTGCCCCTTAAAACAATCCATTTCACACACATCCCCACCCACTTGCTATAGGAATCCTGACAGAATTTAAACAATAGCCAGATCCAAGCACAGCAGCTAATCCTGAACTTTGAACACATTTCAATTTGAACAAACTTTTTTCAGTTCTGATTTGAACTCTCAAAACTTTGAACTCTCAAAAAAAAGGGCAAAAAACAGAGAGAGCTCTTTTTAAATCAAGAGGCATCCTAATACTTGTTTAATAAACTTCAAAAAGTTGCAGGTGTTTGAGGCAAAATCTTGAATTCCATTCCTAGCAAGCTTTGATGTCTTTTTTCCAAAATAATGTAAAGCTGGAATGAGGGAGTAGCTAGAGCACTGATGTATTTTCCTAGGGAATGTATGTTTTCCATGTTTTGTCCAGAGAGATTTTCAGCGGTTGGTATCAACAAAAGTTTGTTGAATCAAACTTCTTCACAATCCCTGTTGTTCCATTATGCCACCTAGTGGCAAATGCTGTGATCAAGGGGCCATATTCCTTCCTCCTTAGCCAAAATATACCCTTCCAGACAAAGACCCATTCTTCTAAGTATTGATAGTGCAATATAAAAATAATGTATTCATAATGAATGAAGATTAAAGTGTGGACTGCTGCATCAGTGCAATGTCATGGAAGGTGATTGAAAGATTGGGGCTAGGGGGAATAATTTGCCTACAGCAAATGAGATTGATTTTATAGAAGATGTTTGTGTTTTTATAGGTGGTTGAATTAAAGCTTGGAGGAAAGGATATTCCTGTCACTAGTGCAAACAGAATCGCCTACATCCATCTCGTGGCAGATTACAGGTTAAATAAACAAATCAGACAGCATTGCTTGGCATTCAGACAAGGTCTTGCCAATGTGGTTAATCTTGAGTGGCTCAGAATGTTCGATCAACAAGAAATACAGGTATAATTGCCCAGCCAAATGGAGAAAATGATGCATTTAGTGATTTTTTTAAAAAAAATTAAGATTCTAATGTTCTGCCTAGATGTATTAACCATGTATATACTGCTTTTTCTCCAACACTTCCAGGTTTTGATTTCTGGAGCCCAGGTTCCAATTAGTCTAGAAGATCTTAAAACTTTCACAAACTATTCAGGCAAGTACACTGTAAATCAAGGTGGTGTTGAAGGACAAAAATAAAGAATCCAAGCCAGGGAGGCTGAATATGATTAATTCTCTAATGTCAAGAGAAGAATAAATTATATGGTTACGCTCTGTATGCATGCCCACACATGTACTCATTTTGGTGGATGAATAATTAAAGACCAGGGGTAGCAAAAATATATACTAACATAATATGCAGTAATATACAAAAAGGAATGAGTAGTCCTACAAATTAGCAACGCATTTCACTTAATTTTTAAGGTACTCTTATCCCTTAAATAGTATATGAACGAAATGATCATATGATCTTTTAACCATTCTTCTATTAATAAAGATTACCTTTGCAAAATCTTACTGTTCATTAGTTCACCCTTCCATCCTGAGATTGTTTTTCAGAGTCAGGTGTAGGAAGACTGAATTATTGTTTTCTGATCATGTAGAATAACACTAACTCAGTTTTAATGCAGTTTTATTTATTTTTTTAAATGGTAGGAGGTTATACTGCAGATCATCCAGTAATCAAAATCTTTTGGAGAGTAGTTGAAAGTTTCACCGATGATGAGAAACGTAAATTACTCAAGTTTGTGACAAGCTGCTCACGACCTCCTCTCTTGGGTTTTAAGGTATTTGCCTTCATAGTTTTTTCTTTTAGCTAATTTGTTACAGCCATAACTATAGTGTATTAATAAAAAATGGTTTAATTAAAAACTAAAGCAACATTAAAGTAATGGGGATATAGACATGTACATTGTAGAAATTGGGATAATTCCCAAATAAAAATTAAGGTTTTATGTCTACTCTAGGACTATATTTTAAATATTTTTAAAAGAATCTATAGCAGTCAATGTAATGATACTGTAGTTCTAAATATTTAGTCTTAGAAGTATGCTTCATTGAATTTAGTTTGGCTTCTCAGTTAAAAATATATAGGATTGCAGTTTCAGTGTTTTTTGGGGGGAAAGAAAAATTTGCTTAACCTAATAATCCATTTCATCTCAATTATTTCATGTGATAAATGAGCACCATCACTTTCCAAAGAAAGAAGTAGGTCTTTCAGCTGTTATCATGTGATTAGTAATGTGATCGGGATCCTGATCGTGGTGTTGGTTCTGCCTTAAAATGAATGTGGATGTTTTGATCAGCTTCTATAATGTAGAAAAACATAGAACCATCCATGCTTCCTTCACTGCATGGACTTATTGCACATAGCCGTTGCTTTACATACGGTTCACAACACCCCAAGACACGTTTTCATTCTGTATAGGAGGAGTAAACAACCTGCAATTCAGAAGGTCTACTCTTGAGAGGGCAGTTGCTGAAAAACAAATTATGATGTGCTGCCATTTTATTCCTGATTTCTCCTTCTGTCTTACAAATGTTATATGGAACTTATCTCTAAATTTCTACTTTGAGGTCTCCCTGTAGAACATGGTGTATAACATAGTGGAATTACATATGGTGTATAGTTAATACTTCCCAGTTGCATTTCTAAGTTGATGAAATCCCAGAATCTGTTATCCAGAGCCAAGTACAGAAGTATGATTCAAGAGATCAAGAACATAAATTATTTTGAACAAGAGTACCTGTGAACAGAGTTGGTTTTGGTATCAGAAATGAGCTTACAAATAGTAGCATGAAAATCTACAAGCACAGGTAGTCCTCAACTTACAACCACAATTGAGTCCAAAATTTCCATTGCTAGGCAAGGCATTGTTAAGTAAGTTCTATCCCATTTTACAACTTTGCTGCAATTGTTAAATGAATTGCTGCAGTTGTTAAAGTTAGTAACACAGTTGTTAAATGAATCTAGCTTCCCTGTTGACTTTGCTCATCAAAAAAGTTGCAGAAGGTGCATCACATGACCCCAGGACACTGCAACCATAAAAATGTGCATGTCAAGTGCATGAATTTTGGTCACATAACCATGGGCATTCCAGTCTTTAAGTGTAAAAAAATGGTCATAAATAACTTTTTTCAGTGCTATTATAACTTTGAATGATCGTTAACAAATGGCTGTAAGTCAAAGGCTACCTGTAGTCCTCTTTTAATAAACACAACTTTGACTGGCAATTCAGTTATTAAACAAAGTAGTTGCTAAGTGAAACTGCAATTGTACTTAACAGTGTGGTTTCACCTTTGCTTTCCTTTCATTACCAGACCTGCAAAAGGTCTATGATTGGTTATAAAGTTACTTTTCACCACTATTATAATAGCAAATTGCTGCTAAATGAGGACTACCTGTATTCTTGCTTTCTTCCTAGTCTTTGTCCCACTTGAATAGCTTAAATTTGAAAGAATGAAATCCTTTTTGTTCTGAATGCTGAGTCAGTGGGACCTGTAAAATGGCGATCTCCATTTTCTCTTGGAATGGAATCTTGATTTACTTTCTGTCCATACCCACATTTGGGACCAGAATTTCTGTTACTAAGCAAGGCAGTTAAGTGACTTGCGTCGAATTTATTATTATTATTACTATTATTATTGTTACTATTATTACTATTATTATTATATTTCAGTTGATAAGCGAATGATTGCAATTATTAAGGGAACCGAGGGATTGTTAGGCAAATCTGACTTTGTCAGAAGTTGCTGGGAAGTTTACAAATGGCAACCACATGACCCCAGTCATTATAACTACATGTCGGTTTCCAAGCACCCAAATTGTGATCATATCACCGTGGGAATGCTATGATGGTTGTAAGAGCGGCTGTAAATCACTTTTTTTTCTTTATTAAACAAACAAACACAACCATGAACAAAAAATACATTAAAAATATTGAACATGGTACAGCCTTCCTAACATCCATCTTTGTCATTACTTTGCTAAGTCTAATAATAATAATAATAATAATAATAATAATAATAATAATAATATAATAATAATAATAAATTTTCATTCTATATTTATTTTATATATACACATAATCTTTATTCTCTTGAATCTTCCTCTTCTCTAGCCAATCATAAAATGTATCCCATATTTTATAATAATCCGAATCATCCTTATTTTTTAATTCCTTTGTTAATTCATCCAATTTTGCACACATCATAATCCGAATCATCCTTATTTTTTAATTCCTTTGTTAATTCATCCAATTTTGCACACATCATAATTTTCCTAATTATTTCAAATTCATTTGGATATCTTTACTTTTCTATTGCTGTGTGTATGCCAATCTTGCTGCAGTAATTATATGGATTATTAAATATATATTTTCCTTGTCATATTTCCTTGTATTAATCCCTAACAGAAAGAACTCTGGTCTATATTCTATTTTCATCCCACATATTTCTTCTAGCCACTTCTGTAATTTTTGCCAATATTTTTGGGTCTCTTTGCAGCTACACCACAAATTCACAAGTTCCTTTTTCTTTATTACATTTCCAGCATGTGGGGGAAAGTTTTGAATACATTATTGCCAATCTTGATGGAGATACGTGCCATCTATAAAATAATTTATACAAATTTTCCTTAAATGGTATGGCTAATGTCATCTTTTTATTTCTTTTCCATAATATTTGCCAATCGTCTAAATTGATGCTATAACCGAAATTTTTCATCCATACCACCATCGTTTCCTTTATTTTTTCTTCTTCCAATTTAAATTCCAATAAAACTTGATAGATTTTTTTTTATCATCTTCTCATCGGTTCCTAATATTATTTCATCTAATTTTGTCTTAGTTCTACTAATTCCCCACTCTTTCTTGTTTCTTAAGTATTTCGATTGGAGTTGCAAATAGGCCCATCATTCCCTATCAATTCCTTGATTTTTCAGATCTTGTCTAGATTGTAATTCCCCCTTTATCATTTAATATATCTTCATAGGTGATGATTTTTCCTTCTCTCAGTAGATGTGGGTGCATCGATGCTTCCAAAGTCGATACCAAATAGGTGTTTCTACATACATTTATTTTATTCCATGTATTTAAGAGAGTCTGTCTAACTTTATGTCTTTGAACATAGTTATAGCCCTTTTGATTATCCTGCCAGAGGAAAACATGACATCTCGACTGCAAATTGTAACCTTCTAATGTTAATATTCTTTTATTTCTATGGTTTATCCAATCTTTCACCCAGGTTAGAATTGCAGCTCTATAATACAATTCCCAGTCGGATAGGTCAAATCTTCCTCTTTCTGTAGCATCTTGCAGCAACTTCAATTTGACTCTTGGTTTTTTCTTTTGCCATATAAATTTGCTGTTATTTTATTCAAATTATCAAAAAACATTTTTTCCAATTTTATGGGGGCATTTTGAAAAAGGAATAATAATTTAGGTAGTACATTCATCTTTATTGCTGCTATCCTTCCCATGAAGGGTAGTCTTAATTTATCCCATTTTTCCAAATCTTCAGATATTCGTTTTATTAATGGGTCATAAAGATCTTTTTTGAGTGTTGTATATCTTGCCAAAATTATAATCCCCAAATATTTAACTTTCTCTACAATTTGGGTGCCCATTCTTGCTGCTAAAGTTTTCTTTTGTTTATTTGTCATATTTTTGTAATTATTTTTGTTTTCTCCCTATTAATTTTTAGCCCCGCGACTTCTCCAAATTATCTATCAGTTTTGGTCCCGCACTTTGTGGTTCTTCTAAAATAAAAAGTAAATCATCCGCAAACACTTGTAATTTAAACTCTTCTTTTTTATTTTTAAACCTTTAATTTCTGCTTCTTTTCTAATTATTCTTGCTAACACCTCCAACGTCAAAATAAACAAAAGTGGTGATAGTGGGCATCCCTGTCTAGTTCCTTTTTGGATTTGAAATTTGTTTGTTATCCCCCCATTCACCAAAATTCTGGCTCCTTGTTTTTCGTATATTGCCAATATAACATTTAAGAATTTTTGTCCTAGGTCCATATATTTAACTTGCTGCAAAATGAAATCCCATTTCACGTTGTCAAAGACCTTTTTGGCACCTAAGAACACTAATGCCACCTGGTCACCACTATGATCCTCATAATATTCTGTGATACCTAAGGTTGCCCTAATATTAATTTTGAGTTGTCTATGTGGGAGGAATCCATTTTGAGCTATAGAAATAAACTCATTTAAAAATTTTTTAAGTCTTTCTGCAATAATTGTCACGAAGATTTTATAATCGACATTTAATAAGGATATCGGTCTAAAATTTCCAAGGTATGTTTGGTCACTTCCTTCTTTAGGGATGATTGTAATCATAACTTCTTTCCAAGATTGTGGAATTTTTGCATCTTCTAGAACTTCCATTAAATATTTTGAGCATTTTAGTACTTAAAATGTCCTGTTGCGATTTATAAATTTCTGCTGGGAGCCTATCTGGGCCTGGAGTTTTATCATTTTTCTGTTTATTTATTGCCCAATGGAGTTCTTCTATTGTTATTTTCCGATTCAGGATATTTTTTTCCTCATCTAAAATTTTTGTGAGTTCTGCTTTCTTTAAACATTCATTTATTTTTTCCTCTGTTGGCTATTCCTCCTCCCTATATAATTTCTTATAATATTTTTGAATTGTCTCTTTTTTTTCTTCTTCTTAATAGCAAATCTCTCCTTAGTTGTTTCTTAACTTGGTAATCCATCTCTTTTCTTTTTGTTTTTTAAATTTGTAAGCCAGCCAGTGACCTGGTGTGTTCACATTTTCAAATATATATTGTTTTGTCATTTTTAATTGATGGGCTATCACTTTTTTAGTATGCCATTGTAACTTTGTCATGGCCTCAATGTTCCAGAACTTCAAACCGTTGGCAAAAAAATGGTTGTAAATCACAACCTTCATACTCAAAAGTTTATTGTAAAATACAGTGGTTAAGACGCTGAACTTGTCGATCAGAAAGGTGGGCAGTTTGGTGGTTCGAATCCCTACCACAGTGTAATGGAATGAGATCCCGTTACTTGTCCCAGCTTCTGCCAACCTAGCAGTTCAAAAGCATGTAAAAATGCAAGTAGAAAAATAGGGACCCCTTTGGTGGGAAGGTAACAGTTTTATGGGCACCTTCGGCATTTAGTCATGCTGACCACATGACCACCATCTTCGGATAGTGCTGGCTCTATAATGGCTTTGTAATGGAGATGAGCACTGCCCTCTAGAGCTGGAAACGACTAGCACATATGTATGAGGGGAACCTTTATCTTTACTTTACATGTGATTTTGCATTGGAAAACAGAACAGAGAAAAATGAGAATGGGTGAAGCTTCCCAGTCATTCCTACTGATGCTTGTTCGTCAATCATAAGAGGCTACTAATCAGCTATAGAATACCAAAAGTTGCTATTACTTTACCCACCAAAGTGAGGAAGACATATTCTTACCCTATTGTGCCACTGTGGCCTTAGACCTTTCAAAAGAATAGCATAATTAGTGCTTATAATAAATGTCCTTGCAGTACTTTGTAGATGAAGAAGAGAACCATGTTCTGTAAGTAGATGTAATTAGTATTTGCCATGAAATAAATGGATTCAATTAACCAAAAACATACTATTGAGGGCAACATTAGAGCAACATGTCAACAAAATTAATTATGTACAGCTGTATTAAAATAAAAGATATTTCAATTTTACTGTTAAGGGTGGAATTTGGAATTGCCTAACCTGAAATCTTACCCAGGCTCTATTATGGAACTTTCACCTATTGCTAAAGTTAGTCCAGACTCATTTAGAAGGAAGTCCTTTATTATTTATAAATAACCCAGTCATGACTTTCATCATTAAAAAAAAAAGTCAAGTCTTCACTCCCAACTGGTTGAACTCTCACTAATGTAGGCTAAAGCTAATTAAAGTTTAATAAGTTTAACAAATGAAATGGTTACAGACAAAAAGAAATCATTAAAGTGCAGTTGAAAACTGTTAAGTTCCAATCAGGGCACACAATAAATTGGTGCTTCTTCTGCTGTTTCTTTCTCTGCTCTTGCAGATTCCCGTTGTAGAGTAGTTAATTATATGACAAATGGTGCCCTTGGCTTGGCATTTCAACAGAGAACTTCATTTTTAACATTTTTAAAGCTTTAAAAGTAAGAAAATTCAATTAGTGCTCCGAGAGCTAAATGCTAAATACACAGCAGTTTAGCTATGACATACATTTTAAGGCCTCCATTTAGACAATTACTTAAAATCTCATTATCCTCTTGACTCAGGGTGCTAGGTGTTTTCTTTTATCCTTTCTAAAACCAGATTATCTGTTTCAACTCACCAAAGCACATGATGAACTTAATACTCCCTTTTCAAGGAAAGTGGAACTTTGGTTATATAACACAGTGGTCATCAACAGGTAGTCCGTGGCCCACTGGTGGTCTGCAAAAAAATTTTGGTGGTCCACAGAGAAATGTCACTCCCAGAGCAACCCCTAAAGCAATTAATCCAGGCTGCACAGAAACACAAGTCTGCCCTGCCCACATGGCCTGCGGGAACCCTCCCCGCCCACTCACTCCTTACCTGTCAAACTTGCCTGCTAAGTTGCTATTCCCCCCCCCCCCGACCATCAGCTGTTCTGCTGTGCCATTCAGATTAGCTAGAAAGCAGGAAATCGTTGGAGCTAATCTTTAGATCTTCAGCTCTGCTTATCTCCCTTACAACTGAAGCTTCTATTATTCAGTGCAGATTCAGATAGCCAATGGCAGAAACACAGATCACTAAGTGAATCTGTGATTCTGTGAGCAACTCAATCTGCCTGCCTGCTTTGCCTGATTTTGGGTAAAAGTTGCTATTTTTTAATAAAAAAAATCAATATTTACATCAATATTTATAATATTTACATACATGACCAGCCAGTCACATGACCACCAAGTTAGGCCACACTCAAAAACCGGTTGTTAAGAAATTTGAATCCTACCCCTGCCTCTGTGTTTTTGTGTGTGTGTGTGTGTGTGTGTGTGTGTGTGCGCGCGCGTATATATGAGAGGGAGAGGGAGGTTAGATCACGTCTCTCTCTCTCTCTCCCACCAACATCAGCAAGCCACTATCAGTCAAAATTCATATTAGTGGTCCCCGGGATTTAAAATTATGAGTTTGGTGGTCCCTGAGATCCAAAAGGTTGGCGACCCCTGATATAACACATAAACTGCCTTCTCATTTTTGTTAAGGGAAATAATTTTCACAGAATAGGAAACCCTATATAAACACTTAGGGAAGCTGTTTTTCTCTCTGTATTTATTCTATTTATATGTTATTTGCTTCCTTTTAAAAGCATTCCCCCCCCCCCCAGAATAGGAGTACAATTTTTTCCTGTTTTAAATAAGTTTTCTCAGGGCAAGAATACAATTTGTTCCTGTTGTAAATAAAGTAAACTTAGTTATGTATACAAAGGAATAATTGGAAAAGAAATGTTTGACCAGTCTCAAAACAAATTTCCATGTGGTATAATTTAATGACATGTGATGTTGTCCAGGATTCTGGATACTAAATAAAAATGAGGTTTTATGTAAATTGAAAGCCATAAATATAATTCTTTCCTAAAGGATGAGCCTGAATGTAAAATTCTTTCTTCTTGAGAATAACAGAAAATTTTGAGTCCAAATCTTGTGTAATTCTCAGCCGCTCTTTCAATGAGACCAATCTTTGTGAGTCTTCCTATTACCATCCCAAATATATGTGCATGAGATATGTGTAAATGTTTATATACACTGCTCAAAAAAATAAAGGGAACACTTAAACAACACAATGTAACTTCAAGTCAATCACACTTTTGTGAAATCAAACTGTCCACTTAGGTAGCAACACTGATTGACAATCAATTTCACATGCTGTTGCGCAAATGGAATAGACAACAGGTGGAAAGCATAGGCAGCTAGCAAGACATCCCCAATAAAGGAGTGGTTCTGCAGGTGGTGACCATAGACCACGTCTCAGTTCCTATGCTTTCTGGCTGATGGTTTGGTCACTTTTGAATGCTGGCGGTGCTGTCACTAGTGGTAGCATGAGACGGAGTCTACAACCCACACAAGTGGCTCAGGTAGTGCAGCTCATCCAGGATGGCACATCAATGCGAACTGTGGCAAGAAGGTTTGCTGTGTCTGTCAGCGTAGGCCCCCTAAAGAAACGCCACCCCACACCATTACTGACCCACTGCCAAATCGGTCATGCTGGAGGATGTTGCAGGCAGCAGAACATTCTCCACGGCATCTCCAGACCCTCTCACATCTGCTCAGTGTGAACCTGCTTTCATCTGTGAAGAGCACAGGGCGCCAGTGGCGAATTTGCCAATCTTGGTGTTCTCTGGCAAATGCCAAACGTTCTTCACGGTGTTGGGCTGTAAGCCCAACCCCCACCTGTGGACGTCGGGCCCTCATACCACCTTCATGGAGTCTGTTTCTGATCGTTTGAGCAGCCACATGCACATTTGTGGCCTGCTAGAGGTCATTTTGCAGGGCTCTGGCAGTGCTCCTCCTGTCCCTCCTTGCACAAAGGCGGAGGTAGCAGTCCTGATGCTGGGTTGTTGCCCGCCTACGGCCTCCTCCACGTCTCCTGATGTACTGGCCTGTCTTCTGGTAGCACTTCCATGCTCTGGACACTACGCTGACAGACACAGCAAACCTTGCCACAAGCTCGCATTGATGTGCCATCCTGGATGAGCTGCACTACCTGAGCCACTTGTGTGGGTTGTAGACTCCGTCCCATGCTACCGCTAGAGTGAAAGCACCGCCAGCATTCAAGTGACCAAACCATCAGCCAGAAAGCATAGGAACTGAGAAGTGGTCTGTGGTCACCACTTGCAGAACCACTCCTTTATTGGGGATGTCTTGTTAACGGCCTATGCTTTCCACCTGTTGTCTATTCCATTTGCACAACAGCATGTGAAATTGATTGTCAGTGTTGCTACCTAAGTGGACAGTTTGATTTCACAAAAGTGTGATTGACTTAGAGTTACATTGTGTTGTTTAAGTGTTCCCTTTATTTTTTTGAGTGTATATTTTATGCTGAAAGGCACCAAAATTTCCATCATGACTACTGGCTTAAGAAGTGCGGATTCCCAGTTCCCTGATACTTCTAGGACTATCTTCTTACGTTCCCATAAGTGTCCATAGAATTTTGTTTTAAATGGCAGCCTCTTTCTAAGTGTTGTATGATTCCATATATAGATTAATAACTGTAGAGACTGAGGGAATAGTCTTGAAGGACAGGTGGATGAGATTCTTTCAAGACAATGGTCAGATAAGTGAAGCTACGTAGCACCTCTCAGTCACATGTTCACCAGTTAGTATATTTTGTCCTGTTTAAAATTGTTAACCCAGTGTGTGGGTTTTTTTTAACTTAGTGACCACTTCACTTAATAACTCTGTCATCAGTCCCAATTACAGTTGCTGAACAAGGACTCCCTGTACAATCCCTAGGCCCTTCCATCCCTAGATTACATGGTATAAAACAACATGCATAATGAAATGATTTAACATCCAATCTCTCTTGCAATCAAACTCACTATAACTCACTTTTCATTTTCTACTCCAGAGCCAGCCTTCACATTTCATCTCAAAAGCCCTGCAGAAGAAGCACAGCTTAGCTGGATTCCCAAATGACATTAAAGAGAGCAACTCTTAACCTATTAGCTTATTGTTTTTAAAAAGGGAGGGTACAGCTGAGAAGGCTAGCTTACAGGCATCTTCCCATTGGAACTCCTGGGAAGAGAAATTGTAGTATACCACCTTCTGCTGGATCATAACAGATGGGTAAAGCAGTTAGTCTCAGGTATATCTTGCCTAAAAGACACACAAAGTTTTGTAGGTGATAGCATCTTTCATTGCACTGGAAATCAGTTGCTAGTTAGTACCGCTCCTGCAACAATGACATACCATGCTATATTAGAGATCTATTATTCTGCAGATGATTTATAATCAATCAAGTGCTCTCACAGCCTTCATATACTTGAGGTTGACGAGGCATCCAATGGAAATGCCTTTTAATTGCATTGAGACCCCTCTGTTCTCCCCTTCTGAGAATAGATTGATTCATCAGACGAACTGAATGTTTATTTCTTTAGAGGTTTTTATATTGTATGTTAATCATCCTTCCACTTCATTATTGAATTACAATGTCCCATTTTTCCAACTTTACATTACTAAAGGTTATCTGATCTCCAGAGTGAAAATGATATCTTTTGACTATTACTGTTACTGTCACATGCTTCTTTAGGGTCATGATTACAGTCAGGCACGGAGATGGCACCGAAAGTCATTTTTAAAACTTCTCATTGTTTTTTCCTTATTTTTTCTCCGGCCACAGGAATTGTACCCTGCTTTTTGCATTCACAACGGGGGCTCTGATTTGGAGCGACTACCCACTGCCAGTACCTGTATGAATTTGTTAAAACTTCCAGAATTCTGTGATGAACACCTTATGCGGAGCAAGCTGCTTTATGCAATTGAATGTGCTGCTGGATTTGAGCTGAGTTGAATTGAAGCTGTGATGGAATGCTTTGCAGAGGAAGTAAATCAGTGCCTATTCCTTAAGCCACTCACACATACACATATCTAGCAGATTAAGAGAGGTCCATATAAATGTTTGCAACTCATTTTCCCATTGAATTATCCTCAAGTAGGTTTCCGTTTTAATGTGAGGCATTAACTGGCTGTCATTTTTTGGGAGTTCAAACCCCACTGAGATTTTCTGGATCAGATTCAAAAAGGAGCAGTTGCTAAGAGCTTTCCAAGAGGGAGCACCTTTGGGACAATGACATCTTCAAGAAAATAACCAAAGATGAAGGCTTTGTGCTGTTTGAACACAAACAATTCCACTAAGTGGCAATAAGTTGATGCAAGTATACTGCAGAGTAGTCGATGGGGAAGAAACAGGGTGATATTCCTGGAGAGGGAAAAGGAACGTTTGAAAACTGGCCTGCAACTCAAGTAATCTCACCTCTTTTGAAGAGGCAGAAATTGTTTACCATTTTTCCCAATTTATTTGCAAGTGGAAAAATAAATGTTTTTAGATGAAAGATTGAGAAATTTATTTGGCCTTTTAAAAAAAAGATTTTTATCTACCTGAATAAGTATGTCTGTTCTTCAGTCATTCTCCTAGCCAGTGTCACAGTCAGTTGCACAATGTTTCAAATAATGTAATTGTTTTTTCCTGATCTGTTCCATTGTTTCTCTGTGCCTGTAGCTTTGAAAAAGTCATATTACTTTAACATATACTATAAATAAAATGGTTATGACAGTAGGAAAGGAATTTGTGTAACAACTATTAAAATAAATTTGTATAAAAGAATCAGGCTTCCTTCTTTGTAGCTGAAAGCTTGCAGGTGTTTTCATTTTCTCTTTCATTTACTCTACCTGGAATGCAATTGGTGAAAAATATTTTATATGTTCTATCAACAGGACAGAGGATGAGGGGGTAGGGATACTTGATTGCATTTGATTGCCAAAAGAAATACTTAAGATAAAAAGAAATAATTCAGAATTGATAATCACACGTAATCAATCTTTCTCATGTGCAATTGTCACTTTTTTAAAGAAAAAAATGATACAATTGGGTCCCTAAAGCATTAACTGGCAGAATCAAGTATGTCCTTTTGGGGCAGTGAAAGAGACTTTGGAACTATTGATCTGAGGGGACCCTCAGCTGGTAGTCTCCAAACTTAAAAGCAATTTTACTGCTGAAGAAGCTCCTAACTTTAATTATTAGCAGTAAACAGCAATATATTTTCAATGTGCAAAAGGGGTCTGAATGGTTTGAAGATGTTTGCTAGTATTAGTATAAAAATGTATAATTTCATGACTTGGATACAAAATGAAGTGTTAAAATGCTATTTGTAGTTTCCTTGTACAGAAATAAAACGATTTTCTTTTTCGTTTTGCTCCAAGCTGCTTCATTTATGTTAACTGTTACAATTCTATTTTTTCACAATTGTCTTTTTTCATTTAAATACATAAAGTATATATTACAGATAACCCTTTTCTAAAATACAATATCTGACAAGAAACTCAACATTTTAAAAATATTATTTTATAATATATTATTTTATAATCTACAGCATTAAATATTTTAAAGCTTTTTGCAGAACTGTATTCTTCTGTTGATTAAAACTATTCTGTTAATCGAAAATATAAACTTTTATATTGTGCAATGCAATTTATTATAGAAATTCAACTGAGTTAGAAGCAAAAGATGAAATTAAGTTGGGAGGGCAATATAGAAAGTTAGCACCCACCCTTCTGCTAGAAGAATGAAATATTCTAGGAAATATTAAAAAGGCAGAATATTTCTCCTAAAAGACAAATTTAAAAAATCTTAAAAGGAAACAGAAACAAAAGAGCTCAGCCCATTGCCCCCAGCAAATATTTTGGTGCCAGCTTGTCTACAAGACAAAAAGACTGGGCCAGTCTATTGTTCAGGGCAAAGCCATTCAGCTACAATAGGAAATTGCCCTTCATTGCTTCACCCAAGATTCAACTAAGCCTGGGACCCAAGACACCCTACAAAGCTAAGACTCACGCCCTCTGAGAATCTGACAGATAATAGGATACATTTCTTGCATAGGAACAGGAAGCTCAAAGGCAAGGCCCAAAAGAAGGTATACATACGCACGCGCACACATCTCTCTCTCTCCATGTGGTCAGTTACCCAGGACTTCAAACCTATGTGATCCTGTCCACCATTAAGCCAGCCTTCCAAGCAGCCTCCATGTTTCCAGTGTGTGTATCTCCACTTGGAATTGAACCTAGATGGACATTTCTTCCAACAGCAGAAAACACAGTATCAAGTAATATTTAACACTTTTTGGGGACTGTAGGAAGTTAACACCCACCCCACTCCTAGAAAATTGAAATATTCTAGGAAATATTAAAAAGGCAGAATATTTCCTGTAAAAAGAATAGAAACTCCAGAGGCAGAGACTCACCCCCACCTTTGCTTATGGGTGGGCCATTAAGGCCTGGGCCAGAATACTTTACATAACAAAGATCTCCAGGTAAAGCTACAGCAATTGCTCAAAAGCCCTTTCAGTGCATCCAGCAAGGCTCAGCCAAGCCTGGAACTCAGGACAGCTTACAGAGTTGCCCCTGCATGGCCCCATGGGAGCTTGGCAACCAATTAGAAACAAGCTTCAATTCAAATCCCAACAAAGGTTATAAAATCCAGGCACTCTCAGCACCTCAGCCATTTTTGTTTTCTTGATCTCTTCCTTCACCTTGATGATCACATGATCATCCTTCCTTTTCACTCTGGAGCTCCAGAGGCCATTAAACCTTCCAAACAGCCTCCATGTTTCCAGTGTTTTTTTCCCCACTTGGAACTGAACCCAGAAGGGTATTTCTACCAATAGAAGCAAGGGCAAACCCTAGAAAGCTGCAGGGATTAATCGAGGCAGCCGCCGTGACTTAAAAGGCGCACACAATAATTTTAAAAAATATTTTCTCCCGCTCTCCTGGGCTTGTCGCCATCCTTTCCATGAGATGCTATTTTCGAGGCAGCCACTAGGGGGCAAGCGCAGCACTAACTTCCCCCAAGAGGAGGCGGGAAGGCTGGTAAACATTCGGACAACTTATTCCAGAACCTTCCGGAACGTTGAGGCCGTGACGAAATTCCTCGGCGGGTGTCTCCCTACCTCCCCTTCCTCGGAAGTAAGTTAACATAGAGACGCGTAGTTTAGAGTGACTCGCCCCATGACTTCAGGGGAATTTCCGGATCCAAAACCACTCTTGCTTTCCCACACCCGCCCTCCTTTGTTGCTGTTTCCTTCCAGCCTTCTCGTGGAGGAAGTGAAACCGGGAAGAAATCCCAGATTTCCTCACAGCTGTGACCCGGGAACAGACCCGTAAACAAGTTCCGGCCCAGAGCGGTGGGCTTCTTTCTAATGAAGCCCTTCCTTTCTGTGGCGCGAGGAATCCTAGCGGCAGAGCGAGGTAGCGGCCCTCCTCGCTCCTCATAGGCCTAAGGTGAGGAGGAAGGTTCAAGCAGCCCTGTTATCCTCATCTCTCCGGCCCTTTCTCAGTTGACCTCCAAAGTGTCGCTCTCAGCCCACCTCGAGCTTTTTGAAACACGTGTCAGTCCCGGAAAAGGCGCCTCGGGCCCTCTCTTTGCGGGAATTTCCCCAGAAAGGGGTGGAACCTCTTGTCCCGGAAGTCCTCGGCTGTTTATACATATACACCCCTCTTGGTATTTTTCTTTTTATTAACTCGCTCTATAAACGCGCGGAACAATTAAGGACGGGGGTTCTTCCGCTGTCTGCGCGTGACGCACTTCCTGTTTGCGGCCCTGCCAGAAGCTGTGGAACTGCTGTTGCTGCTACTGCTCAGCGGGAAGTCAGGCGAGCTCCGAGAGCTAGAAGAAAAAGAAGAGGTCGGGGTGCGGCTGTCTCTGCTCGCAAAAGGGGAAACGAGCGGGTGAGCGCGGAGGAGGCCAAAGGCGGGAAAAACAGTTACGGGTTGTCACCAATTCAGCGCGCCCGCGGGGGGGGGGGGGAGGGGGGGGGGGGGGGTGGGGGGGGGGGGGGGGGGGGGGGGTGGGGGGGGGGGGGGGCGATCCCACAGGGAAATTGGGGGGGGGGGTCGTCTCTCAGCAACGGGTTTTGCGTCGCCCTCCCCACCCCGCCCTTTTTCCACCTTTGGCTCGTCCTCTCTGCGGATTGGCCAAAGCGCGCCGCGCGCTGTGGAAAGGAGGAGAGTAGTCGTCTGCAATACAAGGGGTTTTTTTTCGGGGGTGCGGGGGGAGGATTAGTGACGTCCCGCCCTGCTTGCCTTCGGTGGGAAAACTTGGGAGGAGGCCGGCGCTTGCCTTTCTTCGTCTTGGATGCTTGCCTTAGCGCCAGGTGTTTTTCTTGCCGTTCTCTCCCTTCCCTTCTGTGCGGCGTTGCCTTTGGCCTCAAGGCGCTAAGTGGGCAAGAAACCGGGGGCTCTCTCGAGAAGCACAAAAAGGCCTTGGCCTGCAGGTGGGAGTCCGCCGGAACAGAGTTTTTTCCGAATAGGGTGCCTTTAAAGACGGCTGGGCTTCGACCCAGGAACTCTCCAGCCGACATGGGGTGGGAAACTCTGGGATTAAAGTTTAAAAGTGCCGAGATTGAAAAAAATACGGACCTGGAAGGAAAAAGATGGCCACGAAGAATAATTGAAATGCCAGTACTGATTCACCTATGGCTAAATTATATTATAAATACATAAATTATATATTTTAATTAATTCACCGATGGTGAAATAAAAAGGGCCAAGATTGGAAAATATGGACCTGGAAGATTATAGGACAATTGGGTTAATGATGGCCATGAATAATTGAAATATCAGTATGGGTGAATTAATTAGAAATATATAATTTATATAGAACAACCAGTTAGTAGTAAATGGTGGAACGTTTGCTTGTCAGAGAATTCTGGGAGTTGAAGTCCACACCTCTTGAAAGAGGCACAGGTTGGAAAATGTTGCTTCAGGACCGTCCTTTATAAATGGGTGAAGAAGGGAGCTAGGGTGCTGCAAACAAACAAACGGTTGTCTTATTTCAAGGGAAAGATGTTGAGGCAGATAAAATAATGCCAAGTATCCATTCTTTTGGGAGTAGGAGGTACTTTTTAAATTTCAACTGCTTTGTTTTTAAATGAAGTGGTTCACCTTGGGGTAATGTGGGTGGAAAGTTTGGGGTGGCTCAGGATTTGTTGGTAGGCCACAGGCAGCTGATCACAGGAGCACAACAAGGATTCAGTGCTATTGCAACAAGGTAATGCGATGGTGTGTGGAATTTATTGCTGATAGCAGTGTTTCTGTGCGTTGCCCAATGAAGTGGAGGAAGGGAACTTTCTGTCCTTTTTACTCTAGCCAGGGTTAGTTTTTGTTCTTTGTCGTAAAAATTTCTATTGTTATAAGAAGTCATCAGCCAGAAATGATTCTATAACACTTTGTCTATTATGAATTGATAGCTAACTTTTTTTCCAAACCAGTAAATGGTTTTAGCTGAAATGGGAAAGAACTATAAATTTGCCTCACACATCATACACATAGAATATTCACATATCATGCACATAATTATTATTACATTGAATGTATCTTTTAAAAATATCAATGATAGAAATTCAGAGAATAGCTGGCCATTAAATTTCCTCGAAGTAGGAAGGAAATATTTTGTAGACAGGATTTAATGAGTTTTAATGCTAGATGTTTGTTTTATAGATAATATTACAACATTTCAGCTAACACTACAATTTCAGTAAATAATCTGGAAGAAAAAATGTACAGCTAATCCTTAATTTATGACCACAATTGAGGCCAAAATTTCTGTTGCTAAGTGAAACATTTGTTAAGTGAATTTTGCCCCATTTTACAACCTTTCTTGCCACAGTTAAGTGAATCACTGCAGTTGTTAAATTAGTAACACCATTGTTTAATGAATCTGGCTTCCCCGTTGACTTTGCTTGTCAAATGGTTGCAAAAGGGGATCACATGACCCCAGGACACTGCAAGTAGAAGTATATAAAAGTCAGTTTTTAAGCGTCTGGTCTGAATTTGGTCATGTGACTATGGGGATGCTGCAGTTGTTGTAAGTGTGAGAAATGATAAGTCAGCGCTATGTTGAATGGTCACTAGATGAACTGTTGTAAATTGAGGACTACCTGTATAAGTATTAAAAAATCTTCCTGTGTATTAAAAATACCCACATCCATCTCTATTCTGTCTAATAACTCTTGACTGTAATTGTTCTAAATAATACTTTGTTTAGTATCTTCATAAAGATTCTGAATGATGCCATTTGTCCACATGGAATGAAATATGCTGATGACATTCAGTTGTCTGACTTTGCCTTGGGCTACTCAGATAATCCCAGCAAGTTCCTCTCTATCTGGATGCTGTAGGGGCCTGCATAGAGAAGAATGGACTTTAGCTCAGTAAAGTGAGTCCAGCTAGCTATGGGATTTTAGCTCACCTGTAGCTGGAATTGGAGATTTTGCACCTTTGCTTCTGGGGGCGTTTACAGTCCCCCACTCAGAACCAGTGTACACTTTGGGCAGCCTTCTGGGTTCACAGTTCCAACTCAAGGAGTAGAAGACATTTGTGGTCAGGTAGGTCTTCGCACAACTCTATCTTGTGCTCTGGTTGTGCTTGTTTCTGGAGCATGTTAGTCATCTCTCATTTTGGGTAGTGCTTTTTAGGGGTTGTTCTTGAAAGCTGTCTGGAAGCTGTATTGGTCCAGCGGTCTTCTCTGAGGGTTTTTTTTTCTTTTCAGTTGTTATACCAATATCTTCACGGTTCACAGACTTTATGCACTCTTTGTGATGGATATTAGTCATCTCATAGTAAAGGTATGCATGGTAGAAAAAATTAGTATGAAATTCCAGATTCTGCAGTTTTTTTTTCCTGCTAATTAAAGAAGTTTCAGTCAATTAGAGTCTTTTTATTGAAAAAAGATATAATTACCATTTGTAGGAGGCATATATAGCTTCTTCTCCCAGGTTGTTCTAGAAAATTTTTTAGCCTTTTGCAGATTGAATTTTCAAAAGGGTACAGAGGAGGGCACAACTAGTACAACATTCTTTTTCAATCTAAGATGTAATGTTAGAGAATATGTTAGCAGTTCATAATTCTGTTATTTTAAAATTATATGGAATAGTAAACTAATATTCCATGGAAAATAGAATTTGCAGGACCAATGGATTTTCAGGACCAGGAATTGTATAATTATTAATCTATGCTCTGAAGAAACTTTACATTCATATCTTCTTTGTTTTTGGTCATGTAACTTTTGAAACAATGAATCATGTCTGATTTTGATGTAACAGAAGTAAATGACAATTTGTGCAATGGTCATTCATCTGCATTGCTATATTGCTTCTTTGCCTTCAGCAGCTACTATTTTGTAGTGTATCATCCTTCCAGATGTCCATAGATATTTTGTGTAGTCTTCGCTCCCATAGCCCTTTTCTTAACCATCATTTTGCCTTTTAATAGCTATTCCTTCTGTTTCTTGGTTCCTTCCCTTTTATTTGTCGTATATTCTTCAGCCTCTTCTTTCTGACAACAGAACACACACACATTTTAGAAGAAACAAAGTACCTTGCTTTTTGCTCTCCCAGATCTGTTGCCATTAGTTATACTTATCAGTTCTGGACCATCTGGAGGCAACCAAATTGCCAACTTCCGATATAATACTAGGGACATATTTAATATATTACCTTAATTAGCAATGGCTCCTAATATGTAATTATTATTGAAAGATGTTTGTGAACAGCTGATTTCAATGAAACTGGATTGCCTATCTAGTTTCATTGAAATCAGCTGTTCACATCTTTCAGCATACAGTGTTGTAATTAGAAAAACTATTTAGGCTGTCTTCAGTATAGTTTCCAAGATATAATTCTGTAATATTAGAAGAATGTTTACTTTTGTATTGAGCATTTGCAAGATAAATACTATCAAAGCACATCAATATTTACAATGTTTTAAATGGGTACAATACCTTATTTGATATACATTGTCACCTAATTGACCTTGGCTGAGCGCAAAAATTTTAGCTGGCTTGCACATGCTATTTGTTAGCGATTTATACCGGTTTAATTATATCAGTTATCTATTCCAATATTCATGCTTGCTTAAAGCAATAATAATAATACTAGGTCTGCAAGTTAGATTTAGATATTGGAAAAAACGCTGGAAGCTTAAAAATTAATTTCATATTTCTGTCAAGAAAACTACATTCTATGTTCCTAATGTAATCAAATGTCAAGTTTGACTTGGGAACTTGTATTTTATATGGTTACCAAGTTATTTCATAAGGAATTAAATTGTGAATGGATGCATTATGATAAATCACAATATTACTTCCTCTGGTTTGCTTTTTTGTTTTTTATCAACCAGTCTTGCACTTTTCTTCTCAGTAAAGGAAGAAGAGATAATCTTTTCTTTCTTTTATGGTAGCTTGCAGCATGTGGGAGTTACTGGGATGCATTTCTGTTGTTTTCCTATCCTAATTTTTATGCAAATGAAATAAATTTTTACCTTCTACACTTGATAGAAGACATGAGGGAAGGTGGAATTCTGGTGTCTGAAAGCAAAGTAACAGGAATTCTCCAGTTGATCTTTGTCTCTTAGAAACATTGCCTAAATGAGGGAAGACACTTGCCCCCCCCCCCCCCCAATAATGAGGGGTCCTACAGGATTGCCCATACATTTTAAGTGTTTGGTGGCCTTTCTGTATAACTAAAGCCCAAATTGGCCACATCGCTTGGTAATGATGTGAGTATAAGCTTTAAGAACATGTCACAACCCTAGGAAGAAGGCAGTGGCAAACCATTTCTGAAAAACTTGCAAAGAAAACTGCAGGGATTAATCCAGTCAGTCACCAGGAGTCAATAACTGACTCACCAGGACATTCCCACTCTCCACAAAAGGAGGGATTACTTTCAGGCCATACATTCAGTTGTGCACACCTAATTTCCTTTGGCTGTCTGAGGGAGAAGACTTAAGAATTGTTTGATGGTGCTTTCCCCAGAATCAATTCTCTTCAAGTCAGTTTATTTTTCTTTTATTCCCCATCTCTTCTTTCTGTACAGGTAGTGCTCGATTTACAAATGTAATAGAACCTGCAGATTACATTTGTAACCCGAGGATTTGTTGGAGTGAATAACATAAATGAACGTGAAAACTTCCTGTTTCTCCACTGAGTCGATGGTAGAATCCAGGTTGGTTACGGGTAGTCTCTAGCCTCGTTGCTCTACAGACTGAGTTGAATTCTGAGGACATGCCTCCAAATGCACAGGTCATTAAGTGCACATGATGTATCTTTTGGTGGGGAAGGCCGTGAGGGGGCTAATGATGAAAGAGGACATCTGCTTAAGATCATCCAAGGCCTCCCCTTGACCTACTGAGATATCTTATGCTCCCCACAATTGCTTCCCAGCCTATCCTGCCGCGCAGGGTTTCCACATGCATTGGGCCTTTGGGGATTCCCCTTGCGAAGATCTAGGGAGCTGTCTCCTCTCCAGTTTCTCTGCCACAGTTTCTTTGCCTGGTCCCAGCGCTCCAAGAGCAGAGTGACGAGAGCAGAGGGAGAGCGGGATGGGCTTGCTCTGCTCGGCTTCTCTGACTCACTGGGACTGCCTGCTGCTTCTGGAGGGATGGGCAACCTCAGTAAATCTCCACCAAAGGCTTTCAATCTCAATGCAGAAAAATGTTTGCACACCAGGCTTTGGGGCAGTGAAATTGCAGATCCTTCCCTTCAACTTGCAAATACTTTTTGCATGGAGACTGCAAAATTTTGGACGCTGTGATCTTGCAGAACTTCAGGCCTCCATTCTCTGCAAAACTGGATGCGTGCCTGAAGTTGCATCAGGTCACGGCCCTTAGAAAAGCTCCCAGTCTCGGCAAGCAAAATATTTGAAAACCAATAGGATGCTTTGAGGCCGCGAAAGTGCATCCTTACATGTACAATTCTATAAGTAACTCTTATCATATGTCATTCTTTCATTATAACTTTTATAAAAACTGATAATTCTGGTACATGTTTAATATGGCTAAAACATGTAGATGTTAAACATAGTTTTACAAATAGGATGTTAGTATAAAATATTAAAATGTTTTCACTCATTATGGAAGCTTGCAAGCATCTGTATTTGTATCTCTACTTGCTACTAATGCGATTCTCCAAAAATAAGATCTACCCAGAAAATAAGACAGCCTGATATTTTTAAGCGTGCTCTTAATATAAGCCGTAGCCCCAAAATAAGCCCCAGTTAGGGTCATCATCAGCCATGTGTGTGAGGTGTGGCCAACACTGGAGGTGGTATGGGCTGATGGTCCACGGGAGCAGCTGCAGCCTGTGCAGTGCAGGTAAGTTGATTACCTGTCCAAACATCAGGCAGGTGCAGTGGGAGGCATGTGATCTGGATGTACTGTGTGGGCCGCAGAAAAGCCGAATGTTGATGGGCTGTAGTGGGCAAGTGGCTGCGGGAGGCTTGTCTTTGCATGTCAGCACCATCAGCAGATGGAAAAAGAGCCATGGAGGGAAGGCGGGCGATCCAGATGCATAGGATGCAGGACAGTCGACAATGGCCCGGAGCAGTCGGCCAGCCGTGGGAGGCTCGTCTTTGCACGGGATGATAGCAGGCAGAGGTGCAGGGAAGAAGGCAGGTGATCCCAATGCGCTATACGGGCCACAGGCAAACTGAGACACAGGTGGAGGGGGCGGCCAGCTGTGGGAGGATCGTCTTGACATCTCTCAGCTTGCAGCCCATGTGGTGCGTCAGGATTGCCTATCTTCCTCCCATGTCTCTGTCTGCTGATGGTGCTGCCGTGGGAAGATGAACCTCCCATGGCTGGCCACCAGTTCTGGCCCACCAACTTGGCTTTCCTATGCAGCATGTCGATATCACATGACTCCCCCCATGTGCCTCTCCCTCCGTCTGCTACTTGGACAGATAATCAACTCCCCTGTGCTATGCTGTGCTGGCTGTGCAGCACTCCACTGATCAAGGGGCCGACGGGCTGCAGTTGCTGCCGGACAACATCAGCCCTTGTACACTCACCACATCTTGTCTGCATGCTGGAAGAGTGGGTCGCCCAGCCAGGCTGATCATTCTGATATCGTTTATCCCTGAAAATAAGCCATAAAACTTATTTTGGAGGGCCCTCTCAAAATATAACACTGGGTCCTATTTTCAGAGCTACACGGTATGTGCTTATCAATAAAGGATAAAATGACATAATTCTGTTTCAGTTTTCCCTTATGAGGGTATGATTCATAAGGGTGGAGATATTAATTAGTTTATTTGAATTTGCGTTTGTTAAACAAGGAAGATTGAAAATTAATAATAGTCTTCTAAAGTAAAGGAAAAGATTATTGTATTCAGAGAAAGATTTGCAGAATAACATTTTTTTCATTAATAGTTTATCAACCTAATAAAATACTGAATTCTTTTTGTGACTTTTCTTCTGCTTTTCCTAGCTTTGGCATTAGATTACAATTCGTTTGGTTAGCATATTCTTTGTGTAAAACTGAGTGTTCTAATCTAACAATCATTGTAGGAAACCTTTGGACTATATTATAAAAAAAGTGGAAGGTTTGTCGAGGATATGAAAAATTAGGATACAAGAACTAGTGTTATATTTTGGATGAAAATATAGCAATATAATTGAAAGATGCAGTAAAAGAGGCCCTATAGCAGTGGTGGTGAACCTATGGCACATGTGCCAGAGGTGGCACGCAGAGCCCTGTCTGTGGAAATGTGTCCCGTTGCCCAGGTCAGCTTCACTGCATTTCTCCATAGCGTTTCTCTCCATCGTTTGCAGGGAAACAAAAGTTTTCCTGCAAACGACAAAACAGAAGCTCACAAAAGAAAAATATCTCACCTTTTGCAGAGCTGCTGGTGTTGGGATGCCTCTCCTCCCACCAGCCAGCTGGTCTTTGGATGTCTTCTGCGGGTGTTCACATGCACCCGCACTCCCGCACTTCGGGCACCTCAGCTGTAATATTCCCTTCAGAAGAATATGACGAGTTAGTTTTATTTTTTTCTAAAAGTGCTCCTTATCTGATATCTTCATAATTTCAATGGAATAAGAAATTTTTCAGATTGTCTAGTTGAGCCTTCTCAATTTATTGGCAAAAGTTAAGACTCAGATACTATTTTACCTGATTAAAAACTTCATTAAAAACAGTTTTATTATAAAATATGCTAATTTGGGGGGGGGTGTCACCAAGACCAGCAGTTCCTGGGCCACGGATTGGAAGCGGGGAATGGCATGCCAGGAACTAGCTGCGCATGTGAGCAAAGCCTTATCTGTCCATGTACAGATTCCAGACAGTGCACAAAACTGTGCTTTCCCATCTATGGAAGAACTGCCCTCCATAGAACCAGTTCCTGATGCCCAAAAGGTGGAGGTCGCTGATCTAGATTACAAAGCTCTTTTCCTACTATGATTTTTTTTTTCTGGCAGTCATTTAACAATCCACATTTTCATAGGGCGCATCATACTTTTTAAGAGAAATTTGTGTTTTTATATTGAAATAAAATCTTGTTTTACAGGATTCTTACCCGAACACAATAAAACATGGTGGATTATTATGAAGTTCTAGGAGTGCATAAACATGCCTCCCAAGACGACATTAAAAAAGCGTAAGTATTCATTTTTAAAGCTATGGGAGGTAATATTGTATTCCTTGCATTAGCTGTTTTTGGAGGGAGGCTTTAAATCACATAAAACTGTGTGTGTATAAACAGTTTTCCTATGCTTCCTTTACTGCCACAGGAATGCTTATTTATATGTACCTAGAATTAAATCTTATAATTGAAATAATTATTGGTCACTCGGCCCAATATTTATTAGCTGCAAAAGATTGTTTAAAGCAGAAATATTTTAAAACATTGAAACAAATATAGCTGCAGAATTAAAATCATGTGTTAGGAACTTATATCAAGAATAAATACCAACCTTACAAAAATTACTCCCTAGAAGTGGGACAAGTTTATCGATCAGCTTATAAATTAAGAAATTGGTGGGTAATACTGGTTTCCTAATCATTCCTTCCTACGTTTCATTAGTAGATCGATAAAATTATCAGAATAGAAGCCAGTAAATAGTTAATACTATAACTATTATGGCACTTTGTATCCTATTTAGGACTGCAGAGTATGGATAATTTAATTAAACAATTTAATAATTAAGGTTTTGTACTTTTTTACATATTCTGCTTATAGAATTTAGAACGCCTGTGAATTTTCTGTGCTGTATTTCCCCCCTATTTCCTTCTATTGTGCTCTTTTGGGACTTGCAGTGCAAACCATCCAAATGGTTTATCCTTAGAATAGCTGTTGTAAAGTGCTACAATAGGTCAAGATAATTTCTCAAACTTGAGCAATCCATTAGGGGCAAATTATTATATTGATCATGCATTAGGAAATTAACATTTGCAATCAATATTTCTGTAGATGTTTAAAAATGTTAAAAATTCTTAGTTCATCAGGCTAGCTTGTTCTTCTATTATTTTTTATGCACTGTTGTCCTTGAATAAAGTATCTTTGGTTTTGATTTCAGATACCGTAAACTTGCGTTAAAATGGCACCCAGACAAAAATCCGGATAATAAGGAAGAAGCTGAGAGACAATTCAAGCAAGTTGCTGAAGCTTATGAAGTGCTGTCAGATAGTGAGTAATAATATGAAAGACTTCCACCTCAGTGTGGAAGTTAGAATATGCCTAAAACTATTGAATATATATTGTGGTCTCAGAACGTCAAATAAATTCTGCAAGACTGGATTGGGTGGAAATGTTTTCCTCCTCTGGAATTTCCCTGAAAAAATAGAGACATGCTGCACTGGATAATTGTACACAGTGTGGTATGGAGAGGGAAGGAAAGGAAGTTGCTGTTAAGATGGGGAGAAGGTGGGATATTTAAGGGAAAGATAATTTATATTTATATAATTTGTAAACAGGTAGACATAGGTAGTCTTTGACTTACAACAGTTTGTTTAGTGGCAGTTCCAAGTTACCATGACACTGAAAAATATGACCTATGACCATTTTTCATAGTTATGACCTTCACAGCATCCCCATCATCATATGATTAAAATTCAAATACTTGGCAATTAGTTCCTATTTATGACCATTGCTATGTCCCAAGATCATGTGATCACCTTTTAGGAGCCTCTGGTGCAGTGGTTAAAGTGCAGTACTACAACCTACTTCTGCTGCAGTTCAAATCTCACCAGGCTCAAGGTTGACTCAGCCTTCCATCCTTTTGAAGTGGGTAAAAGACCCAAATTGTTGGGGACAATATGCTGACTTTGTAAACTGCCTAGAAAGGGATGTAAAGCACTGTAAAGCAGTATATAAATCTAAGTGCTATTGCTATTTTGCTACTTTCAGACAAGCAAAGTCAGTGGGGAAGCCAGGTTCATTTAGCTAGGTTACTAACTTATCAACTGCAGTGATTCACTTAACTGTGGCAAGTAAAACCATAAAATGGGGCAAAACTCACTTAACAAGTGTCTCATTTAACAACAGAAATGTTGGGCCTCAATTGTGGTTGGAAATAGACAACTACTTGTAATGTAAATTATACAAATTAGGCCAAGATGAGCAGCTTGGTCTACTTGCACTCTCCCCTACCACCAATATGTCAGTTGACATTTTTAGCAAATATTTAGCAAATATCATATGCTAGGTTTTCCCAAAGTATAATCTCCCTTGGGGAGATGCGGAGAGAGCAAGAGAAGGTGTGAAGAACCTCTTAGTTGTAGATTGTTGCAATAAATCTATCTTTCCCAGAGTTTCATTGTATCCTTTTCATATCATTTGTGTTCACTTTGGTGTTTGGATTTTTAGGGGAGATGTATAAATTAAGATTGCAGGTAGTCCTTGATTAATGATAGTAATAGGAACTAGAATTTCTCTTGCCTAAGTAACATAGTAATAAAATGTGTGATGTTATGTGGGCAGTCCCCAGTTACTATTAAACAAATTACTGCAGGTTCTTAAGCACCTAATGTGACCATGGCTTTTGACTTCCTGCAGTCTTTCCCATTGACTTTACTTGTGGGAAAACAATAGGGAAATGGTGAACATGGGACTGCAGGGTGCTTTGTGAGCCAGAAAGTCAAGACCTGGTCATAAGTGCCAACATTGTAAGTTTGAATGATACATTAAGGGTAGGTGAGGCGATGAAAGATTTAGGAACTCCTGTGATATTATTAATCTATAGGTCCTGAAAAAAATGATACCTGTGGAACCTGTCATATTGAACATTTTGCTAACTTTTAACTGAATTTAAGAAGAAATAGTATTTTGCTGTATAACCCAGAATCAAATTATTTATTTGGAAAAAGATGTCAGTTTTGTCACATATTTCATCCTACTTAAGAATTATATTGATGAATCATTATGAATGAAATTGTAGTGCATTCCCTAAAACTTTTTCATAATCTTCAGACTTATGGCAAATACCAAAGATTGATTTAAAAGAAGTACTCAAAGAAGAGGCTGGCTTTTTTCTCTTTTTCCTTTGGATCCTCAAGCTGGTCTTTTAAAAGTCAGGGAATTTTGCTGAATAGGATTGTTACACGTGGAGATGTTTAGAGGGGAATCCATAGAACAAAGCAAATATGAGATCTTCAAAATAGTTGTCTTGGATTTATAGTTGCAGTTTAAGTACTTCTTTTCTTTGCAGCTAAAAAGCGTGATATCTATGACAAATATGGAAAAGAAGGGTTAAATTCCAGTGGAGGTATGTAAGGATTTAATACTGCTGCTCCTATTTTTTTAATGTAAATTTTTGTGAAATTCCTTATAGCTTTAATAATTAGAAAGGATAAAATATGGGAAGAGTGAGAAGATAAAATAAAATAACTGATAAAATAATTGCAATAAAGAAAGTTCGAACCTTCTTTATATCTTATTTTCTTTTCTGTCTTTTTTATTTATCATTTTTAAAAATGTGTATTGTTTTTATGTGTAAAAATTCTTCAATAAAAATTAATTTAAAATAGTAAATATTCATGGAACAATCTACCAATGGTTTTTTAAAAGGTGTGTGTACTGATTTAAATAGAACATTAGAAATTTAAATCTGGATTCTGGCTTAGAAATAGGGATTCTGATAAATATGACAACCGATTTCAGTAGTCTACTCCCAAGTATGGCTACATCTAAGTCAAATTTTTACATCCTATCCCTGATCTGGCAAGGATTTTGAGAAAGAAAAATAAGACATCACATGCTGTGCTAAGCTTGATAAAATGACAAAAATTCAAGAAATACAATTATTGCAACAATTTGGTATTAAAATGGTACTCTTGCTAAATTATATACGGGATGATTTATTATTCTGGAAAACGATATATTGAATATTCTTTTTATAGGAGGAAGCCATTTTGACAGTCCATTTGAATATGGCTTTACATTCCGGGATCCTGATGATGTCTTTAGGGAATTCTTTGGTGGACGAGACCCATTTTCTTTTGATTTCTTTGGTGAGTACTTTTAAATTAAATTTTCACTTTTTCCCCTACTTTTAAGAATTCTCATAATTGCTGTTTCTAATCCTCTGTGTATATATGTTGGCAAAAAGATACTCTCAATATGTTCAAAATCTGATTTAGTGTCTTTGTTTGGATATGTTGGAGTTTTTTGAAGATTTGTGCAGTAAGCTGTGCCTATACCAGAAAAATCCTTTAAAATATTTCAGAATTAATTTCTTTTGATGGTATCCTTGAAATTGATTAATTCATAGAATCACAATGCTGAAAGGGACCTTGGAGGTCTTCTACTCTCAGGATAGGAAATCACATACCATCCTGAATAAATAGTTGTCCTGTTTTTCTTGAAAATTGCAGCCATATATCTTCAGGAGGCAGGGTGTTTCATTACTTAATAGCTCTAATCTTTTATAGCTTTATAGATTTAGTTCAAGATTTTAGATGCAAGTTCTAATGCTTTCTAATGTATACAAAATTAGAATGAATTCACCTTTTTTTTCTGTTTGAAATGAATGGCAAATTACACCCTACGTTCTCCTATTTATTGGTGCAGTGGTCAAGAGGTGAAGATACTCACCTCCTACTCAGAAAGTTGAGAGTTCAATTATATGCAGCAACAGATATTTCTCCACCAGGGCACAAAGAGAAAATAACTGCTGTGAACCACACATAGACATCAGGAAGGTCATCCAGCCAGTAAACGTTCAGCTTCATTCAGTTGCCCTGATTCCACCCTGAAGCAAGGGATTATAGAGACATAAAAAGGGGAAAAAATCTTTGTATGTGGGGATATGCTTTCATGCATTGATTACCATGGCTATTTGCCTATTTTCTATCTATCTGGCATCCATACTAGTAAGAATACACTTAACATTTCTTAACAAAGAACCACAGTATAAAACAGTGGTGGCTTACCTTTTTGGGCTCCTGTGCCAAAAATTGTGCTTGCAGTCACGTGCCAGCACCCAGAAGGCAATGCGTGCCTCCACGCCCCCTGCGCATGCACGCATGATTCCCCCCCCCCTTGCACTGCACCTCCCAGCTGATTTTCGGCCTGTTTGAGGCCTTTTTCGGCCTGCTCAGCGCCTTTGTAGGTTGAAAAAATGGACCCGTTTAGTCACTTCCGGTATTTCCGGAAATACAGGAAGTGACAAAACGGGCCTGGTTTTCAGCCTACAAAGGCTGCAGAGGCTTCCCCGACCCTCTGGGAGGCCAAAAAAGGCCTCAAATGGGCTGGGAGGTGCGTGCATGCGCAGTGAGGTAAATTTGCCTGGGGCTCACATGCCCACACACATGGCTCTGTGTGCCACCTGTGGCACACGTGCCATAGGTTCGCCATCATGGATATAAAAGAACCAGAAATGTCACTATTCTACCGTTGCTTTTAATCAAGATGCAGAAAGTATTTTTCCTCAAAAAGACTGATTTGAATAGCTTTGGTTTTAGCGGGTTATAGACATAAATACTAAAGAGAAAAATATTTCCCAGTAACTACCAAATTTCCCAACTAGAGCAAGACATTGTGACACTTAAGCATTGTAGTTCACAATTGAATGAAATGGCATCATTTTGTTGGAGTCACATATATTCGCACCATCAGTTAAATCTTGATCAGTGGATTTCTCAATCTGGGCTATGTCGAAATGTTGACTTCCGGTTTGAGCTTCTTCAGTGACAGACTGAAACCTCGTCTCTGCGAGGCTTCGATCTGTCCTTGCCGCTGGAGCACCCCAAGCCGGCTGGTTTCGGGGCTAAGCCACCCTGTAGAGGTGGTGAAGAGGGGGGAGACTGCCAGCAGGGTTGAGGAGAGCCGCATCTCTCCTCCCTAGCTGGCCGTTACTCCCTTTCCCAAAGGCGGTTGCAGCAGTGGTCAGAAATGGCCACCACAAAGAAGAACTCGACTGGAAAAGAATGTGCAGGAGGAAGATAAGAGAAAGTTTTGGTTGACCAGGTCAAACAGCAAAAGCAACAAATAAGGTACCCTGGAACTGAAACTGTTAAAAAACAGTAACATTGTTCCCTAAGAAGATTTTGAAGCTGCGGAGAGAGAAAAGGGAAAAGATTTGGTTTTCTCCTTTTCTTATGCTGACAGCCAAGAGACTTAAGCAAGAAATTGGAAAAAAAATCCACTTTGACATCAATAGGCATTTAATGCTGAAAATAAAAAGTCAAAGGGATAATAAAGATTTCTGGATAATTAAAAGCTTTTGAAAACAGGAAAGGGGAGAGGAAGAATAAAAGGGCAGGATCTGGAAGGGAGGAAACTGCCTGGAATTAAAAAAAGAACTTACAGTAAAATCTCAACAAGACTTCCAAAAGATACATTCTAACTGAAAAATCGCAACAAAAACCCCAGGAAGAGAAAGTCAAAAAAGAAATAAGAAGATATAACTCGGGACTATCTGGATTACTTGATGATTTCTGGATTCTTGATTATTGTTTTGAATGACTAAAATCAATTGGGTGGTTGTTTAAAACTTTTTAAAATGGCTCCACTTTTAGAAGAACTGAAAATGGAACTTAAAAAGTACAAAGAAAATGCACAAGAAGGGAGAGGTTCTTTTGGCTTCGTATTTCAGTTTTTAGAAATGGAGATTTGGAATTATGAGAAACAACAAGAAATGCCTGCAGAACAAGAAGATTGCGACAAAGAAGAAACCATCTTTAATGAACAAGTAATCTTAGATGGGGAAAAAAAGGAAAGGGGAGAAAGAGAATGGAAAGTTTAAGATTGGGAAAAATAAGTATAAAATCAGAAAGCAACAGAAGAGGGAAATGCAGAAGAGAATTAAAAGTAGAGAGACAAGGGGGTAAAAAGGGGAGGGAAAAGGTGAGAGGGAAGAAAGAAAGGAAAAGAAGTTATAAAGGACAGAAGCAAAATATAGAGAAACAGGGTCTATTTAGATATAATGGGTGAAAACTTAATGGAAAAGGGGATTCTGCAAAGGTACATAAGATAGTATGGTTATATTAGAAGCAGAAATAATTTTAGAAAATATGAAACAATGTATGATTAAAATGTCTGATAAAATAGCTATCGTAATTCAGTGGAATGCTTGTCAATATATAAATGTAACAAAAGGTATATTTAATGATTTATAAAACGTGAAGAGAAATAAGGGAAAAATTAATTATGGAGATTACATGTGTTTTTAAGGAAGTATGATATTTAATTGAAAAGAAGTGTTAAAGATGTTATGGTTTTAATGATTATTAATGATAGAACTGAACTGGAATGGAATGAGGCTTTATAATTACATATATTTGCAATCTTTCTTTTTTTTTAAAAAAAAGAATATAGTACGTATTATAAGAATGTGCCAAGTAAAATTCGATTGGAAGTTATGTATTATATATTATATTGAAGGTCATAACCTTAAGGTATATATTGAAGTTTAAATAAGAGTTGAATGGATGTAATTAAAAGATATAAAGGTGTCATACTCCAATTAATAACTACAGGAGAAAATTTGTTTAATGAGAAAAGATAATATGAAACAGAAGAGACAAAAGTATAAATATAATGATTTGAATTGAGATGAGATAATCAAAATAAAATTGAGAAAATTAAGAGGGGAAAAACTATATAGAAAATGTAAAATAGTATAAGATATGGAATAGAACAGTGGCCCCCAACCTTTTTTGTGCCACGGCCCGGTACCGGCATCACAAAATGATCCGCGGCACGGTACCAGGATCAGCACGCATGACAAGGCAAGGCGAGCCGAGCGACTGGCCAGCCAGCCGCCCCGCTTCTCCCCGCCACCTTCAACTCCTCCTTTGTACCTTTGTCGATGGGCTTCGCTTCGGGACGGCTTCGGCTCGCCTTGCCTTGGGTGCTGAAAGAATCCTTGTGCCTTAGTTTCATTTGAAGCCCCCCCCCTTCGATGAAAATAAGGCATGAGGATTCCTTCAGGACCCAAACGCCGCTTTCCAAACGGAAAAGCTCACCTGGGAGCACTTTCTTGTCAAACAAGATGGCGGCGCCCAGCAAACCAGCAGCCCGGTAGGAAATGTTCCAAGGACCGGTACCGGTCTGCGGCCCGGTGGTTGGGGACCCCTGGAATAGAATACAAAAAGGAGCATGAAATTGAGTTTTGTGTCTGTATAAAGAAGTTCAACCCGGGACCATGCTATTTTCAAAAAAGATGTTTTACTTGTATTTTGTGTGTGAAAACCCAAATACACTTTATTTTAAAAAAAAGATGTTGAAATGTTGCTTGGAGATTGGAGGACACTTGCTGTTTGTGGATTTTTTCCCCCTTACCTTGCTATTAAAATTCAGCAGATAACAGTTTTGCTAGGTAGACTTTGGTAAAACTTGAATGCTTAAATGAAGTGGAAGATGTTCTTTTTAGAAAATTGACGTGGACTCTTCTGTTTTTGTGGTTGGTATAGAAAAACCTTGTTTAATCTCTGATGGATAATATACTAGAGTTAGAGAGTGCAACTGGAGAATTTTTTCTGAGTCTTTTTCAATTGTAGATATGATCAACTGATTTTCTGTGTTGCAGTCAGGATAGATTTGAATAGCTTGACTTTTGTCCTTCTAGGCAGAAAAATATTTACTTTTGATACTTAAGAGATAATTTCTATTTTAATGTCCAGAGTCAGCCCTGAGAGCTTTGGGCTAAAGGCACTCTAAAATACTGAGAAATAACATAATTTTCACTAAATTGCAGAGTCTATAAAACTTAAAAATAAAAAGTCTGTTTTGGAGTGAGTAAAGATATAGAAGTTAAAATCAAAGAGATTAAGTTATGTGGCCAGAGGTTATGAGGCTTGGGTAGATTTGTTTGAGCTGTTCTTTAAGGTATTTATTCTTTAAGAAATATCTGCCTCTGTGATATTGAAATATCTGTCATTGATATTGAAGACTAACTGAAAATGTATTCATTTATTTTTGATGGGAATGCTTTTTATTACCTAAGACTGCAGGTCTTAGATTGCAGTATGCTGAGTTTGAAGAAAATTCAAAAAATTCAGATAACATAAAAGAAACCTGGTTGTTTTTGTGACCAGATATTCAGGGAAAATGGGAAGAGGAAGGAGTATTGCCTTAAGTTGTTTATAAAAATAATAAAGGTAGGATATAAATCAATCAGTAAATCAAATTAAAAAATAAAAATGGATCTTATATAAAATGTTTTGGTTGTTGGATTTGTTTCGGTGTCCAAAAGTTTGGTGTAACTTTTGGGCTTAAAAAATTGATTTTCATTCCAGGTAATTTGAATAATATGCCTCAACTTTAGAACAAGGGATATATTGTCCTCCAGATGTTGCTCAACCAGCAGTGTTTAGTGCATAATAAGTTCTCAACTTACGGCTTGACTCTTATCTAGGATCTCTTCAAAATTTTACATTATTATTTTAATTAGAAATATTTAAGAAGGAATAATTTTATCTAGTTAAAATTAGTCATTCTTCCAGCCCTACTTATGGGAACCCTGATGGATGAAGCTCTCAGATTAAACAAGAGTGTCTATTTCTGTTAATTTTAGTTGCATCTTTTGATCTTGGCTGAAACATACTACTACATTGTTCTATTTTGGGACTGCTTAGAAAAGTGATTTTTTTCCCTTTGAATCCTAAATATAACAAACATGAAATTCTTTTTCCTCTTTCAAATGGCATGGATATATTTTGGAGAATTCATTTCCTACGTACAATAGGAATAAACATGGAAGAAATGAATATGTTTAAAGAATAGTTTTAACTTAATTGATAAGTATGAATAATAAAATTGTCTAATACTTATTCCATTTATTCAGTAGTTGATATCCCAGTATTAGAAAATGAACTTTGAGGATATCCAAAAAGCCAGGGGTATTTTTTGGTGATAAATCTGAATTTAAAAAATAGTTTAAAATTTAAAATTAGCAGTATTACATTTTGAGTATGAAAATGAAACAGGTTACACCAGAATTCTTAAACAGTGATGTGCTCATATTTTCAGAGAGTAGACAGAAATATTTAACTGTCATTCTTCTTCCTTCTTCCTTAAAGAACAAGGATATCAGATTATATAGCTTTAAAACTGAGCTTGGACTTCCGTTGAAATAGAACTTTTATTCACTGATGAATCTGAAAGTATTATCTTGCTAACCTTCTCAAAGTAATATATTTAAATTCATAGAAAGTTAAGTTTTAAAGAATATACTTGGGGACTTGCATTATCCAATGGTCTTTTATGTAATTACTGAACTACAATTGGTACTTTTCTTAGATACCTACTCATTGCTTATCAGTTGGCTGCCAGAGGATTCTAATGAAGGATCAGAAGAAAGGTCTATAGAGGAGCTCTTGGAGGAGTATAGTTATGAGTCGATAGGAGAAATGGCAGAGGAGCTGGAGGAAGAGCTATATGAAGAGTATGATGAAGATTCTGTTGAGGCATTTGAAGAATGTGAAGGATCTTTTGAGCTGGACGATATGCTAGTGGAGGAAGAGGACTTTTTTGAAGGAACAGATGAGTCCTTAGAGGAGGAAGCGAGTTTAGTGTCAGAAGATTGGGTAGAAGAGCCTAGCAATATAACTGTGGAGGAGTTGGAAGAAGAAATAAGTATAGGATCAGAGTTGGAGGAATTTTACTAAATGAAAGTCTTTATATTAATAAATTCTGTTTTAAGCTATCTGAAATGTCTCTTCGCTTCTCTAATGGATGCTTACTTGGTATAATAAAAAAGTCAAAACAATTTTGTTAATCAGCTAAATTTCAATTCAATTTTAACATTATTACAAACTTTTAGTAACTTTGAGAGTTTTTAGAGTCATCTTGTTGATTTCTAATTAGCAGAACCTTAATGATTATGATATTGTAACTAGTCATTTTAAAACGAGAGAGAAAAAATTATACAAATTTGAAGCTCAGTTACAAGTAACTTTTTTCTAAGTTTTTTCAAAGAAATAAGAACACCCTAAATATCAAATTAGCTGCCTTGTGTAGATGTACCAGGAACCTACTTGATTCATTAAAAAAAAAAAACTATAATTGTTCAGAAAAGTTAGTACAACAGAATAATGATACAAATAGCTTTGTTGTTACAAGCAATCAGAAAATATAATTTTAACCCTTACCCAGCTTGGATGCTAACAAGCATCTTTGTAAATCTTGCATTTTGTGCAGAACAAAAATAGGTCTTGAAACTTGCTGGAGATATATATAGAATAGTCTTCCCTTAATTGTGATTCTTGTGATGGATGTCACATTTATTCTATTCTCATGCTAAAAGACACCAAACTATTACTCTTTTGCTTTGTAAATAAACAAAAGAACAAAAGTTCTTTAATTCCCCAAAGAGCATAATTGGCTCTTTAGCATGTTCATGTATCATATTTTCATAATATTGAAATGCAAAATGAAACTGCTGGTTGCTGTAAATTAAATCATTGATTAAGATGGGTGGTCATAGAGATTGAGCAAACAATAAGTGAAGCTTTGTGTTAGCATTCTAAAATCATTGGGTTCTATTCAGTGTAAACTGTTTATATATATTAAATGCCAGCAAAGATTCAAGTGGCACTTTAAAAATATCGTCATGTCTGAATGTAGTTGAATGAAATTTTTAATAGGTGCAGCTGGGAACAATGTATATTTTCTTCTAAGTTTTGATGGAAAAAATTAAAAGAGGGACATATATTGTAGAAACAATCTGAATAACTCAATAACTTCATTTCAGTTTGGTCCTTTATTGAAGATTTTTAAATAGGGGATATTTTCTTAGTAAATCTAGAGATTATCAGTCTAGAGTAGATTACTCTGCTGTATATACAGTTTTAAATCAACCTAGCTTATTAAGGGGTTTCATTGTAGAAAAAAATTATAGGCAATTTAACTTGAGTTTCTAGATACAAAATACAGATGAAATTAATTGCATACAACTAAATGTGATTCTATATTTGAAGAATTATTTAAACTCCTGAGTTTCCCTAGGAATATTTTACGCACTCTGAAGTCATACTCATAGTAAAAACAAAACCTGAATTGAAAAAAATAAACAGCAGGTAACTCATAAAAAATGTCTATTTATAGATCCATAATAGTGAGCAGTAATATAATATAGTTCATGGGTGCACAAGTGACCTTCATACTTGGTTCATGAGTCAATGTAATAAATTAGGCAGCTACACCAGTGGCTTTTACCTGATAATATGCTGAAGTTCAAAAAATGAAGACTCTTGCTACAAGAATAGTATTTTATTTGAAAGATTCTTATGCTATTGGTGATGTTGGAAATATACTAAAATAGTGCTAGTCATTAAAGAAAGCCAGGTCTTCTACTACTACTACTAGTTATAGTTTAAGGTATTAATCAATGTGGACTGATTTTCGTATTTTTTAATGGTTGAAGACTTCCCTTTTATTTAATTTTTCAGTGAAGCTGTTGGTCCTTGGGAGGTGTAACAGAATGTTATCTTAAGAAACTTGTATGTACAAGTATGAAAGTAAAATGAAAATGTACTGTTTCCCTTAATGTAAAAGGAGAGTTTCATGAAAATGAAAAGTATTTGGATACAATGATTGGGATGACTGACCTGAAGCCAAGAGATCCACTTGAAACTAATTGTTGAGTTAAAAGGGCTGGAGGTTAAACTCTTTCATAAAAAAAAGGATAAATGCACATCCATGAATTTGTTTGAAGTATCAAATATTAAAACTTTAGCTGCCTGGATAGGTACCTCTAGAAGTTGCTCATTTATTTTGCTTAATAATTAATTAATTAATTAATTAGATGGCTAAAACTAGAATCAGGGTGGATAAAATTGATGTAAAATAAAAATAAAATTGGATTTTTTAAAATTTAAATCAGATTTAAAGGTAGTTTTTTGTTTTAGATGCACTAATAATTTAATGTATTCAGCATAAAATGGAGCTTAGTTATGTAGCATGAAGCTGTATATTTTGCTAAACTCATTCAATGAATCCAAGCTCTGCAAGCTAAATAGGAAACTTTTATTTTGCTTGCAAATAATAATATTAAAGATTCTAACTACCATCAAGAATGAGTCCTTACATTTAAAGAGCACCTGTCATTTCAGATCCATCATTGCAGTGCCTGTTAGTGGGTATCCACTCACCTGCCTGCCACATCCCTCACCTTGTGGCACTGCTGCATCATCAGCTGTTCCATTAAAGTGAATGGGACTGTTGGTGAGTCAACAGCGGGTCAGGAGCCGCTGCGGGACAGGAGCGACAGTTGGTTTTTTAAAAATTATGATTTAAACCGAGTTGATTTAAATCAAGCCTTTTTACTAGTGATTTAAATCATGATTTTATTTAAATCAATTGATTTGATTTAAATTTGATTTGATTTAAATCGAATCCACCCTGACCAGAATTACATCATTTGAATGTTTATGGTAATATAATTGAAGTAAAAAAACCCATTGCAAATAATTCTAATCTTTGTATACATACTGTTTGTACGGGTAAAGCAATTTCTTTAGCAAAAAAACAAACAAACCCACATGCAACCTACCTGTGGAATTCTTGCTCTTAATTAGATCCACCAATTGCAGTAACCATTTCCCCCTATTATTAATTTTTAAATTACATAATTCATCTAGGGACTGTTCAGAACCATGTTTTAAATGCGAATTTAATGTCTTGACGTCATTCTGAATAATTTGATGAGATACACATTTAAACCATTTTAAAGATGTGTATACCCATAAATATATTTCAGATCATCTCATCTTCAGATATTCTAAAAATATAATAATAAACAGCTAAGTTTTATGGTTTATGTTGCACTCTACTTACAGTTTGGTTCTAGAGTTTCACCATGGTCCTATACAATAGCAGAAGAATGTCTTGCTATTTCTCTTCCTCTCTCCTTACAAGGTTTTTTTTTATGGTTTCATTTACTGATTTTAATACTTTTGTGCAATTTTTAAAATGTTTATCTGGTTAAAACCTTGTTAATCAGGATAATATAACATTCTTCATTGCAGCTTTTGTTCAGGTTCCCAAGTTCCTAAACCTACAAAAGAACATAGTTGAAGTGGGCAGTGAAACTCAAATGTCTTACTTTTTCACAGGTTGCTGTTTTCTTTCTTTTATTATAAAAATTACTCTTTAAATGCTGCAGTTCATGGCATATATCCTTGAGAGTTATTGAAAAAAGGAAGGGTAGTGCAGTGATTAAACGTTCCAGGCTAGAAAGCAGAATATCATGCGTTCTAGTCCTGTCTTAGGAAGGAAGACTGGTAAAAGAACTATTGTAAATTATGAGTAATACTTTTGTGTACATGAATATAATGTATTAAAATCTTTATGTGGCAATAATTATCAAATGATCAAACGTTGAAATTGATTATGCTGGAAATATATCTTAATATTTGAATAGAATTCTTTATTGGCCAAGTGTGATTGGACACACAAGGAATTTGTCTTGGCGCAAATGCTCTCTGTACATAAAAGAAAAGATACATTTGTCATGTAAATCCTTTATTAAATCTTTTACAACTATTTTCTTTAATTATTACAGAAATTCACCAGTTAATTCAAAACTTTTTAATTTTATTTGCAGAAGATCCTTTTGAGGATTTTTTTGGTAATAGAAGAGGACCACGTGGAAACAGAAGCAGAGGCGGTGGTTCATTGTTCTCTGCCTTCGGAGGATTTCCTGCCTTTGGGGGTGGTTTTTCTTCCTTTGATACAGGTAGGATGAACTTAATTACAATGTAGACATTGAAATGTGTGCAGTTCTCAAACATTTATATCCTGAAAACCTGCAAACTGTGATTCTGCCTTGGACACCATTTATGCAAGCTAGAATTATAGGAATAGACAGCCAAAAAAGAGTAGGAGTTGCTGAGATGGATCCAGTAATTTGAGTTTTTCATGTTTATTTCAAGGTTGAAGAGCCTTTGCTGCTTAAAAATATTACTGATTTACACCATTTGGCATCTCTATCAAACACGAGAATCAGCAATATTTGGATTTCCATATGTTTCCATACATTTCTATTCCTTCAAAGATGTAAAACATTATTCGGTATTTTGAATGTATTCAGAACATGGAGTATTACTTAATACTTCTCATTATTGATGAACAAATATGGTTTAAATAAGAGGCCTGATAGTTCCAAACATTGGTCCGTCCATTAATCTAAAAGCAGAAGTATGCCTTGACCAAATACATTTTGTCACTTTTTCTTTCTTAGCAGGTTTCACTTCATTTGGTTCTCTTGGCCATGGAGGCCTTACTTCATTCTCCTCCACATCATTTGGTGGTAGTGGAATGGGTAATTTCAAATCTGTATCGACTTCCACTAAATTAGTTAACGGCAGAAAAGTCACTACAAAGAGGTACAGTGATTTAAATTTAAATTTGTTAGTGAGTTGTTAATATTTCTTTTCATTCAAAACAAAACTAGAATATAGTAACTTTCAGTAAGGTTTGACTCATTGTTTTTCTGTGTGTTGTGTTTGATTTTTTTTATCCTGGGGATAAGTCTAAATTAAGTTGGCGTCCCTATGGCTGAAGTGCCTCAGATGAGCATCATAAAGAAAAAGTACATAGTGTGTTTGATTTGACTTGAAATCATAGTTTAAAAGGTAGCTCAGCTAAAAAATCTTGCAAGGGTTTTGACAACTGGAGAATTAATTGCTTCAAATTTGTGGATAAAATGAAGCTTTCCAATGTAGTTTGCTCAGAAGTGGGATTCAGCCAGTTGTTAAATTTTTGCATAGTTCGGAGAACTGGCTAATCACACCACAGGCTCGCCCCACCCGACCTGCCCTGTCACTCCTTATCTCACCTTACCCACCTAGGCTTTTGCCTAGAGTCATGCCCACAGCATAGCATAGCTGCTGCTCTCTGGCTCCCTTGCCTCAACCACGTGGCCCAGCTGATCTCTGCCTGGTGAGTCTTCCTTCACTTCTCACCCAGCTACCTCCCACGTGGTATCTGCAGCCCAGCCTGTTTGCCTGCGTTCCCCGTGGCCCAGCCTGTTTGCCTTTCCTGGTGCCTCCCATATGGTCCCAGCGGCCCAGCCCACTTGTCTTCCCCAATGCCGTCCCCACAGCCCAGCCTGTTTGCCTGCCTTCCTTGCTCCCTTCTCTGCCACCCAGCCCACCTGCCTGCCATCTCCTCCTCCTAGTTGCCTGCCTGCTGGGAAACAATGGATGCTGCAGAGGCAGCAATTTGCTACATACCATTCCGAGCCCCTTTCCCCCCCTTGGGCTGACAAAATAAAAGCCTATCTAAATATCGTGACTGCCTGCCGAGTCTTCCTGGAGCATGCTTGCAAAAGGAGGTGGGGGAAAGGAGAAGGGCTGATGGAAATGCCCTGTTTAACACCACCATTGGGCTGTCTGCGCCATGATGAATTGAGATGGGGGGAAGCAAAAAACCCACTCGGTCTGTACTTGTCAGCATGATGGCGAATCTCTCACCGGGCTCCCCAGTTCTGGCATTGGGAGCTTGAGGGTTAGATTGCACCCTAAAGTCTGTCTGCTGCTGCTCCAAGCCCGGCTCTGGCTGTAGAGGCCACCAGCGGGCTTGTTAATGCATGCAATATGCTGCCGCTAAGCTCCTTGGTTCCTCACATGAGCACTGGAAGTCCGGTATTCCTTCCCCACCCAATCAGCCTGCGCTCCCCTCTCACTCCAGGCACTGATTCCCCCAGCGCCCCACGTGCGCAACTCCCCAAAATGTTTAAGAATTAGAGCCTCGGGGAGGCAAGGCACATTCATCTCTGTTTCCGTCTAGGACCGGCCTTGGAAAAGCCCGCCCTCACAATCAGACTCCCTTTCTTCCAGCACTTGTGCGAGGAACCGGGGAGCTTAGTGGCAGCATATTGCATGCTTTTCACTCAAAGGAGCCTGGGCTGGAAAATGCATGGTTGGGGTGGAGCTGTTAACAAGCTCCAAAAGGTTGCTGATGCTCCAAGCCTGGGTCTGGCTATAGAGGCCACCAGCGGGCTTGGTATGGCATGTGAATGTGTGGGCGGGAAACAGAGATGTGTGCACTTTGCCCCTCCGTGGCTCTAATTCTAAAAATTTTGGGGTGGTTGCATACCTGGGGCGCTGGGAGAATTGGTGAGAGAGGAGAGCGCAGTCTGACTAGGTGGGGAAGGAGTACCAGACTTCTAGCACTTGTGAGGGGAACCCAGGCTTGGAGTTTTTATTTTGTCAGCCCAAGGGGGGGTAGGGAAGAGGCTCGGAATGGTACATAGGAAATTGCCGTCTCTGCAGCATCTGCCCGCCTGCGCCGCCCCACTTGCTGTAAGTGACGTTGAGTTGGCCACACACACCCAGTCACGTGGGTCCTCTCCAGCCATATCCATCTAGCCAGTCACTAAGAAGAACCAGTTGTTAAATTCCTTGAATCCTACAACTGAGTTTCCTGCTCTAAGCTACCGTCTCATAGTTAAATCACTATGGGCAAGATCTCTCTGTTATACTTTTACTGTTTAAAAAACAAAACAAAAACCAACACCCATTCTCTTCCATGGATTTTTGTCCTGCAGAATTGTTGAGAATGGACAAGAGAGAGTAGAGGTTGAAGAAGATGGCCTGTTAAAGTCTTTAACAATAAATGGTAAGGAGCAGCTGCTACCCTTGGATAACAAGTAATTCATCGCACGCATTTAACAGAAATTTTAAGTTATAACAAGCACCCTTTGCGGATTAACAGGAACATTTTTTGAAGATTTCAGACGAACTCTTTCATTATACTATACGTAATCTAAAGTAATTTTATTTCAGAACTCGTATGTCAGATTTTATGCGTTTAATTTCTGGGACCACATGATTAGGACCATTTTTTTTTTTTTGTCCTTAAAAATTGTTGTAAATTTCTGTACGCACTTTGCTTTATATTAAACTTGATTCTAGGTAAGCCTTTACCCTATTGTTAGGGATTTGAATTGTACGATAATATTAGCATGAACCTTGCTTTTTGCTATTTTTTGTTTTTAGGTGTTGACATGTGAGCCAATTAATACTCTACTGTGAAGTTAACATTTCTGAGGCAAATTTAATTTCAAGCATTTAGCATTTATAGTGAATAATGTTAACATGTTACTGATGGTGCATTTCTGGTTTAAACAAATTAAGGATGTTTATTTTTAGTTTTTGCATGATTGCTGGCAATTTAGTTTATTTTGACAAAAATGTGTAATGTTTAAGCCTAAGCTAATAAATTAAAACTATTGAGCTTAGGTATTTTGTCATTTTTTCTAAAAAGTTAAAAATGAATAAATGCTGATATTTGTGGTGCTTCTTTCTTGGGATAATACTTGTAGCTTTGACATGTGCCTGTGTAACTTGAAGGATACTAATTATATTTTGCTTTCAGCTCTTCCTGTGAGCTTTTCCTTTGCACACATTCTTTATATAAAACTTGGATTCCGCTTAATGTCAGACACAACATTCTGAACTAACACAAATATAATTTCTTTAAATTGGGTAAACTTTAACCTGATAATTTAAAATTTCTTTTTTAAGACTAATAGAGGTCTTAAGTACAGTTTTATTACAGGTGGGTTTCAACTTACAACCATTCGTTCAGCGACTGTTTGAAGTTATAATGGCACTGAAAGAGGTGGTTTATAACCAGTCCTTGCATTTTGCACTGTCACCGCCTCCCTTTGGTCATGTGATCAAAATTTGGGCTCTTGGCAACGAGCATGTATTTACGATGTTATGTGATTGCCATTTGTGATCTTCCCAGCCAGCTTCTGACTAGCAAGCTCGCTGGGGAAAGATGGATTCACTTAACAACCATGTGATTCACTTAACAACTGCAGTGATTTGCTTAACAACCATGGGAAAAGGTTCTAAAATCAGGCATAACTCACTGCCTTGTTTAGCAATGGAAATTCTGGTCCCAGTTTTGGTTGTAAATTGAAGACCACCTGCACTGTGTTTAAGTACAATTTTCACCCAGAGGTCTTAAAAACTATTTTTAATAATGCAATCGAATCTGGGAAAAACATTAGTTTGCTTTTCATTTTATCTAAACCAATGGATGACAGCAAAAGGACTTTTCCCCCACCTAAATTATGTTTTGTTAAGACAAGGCAACTTTACAAGGCTGCTGTGATTTTGAGATACCGCCCTTTGGATTATTGCTTGCCCTTTCCTAAGGAGAGAGTGACATTCCTTGAGAAGATGGGCTTCCCTTTAAGAAATAAAGCATTCACTTACAAAATAAGGAGCGTTCAGCAGGCTTATGCTATAAGGAAATCTCAGTAACAAAATAACAATAGATAAAAATAATAAATACTAACATGGAAACACATTACCTATCTCCAGTTTATTTCTTTCAGAAGTAAGTGAGCAACAGATTTCAGATTAAGTTCTAAGCTATTCATTGGCTGTTACTGAATGTTGGTTAGAATTCCTGAGATTTTAGTAGAAGTTTCAGATAAACTCACAGATCAGCTTTATCAAGTTGTAACTATCTGTGCACTTAAAACATGTATGCATACCATATGCATGTTCCAAGGTTATGCTCAATCTAATGTCTAGCGACAATTGTGTTTAAAAAGCATTGTGCTTTCGGAGGGCTACCTGAAGGCCCATTAAAGCCCAAATATACATTTGTCAATGGGAGAAAATCTTTATATTAAAATTATTGGAAGTTAAAATTCTTTGAAAGAGTTTTCTTATAATAGAAGTTATCTTGACTTGTGAGCTAGAAGAAACAAATCAGAATAAAATTGCAACCCAAGACATGCTTCTGTTTAATTTTTAATTAAGTCTATGAAAATTGCTGAAGTATATGAGCTATTTTTGTTGAAAATGTAACACTCACACAGAACAGTTTTATATACATAAAAATTCTGCTACTAGGCAAAACTTACCAGGAAACAGAAGAGTAACTTACCAACTTTTGTGCTACTTCATCACAGCATAGTATATTCCACAATTCCACATAGTATATTCCCAGCAGCACAGAGCAGGTTTAATATAGGCACATTTGCTTGACTGGTGCATTGAAGTTAATTCCAGGGCTCTGTGTGTACTGAAGTTCAAATATCAGAACTGTATATCAAAAATGCCAAATTATGCATCCTTCCCTCCTAAGACAGTTTGACATCTTTGTTATGCAAAGTTTTTTCCCCGTATCATTTGAAATTTCATCAGATATGGATTATTTGCAAAGCATTCATCTCCAACCTTTAAATGAAAGCACAGCCTTAAGAGGGTTTTGTCAAAATACCTGATCAATTACTGTCATTAACAAACATACCCTATATGTGATGTTGCCTTCCAAGAACAGATATCGTCAGAATGCTGAGTCCATTGCCAGTTAATTTCTGCATTTGCACTGCATGATCATAGCACTGACAAAGCCCTGGCCGCCTGCTTGCCTGGCTTGCTTGCCTGACTTGTTTCAAATATATTGCCTACAGGTAGTCCTCACTTAGCGACGATGATTGGAACTGGCAACTGTCGCCATGGTTGCTCAGCAGAAATTCATGTGATTGTCTCAGGCTAACTTCCTTTTTTGTTAAGTGAATCACTGGTCATTAGGTAAAAACATGTGACTGTGACTTACATCTTCTTCCTTCTCTATTAACTATGCTTGTTACAAACCAGTTGCAAAGCACACAAATGGCAATCGTGACTGAGAGATGCTGCAACGGTTGTAAATACACACTGGTTGCAAAGCATCTGACTGGCAGTGGTGTGGCTCTGCAATGGTCATAATTGTGAGAACTGCTCACAAAGCTATTTTACACTAGTAACTATACAGTTGCTAAATGAGGCAGTTGGTAAGTGAGGACTATATTGGCACCTAATCATTTGGATCTAACTCTTAGTTACTAATCTTTCTGACAGTGCAAGCGGATCAGATTTTATGTTGCTTCTTTGTACAGAACATTAAATTTAACTGGATACATATGTTCTTGGAATGTCAAAGAGTGAAAGCCACACAGAGTGAAGGCATGGGATCTTTCAGGACATTTGTTTGGTTCGTTTGTTTGCAATTCTCACATTCTGATGAATCTGTTGCTATAACCACATCGTGAAATATCGTTTCCCAGTAGCTGTTTATAAGCAAAATATTAGATTCTGCCCCTGAAAATTGCTGCTAGGAAAAGAGTAACGGGTGATATTATCCACTGCTTGAGCTAGTGAAGGAACCATACAACTGTTTGCCTTTGATGGATTTTGATCTGATTTTGTGATAAAAGGAAGCACTGTGCATGAGTAATAGAAATATTATAGGATCTGAAGAGAATGCCCGTAGTAGAGACCCAATTACATCAACCAGATTCTTTGAAGGCAAGAAGACTCCCTTCCAGGCATAAATATTTGCTCCAGCTGTCCTGGTTATTTCTTTCATCTGTAGGTCCTCCCTTCTGCTTATATTTTTTTTTTCTTCAGTTCTATCTGGTTTTCAACATATGAAATACTTGGTTGATTTCTTGAGTGAAGCAAAATGCACTGCCTACTAAGCTTAATAATAGGAACTAGATAGTTATTTGGTGCTCTCCGATCTTGGTTGTTTCCTTGCAGATGTTTACTAGGTAACAACATCCAGATTAGGAAATAAGATTTTGATCTCTAGAGGACATGGAGTCTAATGTGGAGGGGAAGTGATAGAAGGATAACTTGTTTTTTTCCCCCAACATTTTCTTAACTATAACTCCAGAGGTACCAGACAAATGGGTAGGAAAGCACACTACACAAATCCTCCTTTCTGTTTACCTGCTTAAGGGACACTTCTCTCCAGTTTAACATCTTCCACCCATATTTCCATTACAGTACATCCTACTCTTCTTTGTTTTCTCCCAGTAACCCAATTGTATCAAATTCTACAGTAAAAAGTTACTGTTCGTGAACAATCTTTCATACTGTGTTGATTTTTTAAATCTGAATTTTATCCTGCCTTTACTGTTTTATAAAAACTCAAAGCAGTGAACATACATATTCCTGTTTTCCCCACAATAACAATTCTCGCAGATAGTTCAGGCTGAGAGAAAGACTAACCCATCTGGCTTTCATGCCTAAGGTGGGACTTAGTTGCATGTAATTCTATTTAAATACCTGAGGCAAATCACTTATTTGTCTTAGTAATTTCAACTGAACTTACGTCCATTTAACTTGAATGGACTGCATCCAGCCTGTTATTTATCACTGTATTTCAAAACACAGTGTTTTGGCATTATTTTGCCTTCAAACTTAGGTAAACTTCAAAATATTTTATGGACAGCTACTATTTTGATTTAAAAGTAGTCCCAAACAGCTGCTACAATCTATTTTTTTTAATTTGTTCTAATTTGAAATAGAGCTTGCTACCTTTAGTTCTGATACTCGGTTCTGCTATTCCATTGTCTACATTGTGAACAAAGTGCAGTTCTTAAGTGCATTTCATTAACCTGTCTTCTATCCAGTTGCTAGATTGAATGCTTTCATTGTAACTTTGGATTGATTTCCGACAAGGTATTGCTAAATTGTTCGTTTTTTTTAAAAAAAAATGGGGGGTTTTTTGGTAAAGGAAAAGTGTTTCTGCCAATTGTTTAAGAGAAAATTTTTTCGTTGTTGAATATTGTTACATTCATATTTGGGCCTTTTTTGTTCTGCCTGCTGAGCTATATAGTTGATTTGTAATTGATAGTAATTGTAATTGTGTCAGTATATTTCAGTTACTATGCTGCAATGTATGTCTGGAGTATTTCTGTTGGCTGACTTATTTGCAGGGTTGTGTCCTCAAACTCTTTTTTAAGTTGCTTAGCTTCAGTTTCTTCATCTGTAAAATTATTTTACTGACTTTAAAACATCTCACTGATCAATATGTGTTTAATAAAATGTATCAGGTTATATAATATTATCATGACAAAAGACTTTTGATTTAATATAATTTATTTATAGCACTTATTCCCAAGCAGGGTAGTACTCTGTGAAATATTAATTTAGCTTTTAATTGGGAATATTTTGGACTACTAGATCTCAGCTCCAAAAATCTGACCAATTGCTAGACAAAAGCAAAGAAACTGTGTAGAAATACTGTGCTATCCACTTATCTTGTTTTTGCAGCTCAAGTCTGAAAGTTCTAGAGGTGTTGAATTACTGTCTTAAATAAGTAGAAATTCTTATTAGAATCTCTTCTGGCTCCCTTGTTTGGCTATCTCCTTTCTTTTTCCACTTTTGCTTGCAATCTGAAACTATCATGACAGTAGGATGCTGATGAATATTTATTTGATTGGTAGAAATAGCCATCTGTGCCTCAAAAAACTGTCTCACACAAAATAATAAACCAACATAAGACCCCTGGTACCCAGGCATAAACAATAACCCTGGTAATAGGGAAAAGCACACCAGCAGAATTCATCTACTATCTGATCCAAATGCCCAGGAAATGGCTAGGTATTAAGCGTTCCAAAAGGCTAACTTGGATTAAGATCACTTATTTGTTCACTTATTATAGCTACAATTTTAGACAAGTGATTGTGGATGGCAAACAATAATAAAACAATTAAAAATTATAATATCATACAAAAGTAAATAAGCCTGGTAGCCAAAAATTATGATCAACATAGTTATAAATATAGCCAGGAAACAAGGACATTCACACCCTTGGAATCCCTGGCCATGGCACACAGGTCTTCAAGGTCTTGAGAGGTCAGTGGAATTGGGGTTATTCTAATTTCTGGAGGGAGAATGTTAAAGAGGGCAGAGGCTACAGCAGAAAAACATCTCTTAGTACTTACCAGCTGACATTCCTTGGCTAAGGGATCCATAATATGCCCAACATACTGGACTGAATTGGTTGGATAGAAACAGCTGGGAGAAGATGGTTGCTCAGGTAAGGTCATCCCAAGCTATGAAGGGCTTAAAAAGTGACAACCAGAACCTTGAATTGCACCTCAAACCATATTTGCAACCAATGCAGCTCACAGAGTAGTGATGTTACATATGTTGAATGTCTAACACTATTAACTGTGCAGCCATATTTTGCATCAGCTGAAGCTTCTAAATGCTTTGCAAGGGCAGCCCCATGTAGACTGTGTTGCGGTAATCCAAGTAAGATGTCATGAGGCATTAGTAAGGGTGAGCAAAGAAATGGGGAAAAACTAGTGCTTAACCTTAAGATGCACAAAGGTCCTCCTAACTATGGTTGCCACCTTCTAGCAGGAACTATGTCTAGGAAATTGTGCACTGGGTCTATTTGGAGCAGTGCCACCCCATCCAGGAGAAAGAGGTAGAAGAACCTTGTCACTGGAAGGCCCAAATGCCTAGCAAAAGCCCACTGCTCCTCATCCAGGCCTTTACAGCCTCCAGACATTGGAAAAAGACATCCACAGCATTGCTCAGATGCCCTAGGATGAAGATATAAAGCTGGATATCAACAGCATATTAATTATATCTCCACTCAAGGTGTCAGATCAATTAGTGGCCTCACATTGATGTTAAATAGGAAAGGAGAGGGAACTGATCCTTGGAACACCCCGCAAAATAGGCTGGCTCTCTCCCTTCTATCAACACCAATTGAAACTGGCGCACGAGCAAAAAGGAGAATCAGTGCAGTATATTGCTGCTCACCACCAGCTCCTGAAGTCTGTCCAAGAGAATACCGTGATTGATAGTATTGCTGAGGGGTCAAATTCAGTCCTGTAACCTGGCCTGAACCCTGAAAGGAAGGGATCCAGACAATCTCTTACATTCTTAAGTCTACACCAGAAGACCTTTGATTAATTTGTTTTCATATTACACAAGTGGTTTTTGCAATTTCCAAAAGAATTTTACCATAGGGAATGGAGAATTGTTCTCTGAAGGAAAACTAACACAAGCACATTTCTGGTTTTTTGTTTCTTGGATCCTATCCACTGCTTTCTGGACACATTTTTTAAAAGCACAGAGTTATTTTAATTACTCTGAAATTTGGTATATCAAGCCTCTAGGAAAAAATATACATATTTAATGAGATGGAAAAATAATATTTGGTAAAGGCTGATCAAGATAAATAATTTCACTCATCATTTAGTATTCACAAAATACTACGTCTTGTCCTAACCGTTTTGAAATTACCAGTAATTTTGAACATTCACCTGGAAATAATTCTTAAATCTTCATTAGCAAAGACACTATTTTAATTGAGTGTGGTGTATAATTTTATTTTATAGTACTTGATTATATTCGACTCCAGGTAGCCTTGCCTTCCATTTGAAAGGGCTGCTGCATTCAGTAGTCATTTTGGTGAATTTAGTTACATTAGAGTTTACTGAGCAGCAGTAGGCAACAGTATTAACATTCACTAACAAGACAAGGCTGAAAAGTTCATTTTCTTGACTTAAAAAATGAGGTTTGTATTAATCCCTTAGGCTACCATGAAGAATTAGGAGTCAAGTTGCTGGGCAGCCTATTATTGTGTTTCATAAGAACCAATTTGAATTACGTGACACACTTCTTTAGGATAATTCTCAGCATGGCTTATCTATATAGGTCAATCTCAAATCCATCTCATCTGTGTTTCCTGACATAATTCTTTTGGTTACTATGGATTAGCAAGGAAATATATTAGTCTGGTTTCTTTTTTTTAGAAAGAATTCTAACATGCTTGTACTCATTTTTCCACTTCATAAACATTTGTGGTATTTTTTTCTTTCTTTATTGACCAGTGACTTTAATTTTGAAGAATAAGAGTGGGATTTAGGTAAGATGAAATAGCCATAGAAATAGCAGAAATATGATTTCCATAGATACCAGGTCAAACTCAAATTTATCTGAATGTAGACTGCAGTTAGAATAATGAACATATCATAAAATGGAATCATAAAATGAAAAAGTTGCAACACACCTTCTAGCCCAACACCCTGATCAATATGCCTTAAATGAAAAAGAAAAAAGAAAGTCTCAGTCCCGCATCCATCTTGAGACAGATTCCAGGCTGCCACAGTGGGGGATGGGCAAGCTGTGAGTGTAGTTGAAGGGAGTATAACCACAACACATTCTATCACCAGATATCAAGGACAAACTGCTGGCATCTGGAGGGAGTGACTGAAATTTGCCGCAGTTGACACATTGAGAGTTTCACAGCAATAATTCAGCGCCAGAAAAATAAACACAGATGGCCGATGCTTCATTTAATGTCTTTACAAACAGGTAGATTTTACAAACCTGTTGTAGATTTCTCCAACATGGACCAAACTCAAACAGAAGCATGTTGCAAGGTCAGAGCAGAGCTCTAGTCTTCAGCAAGCAAGCAAGTTAGTTTTTTCTTCAATTGACACGCTCAGAGCTTCACATAGGTACAGAGTTGCAGAGCTTAACAGGAGAGCCATGCCTAGGTTACTTTTAGTTTCAGTTTCCAGCCTAGGCTAATTCTAGTTTGTTTCCAAAACAGTCCTCATTGACAGATTTAGTTGCTATGCCTATTCATTGGATGACCTCGTTACCATGGTCTATTCCAGTTCATGGATATACTATGACAACACAGAAGATTGATTGGCCAGTGTGACCTGGGAATCACTAAATGGGGCAGGTTGTGAGTTTTAGTATGGAGGGGGTGGGAACACAGGAATTCAGATTTTCCCCAGAGGTGCCAACATGACTTCTCTAATAAATTCTTACTTTGATGGACTTGTCTTGGAGTTCTGAACTGTTTGGAGAGTTTACTTGGAACACTGATAGGAAGTATATTACCAGGCTCTCCAATACTTACGTAAACAATATTTTTTAAAGTTTGTGCATTATAAAAAGGATAGCCATATGAACTTCTCAACTATTAACAGTAGTTTCCTTGGCTGTTTTGTTGTTGGTGGTGGGTTGTTTTTTTTGGGGGGAGGTTCTCTGCCAAAGATTGGATGGGATTCAAAATTAGGAGGGTCAAATCAGAGATCAGCTGACAAATTTCTACTAATATCATTGCTCTAATAAATGGATTTTCTGTGTGCAGAATTAGCATTTAGTCTTATGAAACAAGCATGTCAACATCTCTATATCCTTTATCACATGAAGGAGAGGAGGCTCTATATAGACTCTTCCATAACCAATGAAGTTTGGAAATATGTGTATGTGTGTGTTTATCAACCTGACATGTTGTAATGATGCATTGGTGATAGTTGAGAGCCTGGTAATATAATTTTTTTAAAAAAATTTAAGGCATACTGTTCTTAAGATTTTTTTAAAAAGAGGTGTAACATGCCTTTTGAACTATAACCGTATCACTTGGTACTTAAAAAGGCAATTAGCTTATTTTCTTCTGAACTGTCCATGGAACATTTACTTAAGATCGGAGCCATGGTAATACTTCTTTTCTTCCATAAATCATTTTGGTTGGATGCAAAAATACTGCCTTCCCAAGTAACATACTTTCCCATTGTAGGATCTCTCAAATAGAGTGATGAATTAAATTTCTGACATGTGTAAACTAAGTATAATATTGTATCTAGGCTTGGAAAGAGATCAAAGTTTATTCTGGGTGTGTTGATAAAAATTCCCCAAATTATTGCTGTCTCACACATCATGTTTAGGCCTGTTGATGGCAGTCAGCAAAAATTGGAGTTTGAAATAATGTTGTGGTATGTATGGAATAGTGGGTGATGTTCGTCAGTAGATGCTAAATAGATCCCACAATAAACCATAAATCTGGAGCATTCCCTGCGAAAAAGATACCTTCTCTTCCCTTGCTTTGCTCTTTGATCTGGAGTAAGAGACATACTGCTCTGGCAAAAATTGTGGCAAAAACTGACAGTATGGATGGCACAGTCCACTAAGTATAAAATTTACTTGTTGGAGAGGACTTTCTGTTAGTAATGCTGATTGTGCCTTGGGTTCTTATTTGTCTTTGAAAAACAATGGGTTTTTTAAATACTTACCTTAAGCTTTGCCTAGCATATGATAATCGATGGTTGTTCTCAGGGTAGTCCAGATAAAATTCTGCAAACAACAGACAAATCACTTTATTTCTGTTTGAAATGAAAGGTTCTATAGATATGGAAGTACTATCATGAGGAATGGATTTTGTGTATTTTCATGTTTCTGGAACAAGAAAATGTTTTTTAAAAGATTGATTACATTTGATTGGGTGAATAGGCTTTGGTTCTTCTCATGTTTTGCATTCCAAAAGAACTATCCTACTCCATTCCTTCTAATTTTAGTCCAGATCTGTGCAACAGTCCTCTGTTAAATATGGCTATGGTTAAATTGGGACGATACCAAATCAAAAATCGTTTGTGTCCAACTCTTTCAATTCCACCGATAGCTTTTTGGTAATAGAGTATGGAACTTACATGCTACTTAGGTATCACTGATTCGGGTTTAGCAGAAAATTGTAGTAAAGGTGTTCTAAGGTATATTAGTCTGCATTGTAAGCTACTGAATTCTGGAATGGAAAAAAACTGGGTTGTTGCTCCTTGGAGAAAAGCTAGATAAACCAGTCCTTGTTATTTTCAGCTGCATTTAGCCACATGCCATATATATATTGTAATTGCATTGATTTTGTATGCAACACACACACACACACACACACACTATTTATAGACATTATGTAACTTTCTGTTATCTAATTCATTTTCTAAGATCTAGGACTAAGATTTTCTCGACAGGGAAAGGACAGACTGTGCTTTGAACCCAGCTGAGCAGAAGCAGCTCTTTTGAGATGAAATGAGAAAGGTTTTAAATGGGATACAAGACATCTTTTTTACAGAATTGAGCAAGGATTGAAGATAGTGGAAGAGATTAACCCACCTCTTCAGATTGCTTTGTCATTGAAACAAGATGTTTAAGGAATCCTATGCAGTCCTGAGCATAATGTTTGTTGTCAGATAAGGTGGAAGAGGGGATTCAGTGAGGGCTTAGCTTGGAGACTTTGAGTAGCTACAAACCTGGGCGTCCGTCCCCCAAGACATGGTCATTCTCAGGGGAACGCAAGCAAGCAAGTAGGCCATGAGGGGTTTGTAACTGGGCCGTGGAAACAGCTATAAATGCGCATTCTCATTTGCATGAGCAGTGGGCAAGCATGTGCGCGTGCACTCCGTTTGTTTGAGTGGCAGGTGTGCGTACATGTCGCTTGCAGAAATGGAGTTGGGGAACTCTGATATAGATGATAGACATTGAAGTTATTCATTTGTAGCTCTAGTTGCTGGCATCTGACATTTGTCTTGTTTGAAAGTATTCTAGGTCTTGATGACTATTTGGGCTATATATGTCATCTACCGCTAATTTTGTCCTTTCCCTTAGAATTACTCTCTTACTCATTCCTAAATATGTGTAGCTGAATGTACAATAAATAGATGGTCTCGAGTAGGACAGAACAGAAGGTTTTCTGGCCTCTCTAGATAAGCTTAATAGACTAGTCTTGCCAGTTGCACAAGTTATGAAGAAATGAGTTTGGCATTCTTAACTGTTTTTCCTGATCCTGCAGAATGTTTCAAGGGTGAGAGAGAGATATTGAGGACAGATGGTACAAGTTGAGGCTTGGTTGCTTATCAGCTGATATCTGGGTTTAGTAAAAAAATAAGGATTTTCAGACAATATGACATCTGCAGTCTGTACAGTGTCTGCCAGATCAAGGAAGAGTTCTGCATTCACTGGAGAGATAATTTGTTTTTTCTCAAATTATGAAAGCTCCCTGAAGAATATCACGTCTTCTAGAGGAAGCAAAATTACTAAGCTTGCAAACCTCACAGCCTTCTGTGGTTGAGGAAGGTGTGAGGAGCCCTGGGTTGTTGGTTTTTCAGGATGCCTCTTAGTGATATTTTATTTGAAACCTTGGGGCAAGTGTTCTCTTAAAGGTTTGGAGCAGTAATTAGGAATATAAGGCTATTCAGCTATTTTTTCATGTAGAGTGGTTGAAAATAATTGGGACTAGAAAGCATTTCAAAGTAACTTACTTGAAAGCTGATGACTAAATAAATATGGCTTAATTTTTAAAAAAATATTAGCTTATTTGCTCCTGTGATAAAAATCCAAGGGCTTACATAGTATCAGGGATCTTCAAACTTGACAGCTTTAAAGACTTCTGGACTTCAGTTCCCAGAATTCCTCCTCCAGTCATGTTAGCTCAGGAATTCTGGGAGTTGAAGTCCACAAGTCTTAAACTTGCCAAGTTTGAAGACCCTTGTCCGTATCATGTCCTACTTGTTTGTTCTTATAGAGCAGGGGTGGGACACCATGGCCCATTTATGATTTGTGGACTTCAACTCCCAGAATTCCTGAAACACAGGTCATAAAAGTGCCATGGGTCTCCACCCCTCCTATAGACCACCGCAACCAAGAGCCAGTTTGGTGTAGTGCTTACGACACCAGGCTAATAACTGGGAGATCTGGAGTTCTAGTCCTACCTTAGGCACAAAGCCAGAGGGAAACCTTGGGCCAGTCACTTTGTCTCATTTGAAAAATGTTGCCAAGAAAACGGCAGGAACTTGTTCAGACAACTTCTGAGAACTGGACACAATTGAGAAGAAGAAGAAAAAGTAGGATATGGCAAATGTAGCTTTTTAAAAAAACATATTGTTTAATGTAGGACGAGTGAAATATATGTATCATTTTATAGTGATATAGATTGCTGAGAACCACCGTAGCAATACCAAATACTAAACAATTCAGAATTATATTACAGCATTTTAAAATTATTCTTTACCCAAATTATGATACCATAAAAACATGTAGTATCAGAGATGAAAAATCATATTTGTGCTGGTTGTGACAAATGCTCTGTTGTGCAGACTCCAACCTTCCTTTCCAATTAAAGTTAGGAAAAAGGTTAGAAAAGAAGCTATAATGTAGCTTCAAATGTTCAAAAACATTTGAAACTATATTATATCCTGGAAGTTCACCCATCGTAAAGTTGCTAAAGTTAAGAAACACTGAACTATAAGAATGCTTTCAAACCTAGCTTTAAAATTAGGAGGGTTGCTGGCATTTAGCATTCTTCAGTGGTGTTTATATTTTCTCAATGCAGAAATAGATGTTGATGCAGTCTTCCCCTTCCCCTTTCTCAACTTGAAGCTGAAAAAAGCAGTCAGAATCATGCCCAATTTTGCCAAAAATATTTTATTTTCTCTGCCAGACCATCAAAATGAGAGGTCAGTATTGATCACTATTCTGTCTCATCCTAAAAAATGTTCTTCACTGTAGGAATTTGTTCACTGTGATCATGCATTTGTTTTTCATGTCTTAAAACTTCCTTCCTTCCTTCCTTCCTTCCTTCCTTCCTTCCTTCCTTCCTTCCTTCCTTCCTTCCTTCTATGTGTATTTTCCAGAGTATGAATCTGTATTGTATTTGTAGTTCTATAATCTAAGTAACTTTGCATATTGCCTAGTGAGCAGCTCCATATGGATATTCCAGATTAATGTAACATTCACCTTTAAGTATCAGAACTGGTTTATCTGCTGGGAAATGCTAACTTATTTACAATACCTGAAAGCAAGACATGACCCAATGCAAAGTTTCTCAAGTGAGGACATATATATTAGGCTACCACATTGATGGTGGCAATCTTCCCACATTTCAAAATGTTTCCCCTGGTTGATCATTCATTAGTTTTGTTATCCCACTAATGCATAGATCTATAGTCCTGACATTATGAAAATAATAAGTAATAGAAGAAATATAATGACTTTGCATCATCAGATATTTGAAAAAAAGTTCATTTGGCTTCATTAGGAATATAAAGGACTTTCCAATTTTATTTGGCACAAAAGCATCTCTCTGCATTTTGATAATATCAGATGGAAGGAAGGAAGGAAGGAATACTTGTTCCAATTTTCAAGAGGAATTAAACTAATGGAAATCAAACTGATCATAGTACAGAATTGCACCATAAGTTCTGACATAACACTGATGCACATATACACTTTCCCCCCATGAGATAATAAAGTTCAGAAAAGGAGTAAGAAATAGAAAACAAAAGCAGTTAAAGGAATGAGAAAAGGTATATTTGTTTTCCTTTTTTCCCTCAATATATGGAGTCATTGATAGCCATTTTGGCAATGGTCAGTTGAGGCTTTCATATAATGCCTTTAGTGAGAAAATGTGTAGACTTAATACATTTCATTATTTCTTTGAAGAAAGATAATGAAGATCAAATGGGTAAACACCCTTTTGTTCTAATGAAAAACAGAAGTATTATCATAACCTCTTACACACAGGCCTTGAGAACAGGGATGTTAGATAAGCTCTTCATTTTTTTGAGATCTATTTTAGCATGCTGATTTTAATTTATAAAGCATTATAAAACTTGCTCAGCTTCATGTCGTACATCAGTTATACACCCTTTCCTGGAAAGGGCGGCTCTCTGCTTTGTTACTCATACTCTGGTCATCTCCTCTTTAGAGTATTGCAGTGCAATCTGCAATCCTATCTGGAAGCTTCATCTGTTACAAAATTTGGCTATGGGAGCAATCTTGGGTGCCCAAAGAATGGTGGATGTTACACTTTTGCTGCGCAAGCTGCATCTGTTTGCTTTTGGTTCAATTCAAGGTGTTGGTTGTGACCTTTAAAGCCGCGTCTGTCACGGGGTCACGTTACCAACAGGACTATCTCAGCCCCATCACATCAGCCTGTCCCACCTGGTCATCCAGGGAAGGTATTTATGATCCCCATCAGCTACAGAATTCTCATGGGGGAGGGGCAAAGTGGGGGTGTTCTAGGAACAGAGACTCTTTCTCTCTGCTATTGCCCCACTGTATAGAACACCCCCCCCCCGCTCATTTCCCAGGTAAGCCAGGCCTCTATTCCCCTGGCCTTCTGGAAAGGCCTTGCTTGGCACTCCCAGAGAAATGGGTCATGGCCTTTGTTAGCATCATTGGCAAACGAAGACAAACAAATATATTGAGTAACTGATATGGCCTTTAGCTCTCCATTTAAAATGTTTTATTTTTATTTTCTGTTGTGCTGTAATGTTCAAAGTAACTGAATGCAACGTGCATAAAAGTATGTGCAATGAAATAGGCAATTGCAGTACATTATTTTTTAATATATTTCTAGAAAGTTAATGATAAAAAAAATAAAAAAAGCTATAGAAATAAGAAACAAACATTTTAAATACATTTGATACAAGCAGGTTAGTCAGTTGGAGATAGAGAGGAAAAAATAGCTTTCATATACAATATTCAGGGATGTGGTGGCTCAGTAGCTAAGAGACTGAGCTTGTCGATCAGAAATGTCAGCAGTTCGGCGGTTCGAATCCCTAGCACTGTGTAGCGGAGTGAGCTCCCATTACGTGTCCCAGCTTCTGTCAACCTAGCAGTTCGAAAGCACATAAAAATACAAATAGAAAAATAGGGACCACCTTTGGTGGGAAAGTAACAGCGTTCCGTGCGCCTTCAGCATTTAGTTATGCCAGCCACATGACTACGGAGACATCTTCGGACAGCGCTGGCTCTTCAGCTTTGAAACGGAGATGAGCACTGCCCCCTAGAGCTGGAAACGACTAGCACGTATGTGCGAGGGGAACCTTTACCTATACAATATTCACATCAGGAAAATCTGGATGAAGAGCAGATGCCTACAATTTATAATCAGTGTGCATTTCAATAAATATGAATACTTGCATAGTTCTCAACATATGACCCATTGCTTAGTGATTGATTGAAGTTACGACCAATAGAAAAAAGGGGACTTAAAACCCAGATTCAAAGTTCTGATGGTGAGACCGCCTCTGTGGTCATATGACCAAACTTCAAACACTTAGGAACACAGTCGCATTTATGGCTGCTTACAGCATCCAATAGTCAGGACACTCTTTTTTTACAGTGGTTTTGCTGAAAACTGGCGCCCATAGCAAAACACTGGTTTACTTAGTGACTGGTCCCTGGGATCCCATTCAGGTCCCCTAAGTACTTGCAAATGATTGGTTGAAATTGGATGTGTGTATGATCTTTGACTTCAAGATGCAAATATACGGGGTAGAAGCAGGGGTGCCAGGTTTTCCATTTCCACTGTTCATAACCCTGAAAGCCTGAACAATTATTTTGAAATGGGATGAATTCACTTGGTCCCACCCTTTAGTGACAACTTTGTATCATTCTGCAATTCACTAAAGTTGTGAGCGTCAAAGGCTGGAAAATTAAAGAATCTCTTTATATGTTACCACTGAAAGGTGCTTTGTCACCATCTACTTAATTCCAGAAGGTAAGAACATACATAGATAGGATTTATGGTGGGAAAAAAACCCTTTAAATTTATTTAATGATTTTACTTTTGACTTACTAGAGATTTTTGTATTAAAATAAACTTCCACTTTGCAGTCCTTGGCATAATGAACGTGTTAATAAAGCATTTTTTACTTTTTAAATTGAGACTCCCGGTGCATGGTTTCTATATATGATTTATGACATGTCTTATTGATTAATATTAAATAAATAAATACAATTTAAGGATAAGTGCCTTTGGAGGCCTGGAAGTGTCAATTATTACAATATTATACATAAAATTGGGGGGACATTGTCGATAGAAGACCACCTTTTCTGGGAAATAGTGATGACCTACAGAATAGGAGTGGGCACCTCAAGGCTAAATATAGGTAGCCATGTTTCTACACAACTCCTATTGGGCCAATATCACAAAACATCAGCAGCTGAGAAGATAGGCGCTGATGGAAGGAATCAAGTTCCTGAAGACATGTTCCAGCAGATTTCTGAAGCAGATCAGAAATTTCCTCCACTCTTCTATTTCATCCTGCTGTTTAAAAAACCAGAAGTCTCATACCAGCTGTATTTTTTTAGGCTAAGAGCAACTTTTTGAATATCAAATCCTGAGGTGTGTAGCATAACGTAGCCCCTAAAATACATCTCTCTGAGAGCATGTTCAAACTGGCAATAGATTTTAGTATTCCTCACAAATATGTTGAGCATTTTCCAACAGACCTTTACTATTAGAATCCAGGAATATAGGCTAGGACAATATTATTGGCAAAATAGGTGCAATCACATTCGAATTAATACTATACTGTCATCATTTTAGAGAAGGTTGCCTCTTGAAAAAGCACCTTTGGGACAACCATGACCTGGATGACTGAGAATCTCTATAAACCTCTCTCTATAAGTACTAATATACTTAATGTATATTACAGCTCAGTACAGGCAGTCCTCAACATATGACCACAATTGGAATCAGAACTAATATAATGCAGTAATTAAGTGAGCCGTGTCCAGTTTTACGATCTCTTGGCCACAATCATTAAGCAAATCACATGGTCATTAAGCAAATCCAGCTTCTATTGACTTATCTTGTTGGAAGCCACCAGTGGGAAGCTCACAGGTGGCAATCAGGTAAGCCTGGGATATTGCAACTGTCATGAATACATACTGGTTGCCCGGTGCCCAAATTTTAATCATGTGACCATGGGAACACTGCAACAGTTCTAAGTGAAAGGATTTAGTTGTAAGTCACGTTTTTCCAGTACTGTTGTAATTTGGAATGATCGTTAAATGAATGGCCATAAGTAGTCTAGAATGAACTGATGTTAGGCTACTTTTTTATTTGAAATGTGTTTGAATATTAGCAGCTCGGCTTGGTGGCTAGGCTGTTGGTTGGAGCTCTGAGCTTGGCAATTTGGTTGCAAACGTTTCGTCACCCTCTGAGGAGACATCGTCAGTGCATTGTGTCCTTGAATGGTGACGAAACATTTGGAACCAAATTGCAAATTGCTAAATCTTTCATTTGTTCGGCTGTATTTATCAGGTTAGCTCTAAGTGTGGCCCTATCTTGGCACCGAGGGATCTATGCTTAGATCCCGACATAATGAAAATTTGTGGAAATAAGCCTGTTTCTCTACAAGGCTGAGTGGTTTTTATGTATGTTGTATATCTGCAGCATATTCATGACAATGGGAGATAAGGAATGGTTGTTCTGTTCCTCAGGACTGCCCGTTTTTAGTATTCAAGTAGAGGAAAAAGTCTTTTTAATGGATGAGAATCCATCTGATCGCATCTATCCACTCCCTACCAGAGACTGTCCTTGTCAACTAGGTCATTCAGCCCTTTTATAGATATATGCCCACTTTGGTGGGATGCAGTTGACATAATGTGGGAATTAATATTCTTGTGGTAGTGCAAGGATTTACTGATTCTGTCCTATCTAGCTACAAAGTAGAACATGGGCCTGAAAAAGCATTAATCCTTTAGAATTACAAGCACACAGTTTGCTTTGTTTTGTTTGTGTTGGTACAATCATTTCACCATGTGACAAGAGCTGAACATGCTGAAATGAAACTTCTTCTGACAGTAGAGACCTTTGGGAGACTGTGTATCTTGCGAAGGTCCTTAGTCCAGCAGTGCTTTTGTTTGGCAAACTATTAAGCATTCTTCAACTGTTAAGCATTAGCTTGGTTTCAAAATAGTTTGCCCGAGGTTTACGCTTGCCAGATCAAATCTTCCAAAAATAGGAGCCTCTAACGAGTGCTGCAACAGGCTGTCAGAAGGTTTTTGCTTCATGGAGTTAAACATACCGAATGCTGTTTATTAGAGACTAACTCTGATTCTCTAACTATGAAGCCTCCTACATGGGAAGTTTATGGATTCTTGCTCCATGATTAACATTGTAAGTTTATGGATTCTTCCTCCATGATTAAGCTAAGCTTGGAAACATTTATTTTTGGAAGAACTGTTTTAGTCCCATTTTTGCTAAGAGGGGAGGAAAAAATGTCTCATAGGAAGAGCGGGAATTGTCCAAAATATCTTCTTAATATTTCACACAGTTGTTAAGAATACTGTGAGCTGGTTTGAAAATGAAAGAAAGAAGAACATAGTTACTGAAACTTTCTAAAACTCATGAGAATTGAGGCTTGTCACAGAAATCATAATGCTGTTTTAACTCATTTGCTATATTAAGCCAGTATATTATAACTGCAGCTCATAGCCTCTTCTCCATAGCTCTTGGATAAATGTGATACATTCATATTTCAGCATAATCCACTAAGGCAGTGTTTATCAACCTTGACAACTCCACAACCTGTTAATTTCAACTCCCAGAATTCCCCAGCCAACATGCTGTTAAAGTGTACACATTTTAAAGTTGAAGTCGACAGACCTCATCTCAAAGTCTTTGGCTCAGTTCACACAACATGCTAAAATTTGGCAGGCTTACTCATAGTTTTTTAAACAAATGGGGTTATTAAACAACATCTCACAAATCTAAGCCAAAAATCATGGTTAGAAGCCACAATGGCTGGGTTCATCCATCCCATTAAGCCCAAACTAAACAAACCACATTACAACTTAGGAGTCAGATGAGACAAAAGCTGAATAGGAGTCAGGAAGAGAGTTAGCATAGGCACTCCCTAGAATCTCCGAGGGTATATCTGTTGTGGTAAAATGCCTTAATCTGGCAATATTCTGTCTATTGGATGTAAGCAAGTAAAAAATTATACTTTGTTGTTCTATGATATTCTTGGGCTGGACCTGACAATGTATTATAAATTAAATGAAATTTAATTTATCCATTATAAATTAAATGAAAATGTACTGTTCTGAACTCTTTAAATGAAGGACTGGGGTAAACTATAAAATTAAGGAAAAAAAAGATTATTGAAACAGGTCTGGAAATTTATTTATTTATTTTGTCAAGCAAGTATTAGATAACAGGTATATGTATAAACATGATTATGAGTACATGAAGTGGATATGAATAAAAAGAAACATTAGGACAGGGACGGTAGACACGTTGGTGCGCTTATGATATTGCTTTGATATTTTTCGTCCCATCATATCTTAGTTTCTAATGGAATTTAACAGAGATTTAACTAAGGCAAGATTCAAAGTAGATAATGCTATTGGGGACTAAGTGAAGTATAATTATTGGAAACTTGTGGAAAAATGTTGATGTACATATATTCTTTGGTTTTGGGTATAAAGAAGAAATGGCATAGTAGCTTATGTATGATTTTTCAAAAGGAAAACATAACAAAATGCTATTCACCTCACTCCAAAGTCCATAATTTTCTACTGACATGAGGTAATCTTCCTCAAACAGGAAATATAGCTAGCCTATCTGAACTAGTACCTTATGATGACCAAAATAATCATGTAGTCTGTGATAAAACCCTACTCATTATATTCTGAGCTGTTAATGACTTCCAGAAACCCAGAATAACAAACAGACAGTATCTGTACAGAGTAGGAATCGAAAAACTTGTGACTGTCCTATTTTTTCTTGTGGTCTTCAAACTCTTGTGCAAGGCCATGTCTTCGCTGGTGTCTTTAATGAAGTCCCTCTTTGTTTTGTTGAACCTTAGCTTTAATCCTTGAATGAAAAAGAAGAGAACTTTGTCATGAATTCTTCTCTCTTCTCTTCAGTGCTACAGAATTTATTCTGATGTTTGTTTTGGGAGCTTCTTTCCAATCTTATTTCTTCCATTGTGTTTTGGGTTCTACTGGATTAATCTTCGGTAGGAACTGCAGTACCGTCATTCATAGAAATGCATGAAACATTACAGAAAACTGGGATGGATCAGGGTGCAATGCAGACCGAACTTCTAATAAATGAAGGAGTAAATAATCTGATCAGGATATACTTCATAATTTTATTACACTGATATACTTGGGGATGAGGATATCTTGAATCACACTTATCCCAATTACAGAGATAATGGAGCTTATTTTTTCCCCCATTTTTCCTTTGCCATTTGTCCCAAAAAGGATTCCCCATTGTTGATGTGGGAAGTCAAAAGAAATTTGCCCTTTTAAAGTCCAGGGGAAAAATATTTAACAATAATTAAGCTGGAACAACAATAAGAAAGCTTCCATGATTAGTTATTTCTAAAGAAAGAATAGCTATCCAAAATGGGAATCCACCATTTATAATCTACCCAAATCAATACAAAAATCATTTGTTTACATTTTTTTATGCAGTAGTGAATATTTTACACATTCTCCAAGGGATAAATTCCAGTATTTAGGATTATTTTAACCACTGCCTTTTTAAAAGCAATTAAATAGCTAGAAGGCTTATAAACTTCCAGCTTTTCAAACATTCCATAGATGTTTCTTAGATGGCTTCATTCTTTCTACATTTTGGTCAGGAACTTTTTGTCCTTGTGTGCAGTTCTTCTTCATAGCATATCTATAAGAGCAAATTCTTTTAAAAATAAGTCACAGAATATAATAAAACTGATGTTTTCTAAAAAGCAAATAGATTTTTTGAAATGTTGCCTTATTTGTAATTTCAGTGTTTGGTGGGTTTTCTTGGAATTTCAGACAGAGATTGTGTCTGAGACGGTGGATTTAATGTTCTGAAGAGCTTGCAAAAAGAATGTAGTTGACACTATTATAAATTCTAAGGGAACTCTTGTTGGAAAACACATAGGAAAGTGGGCTTACAGCAGAAAGAAGGAGGCAGCTGACAATCTTTAGAAGGTGGTCTTCTGATTTCTTCCTAAATATAGCTAAAACCAGTCCAACAAGGACCTACTATTTTGACTTAAGTTGTTGCATTTTCACCCTGCTTTCTCAAATGAGCATTGTCTCCCAAGCCAAGCTAGATGATAGCATCTAAAGCACGCCAGAAAAAAAGCTCAAAGCTATTGAAGTATAGTGAGAAGGCTAGAACATATTCTGCTTTCCGATCTGTACTGTTGCTTTTAGAGCAAGATTTGGATTATTGGACTCCATCGGCAAATGTGGCCACTTCCACCACTTGCCATGTCACAATAGGATTTTCACATGCAGTACCTCAACCATTGAAAATATTGCTCATGTGTTGTTCATCTGCCTGTTATGTATATCCTTTAGGCTTAGGCACTTACAGTCTCTGTTGGTAAAAACAGCCCAAAGGGAACCGAATTACAGATTACTATATTTCCTCCTGGGCTCTCATGTACTGCACATATTATAAGCAGACTGTTAAGTTTATAATTGGGGTACCCTGTAAGGGATATTATACTGATATATTTATATTTTATCACTTTATTTCCTCCTATCTACCTTATTCTGAAATTATATTATGTACTATATTTTATTTTATCGATAGGGCTTCAAGACTAATCAATCAATAAACTACTACTATGTCTAATATGTCTTCTACTACTATTACTACTACTATTATTGTACTGTTGCCAAGAACACAAAATAAGTTTTTCCACGTGCTGGATTTGATTAAAAAAACAACCCCTCACCTGTTTATGTTTGCCAAAGCATCCCATATTAGAAGGACATCTTTCCCCTCAGATTTAAAATCTAAAAGAAATTAGAAGAGACAGAAGAGGAAACAAGGCTTTTTCCTAAGGCCAGAATGATAGTAAGTACACTGGCCTTTACATTCACTTGCCTGGACTCACTTCTTATTATTGTTCAAGAGATGGATGGGGGTTGTCCTATTACTTTTATTTTCCTTCTTATTTGGTGTAAGTAGGAAGAGAATAAAACATAAATTTCTGCTTTCCATCAAAAGAATAAACTCAGCATATTTCCACTCCCTAGATACTCTCACTCCTTCACAGTCCTTTAGCTCTGCAGTGCCTGGGACATATAGCATCATGATTTCTGCCAGAATAGTGAAGATTGGTTACATGCTGTAGAAAAGAATGGAAAGGCCACATAAAGTCTCCAATATTTGTTATTCCAAAATGAATCTTGATTGTTAAAATCAGGTTCTTTTTTCTAAAATTGAACCACAGAAATCTTTAGAAACATCTTCACTGTTAAAACGTTCAGTACAATGGTCGCCAACTGGTGGGCTGCGGCCCATTGGTGGGCCCCAAGAAAATTTTGGTGGGCCATAGAGGAATCTCACCCTCAGAGCACTCCCCCCAAAGCAATTAATCCAGGCTACACAAAGACACAAGCCTGCGCCACCCATATGGCCCACGGGAACCCACCCCGTCCATTCACTCCTTATCCAGCAAACTTGCCAGTTTCCTTTTTCTGACCATCAGCTGTTCTACTCTGCCGGGAGATTTAGATTAGCTAGAAAGCAGGAAATCGTTGGATATCTTACCTTCTAGTTAGTCTTTAGATCTTCGGCTCTGCTTTTAAGCACAGTCAAACCTCCCTCAGGACTGAAGGTTCTATTATTCAGTGCAGACTCACAGCAAGCAAATTTTATGTGACAGACTGAGCTAGCCGATGGCAGATAGATTTCTGAATGAATCCGTGATTCTGTGAGCAACTCAACCTGCCTGCCTGCTTTGCCTGATTTTGGGAAAAGTTGCTTTTTATGAAAAATTCAATATTTATATGAATATTTAAAATATTTACATACAGGCCATGCCCAGCCAGTCACATGACCACCAAGCCACACCCACAAATTAGGCCATGCCCACAGAACCAGTAAGTAGTTCCTGGGATTTAAAATTATCAGTTTGGTGGTCCCTGAGGTTCAAAAGGTTGGCGACTCCTGGTTTAGTATATTCCCGAACAAACATTTTGCTAGGCATCACCCATTTCTGTCCAATGATCTAAGGCTTGCTCCTTACTGTAATTTTGGTTGTGAATGGAGTCCCAAAAATCGTGAGTTATCCTTGATTGTAATTTGACCACAACATAATTGCATAATTATCACACAGTTTTTCCTGTGTACATAGAACAGTGATGAGATTTTTCTTATATAAGAGGTATTTTCTTTGGCTCTGTGAGAGCTAAATGTCTGTCTGTCTTAGAAGTACAGGTATTCCTTGACTTACAATTTGTCGCTTAGCAGCCATTCAGAGTTCCGGAAGATTTACCTAGGAGGGGTACTTATGATCTGGATTCGAAGTTCCAACTGTTTCCCTCGTGGTCACATGACGATTTCAGGCGCTTGCCAATATGGCTGCATTTGCAACTGTTTGCAAAATCCCGCAGCACATGACCACAGTTTACAAAATTTCCCCAAAACTGACACTTCCCATAGTGAACCATTGATTTGCTTAACAACTGCAGTAATTGCTTAACAATGCTACAAAAAATATTTGTTTAATTTAATGGGTAGGCTCCATTATAGTTGTAAGTCAGGAATTATTCGTAGGGAATGTTGTTGACCTTTTCCTTATAGAATGTTTGGGACAAAACTTAATGCTTATTTCCATTCCATTTCCATTCCATTTCATTTTCTCTCCTTCTCTAAAAATCACCCTTGTTGATCCATTCACTGGAGCCAATTTATTAATCTAAGCTTTCATTTTGCTTGTCTCTTTCAGAGATAGCCTTGAAATATTGTTAATTTGGCCAAGTAATATTAATCCCGATATGTGATTTGATATACTGTGTTTGAAGCACCAGCTTTAGGTGTTCTTGGACCGATGCATAGTTTTCTCTATTGGAGATTGTTTGATATCTCCATCTGGTTGCTTGTGAGAGCAGAATGGGAAGAGGAGCATGTTACGGATAAAATAAGAAGAATGCATGATTTATAAATTGTAAGCTTGGGAGCTTGGCAAAGGGTTCTTGAGAATCATTCTTGTGAAAGAAAAATATATATTGTTGGACAATGAGAAAATACATTGTTTTCAGGTATACAACATGCAGTGATAAACAGTATACAGCTAAGGGTAGGATTATTTTTTCTCACAAGTCTACAAAACTTGCAATCAGTAATGAAAAGTATATCTTTAAATTATTACATCAATTGCCCCTTAAAGACTAATGAAGCTAATGTGCCACATAAACTTTTGTGGAGTATAGTCTACTTCAACCAAAGTTTAAGCAATATTAAACTTATTAATTTTAAGATACTCTGAGACTCTTCATTGTTGTACTATAAAATATTAAGACAGCGACACGTTTTGTAATCTTGAAGAGTGGCAGTGGGATTATTAAGAATGAGGTTTGGGAAATACATATAATTTTGTGGCCAATATAATGGAACTTTCTTGTACTCTTTTTAACTACTAAAGTAATAGTTGCTTGTATTAGAAATAACATATAAGGTGTTCTTGAAACTTAAAAATAAAGTGTTCTATTTTTTTTTCATTTGCTTGCAAATGAGTGAATTTGAATGCTTACCTGATATGATTAATGTGGTCCAATCAGACCAAGGTGTGAAATAGGATGTTGCCACACACAGGGAAAACATCCATCACACCTTGTGCCAAGATGATTCCTTTGCTACTTCACTCCAGAAATTACAAGCTCAGTCTTACTTCAACCATACACCCTAAGTCTGAAATATCCTATGGGAATCTTGAAACTTATGTAGTATTAGAATTCATAGTTTTTGTACTATCACAATATATAAGCTGCTTCTTCTCCTCAAGTTGTACGCAGGTGGTGAATCTATGTATACTGAAAAATCATTTGTGCCTTTGACAAGCATTTCATAAGATGCATTTTTGGCAATTGGATATCTTTCCTTTCAACTACTTTGATAGCATACATGCCATGCCGAGTATGCATGTTTACAGAAACAGATGCTGTACGGCCCATGGTTCTCTCTGACCTTGATTATTTTCTTGCAGACCTTTCATTACCCAACTAGGTAACATCATCAGTGCAAGAGGAGAATGGGGTTTGCTCTCTGTTTAAATAGCCACTGATATATAAACCACAAACCCGTCTCCTCTAGCACTGATTATATTATCTAGTTGGGTAATGAAACATCTGCAAGAAAACAGCCAAGCTCATAGAACAACAGGGATCACTTAATTCAACAGAGCTACCTATATTCTCTTCTATCAGAAACAAATGTTTCCTCCTGTTTCGGCTTGCTAAATTCTAGGCTGGAACCTGTAAAGTGGAGAGTGCTTTAATTTTCATATCCTCCCATTCCCAAGAGTTCCCAAGAGCATACTGAAATGTGAAGAACATGAAAAGTCAAATGACCCTATCCCACCAAAAGCTTACAGCAAGAGTATATGTATTATTAAGCTCATTTAAGTTAGTCATGGCACAGCCTACTTAGTATGAAAGCATGGAAGAGTCCGGATAAATCCTGACAATTAAGCTTAGCAAATCCCAGGCCACTTATACATGGTACTGAACAGTGTGTAAGCCGCCTAGAGCCGCCTGTGGCAAGATGGATGGCATACAAGTGTAACAAATAAAATAAATAGCATGGCCATTTCCTTAAAATGAAAGAAAGCCTATCTTTGTGCAGAAGTCTTGTCTCCAATAGTTCTTGGACATTTGTGGCTAATTCAGAAGCAGACAGCATTTACCTCTACCCATTTACAACTCAGCTGGTGCTTTCCAAGAAAGCAGAGCTTAGGATCTGTTTGCTAGCACTTTTGGAGTTTACATGTGAAAGGCGTTGGGAGAATAGAAACCTCCTACCCGAATATAGTAATTCCATTTAGTTGTAATTGCTTATATCCAGTCCTTTTTCCTTTTGTAATGGCACTTGAGCAGAATATTACTACAACAAATAGAAGGCAAGAGAAAAGTCCCACTGAGGCCTTAGCAGCCCAAATATGACAACTAAAGTTGTGTGCTATAAGCTTTTTTTTTTAAAAAAAAGGAATATTTAGTCTATAACTGATATGAGCGGAATTTTGTTTCTGAAGTAAAATTGCCCGCAATAGAACTTGGCATTTTCAGCCAAGGGACAATCTTATCAAACACAGCTTTGTTCAGAAAACGCTAAAAACACACTCCTCTAAATACTGATTTCTTTGTTGATCTTCTTTCATTGTGCAATGTTGCCATCCAGTGGCTAGAAAGCATGATTCGTTCTATTGTATCACCTCCGAACACCAATTAATACAATAAGGAATATTATCTGGCCATTTGGATTAAAAACATTTGGCTGTTAATGGAATAGGCAGCTAGAATTGAAATTCTGAGAAATATGAAATATAGCCTCTCTGCAATTGAATTAGTTCATGAAAGTAAAAACATATAAATGTGGGGCCTTTTATCATGCTAGTAGCAAGTTCAGGATATAATACCCACCACCATCATATATTGTAAGTACTTGTGTAGACGTAAACTTTAGATTTTTTTTTCAATCAGTCCAGGCACTATAGGAAATGAATGATTAATCTGTATTGACTGTAATTCATGGTTTGCTGCTTTTGGAGCAGGTTGAAAAAACACGGATCACAGTTAAACTCCCCTATGATTTTCATTCTGGTTTTTGCAGGTAGAAAAAAAAACATTGTTCATGGATAGAGGTGTCACAAAATTGGAGCAGAAAGATTAGTTTGTAAAGATGTAATTTTGAAGCATATTCATGGATTCCTTGATGCTTCTTTTGTTAACATTAACTACTGCACTGATTTGGCTTAGAGATTCTACTCTCAATAAACTCTTAGCCAAGGGAATTTTCCACCAGACTGAAGAAATAACATGGAAACAATGATATCACCCAATTATTTAGAAACAATCCCGAGGTCTGTCATTACCTGTGAATTCATCAGTTTGTTCAAAATTGTCTTTTTAAGCCATTCTACAATTAAGTTAGACAATAAGAACTCGATGAAAGAGACAAATAGTTTTAATGTTAATATTTTCTGTTGCCTTGAGTTCTAGCTGTTAAAACTTTTAACTGGGGCAAAAAGGAATAAAGCCATGCTATTCTTTTTTTTTAATTTCAGGGTGATGTGGGGAAAAAAATACAGTTCTAAACTTTTTTTTTGCAATTATTAACAGAGTAACAGAGTTGGAAGGGACCTTGGGGTTTCCTAATCCAAGCCCCTGCCCAAGCAAGAAACCCTGTACCATTTTAGCTAAACGGTTATCCAGTTTCTTCTTAAAAACTTAAAAACCTCCAGTGTTGGAGCACCCACAACTTTTAAAGGCAAGCTTATATAAGGAGGCATGTGTAAGATAAAAGAATATTGCTAATTACTAACATTTTAAAACAATCCATATTCAATAATAAATAATAAAATAGCTTTTTTGAATTTGAAAACAGACTATTTTGCAAGTCTCGCACATTTTGTTGGCCAGATCATGGTAGCAAAATTATTGAGGCAAGAGTCCTTTTTTTAAAAAATAAAAAAATAAATTTCAGAAACAAACATTAAATACATAAAGCATAAAAGAAAAGGGGGAAATGAATAATAGTTAAGAAAAAGTGCTAAAAATACATCAATTTAGTCAATTTAGAAAAATAGTGTGGTTAGGAAAGATAACAACTCATTCTAGAGATAAATTTGCTGTTCCCAATGTAAAGTTCATACCCTTTGATTTGCCTTTTCTGTTAAATGATATACATACTTCCTCTTGTGACACTCAAAAGTTAGTCAGTTTCCAGGAAGTAAGAGATTGTAAATGAAACATTGGTTCCTGCCATGTCTTTCCACAAAATCTAAAAGGAAGAATGTCACAGTTCTTCCAATAATAGTGGGTTTCCTTCCCCCCTTTTTTTCTGAAGCTGTCTGGTTGGCAGAGGAGGAAGTATCATCCTTAAAAATCCATTCAAGGAAATGGTGCTATAGAAGAGGGTTTCCAAGCTTGGCCACTTTAAGACTTGTGGACTTCAACTCCTAAAATTCCCCAGCCAGTGTGGCCAGCTGAGGAATTCTGAGTGCTAAATTCTACAAGTCTTAAAGTGGCCAAGCTTGGAGACCCTACTATAGAATATTCTTTTGTTCATGAGCTTGTAGACTTTGCCATTATACTTTTTTCCATTTCATTGAATTAGAACTGAAAGTGAGAGAAAATAGCCTTGGGGGAAATATGCTGCTTTCATGATCAGAATTAAACCAATCAGAATTAAGACTAACATGTAATTTATATTTGACCAAAGGTTTTCATTTGAGCTAAGTAAATGACATCTCTGCATGTCTCTCCATTTTCAATTGTAAGGGTCCAAAAGCATTGTTGGTCAAGCAAAAGGTTTTGAAAACTTGTTTTCAGCTTGGAATGTTTTTTTTTTTTATTTCTTAACATTATACAGTAACCACTTCTCTTTGCTGTGCTCCCTAGTTATTAACTCCTGCCTCCTCACCATCCTAGGCAGTTGATTCATGATTCAGCAAAGAAAACATGCACGTAATTTGGCACCACCTGGAATGACACCATGCTTAATCAGTATTATTAAGTGTGGTTGGGAACATGAGCTCAACCATGTATTCGAAGTCTAACAACTCTTTCATTTCTAAAATGTTTCTTTCGTATTTAAATACTCTTATTTTTTAGCCTATTTGACTTGTTCTATTTAATTTAGAACATAGTTCAAAGAATGATACATTCATAAATCTTAGTCCTTTTGGGTATATGATGTTTTCTTTGATTTGGGCATCACTCAAATTCTTCTAACAGTAGTTTCCACATGAAGACCAAAAGAACACATGATAACAACTTTCAAGTATCACAAAGATTGTCATACTAAAGAGGGCAGGATCAGATCTACTGTGTTAACCCTACAAGGATGTAGGTTCATGTCAGAAGGAACTTCCAAATTGTACAAGTGAATCAGACTGGCATAAGAAGTGGTGTGTTTTACCTTGTTAGAGATCTTCAGACAGGAGCTGTCATTGATACAATGATCCCATACTCAGCAAGGAGTTTGACTAGATAACTGCTGAAGTCACTCAGCTCAGTGAGTTTATGACAAACTTGTGTCAACACAACATCACGTGACTGTATCGTGACTTTTTCCCTTTCGCTAAAATGGTGGTGGTCATGGCTAGCGCGTGACACATCCGGCCTGTAGGCTGTGAGTAATTCTGTCTATGTCATTTCTTCTTATTTATAGCAAATATTCATATTTTGTTTGGGTTTGGGCTTTTTTTTTTTTTGGCTTTGTAATAGCTTGCCCACAAAGAGTTTCTCCTGGTTGGTAACCAATCTAGACAAAATCAAGATGTACAATATCTAAACTTCTGATTCTTTAACCTACCACACTTTCTGACTTATTACAATAAAAGGGTACCCAGAATTGGATTCAGGAGCTTATGCATTTCTCAGATTGGAGGATAGAATCAGTTTAGTTGCTTCACAAGAAATGGAGCCTAGATTGTAAGAGAGAAGCCACAATAGGTAGCAGGTTAGAGATGTACAGGTAGGAAGTCTGATACAGCAACTGTGATTCTTGTCTTTAATGAAATCTTATCTCATAAAATCACAGGGAGTCATAAAGGATCCTTTGGTTCTTTCCACCAATCTTACCAATTTGCATTAGTTTTTTTAATCTTTTCTTTTGCTCTACAGTTGGCTCTTTGTCACTACCATGTTTCCCTGAAAAGGGGACCCTGTCTTTTTTGCTACCCAAAAAGGCACTAGGTCTTATTTGGGGGGGAATGTCATCTACTGACTTACCTCACTTGCATGCGTCACCCCTGGCCTCCTTTTTGCTGTCAGAGGCCTTCAGGAACTTCTTCTTCTGCAGCCAGCAAGGCTTTCCTGAGGACCTCTGCAGCTGATAAGAGCTCCGGATCAATCTGGAGCTTTGGTATCAGCTACAGAGCCCTTCAGGAAAGCCTTGCCAGCCTTGCTAGTTGCAGAAGAAATGGGCCGGCAAGGCAAGTGTCAGGGTGTGCGAGACCTGGCTACTACTGTCCAAACGTAAGCAGTAGGGCAGCTCCATCACCATCCTGTCCACACCCTAGCTTAATTTTTACCCGTCTACTCTGGAGTGGGCGGGATCTTAATTAGGGCTTATTTTGAGGGTAGGGCTTATATTGGGCGCATGTGGAAAAATCAAGCTAGGACTTACTTTCAGGGTAGGTCATATTTTTGGGGAAACAGGATAGTAGGGTGACCATCTTTTCTTTAAAAAAATCTTTTTCTTTTAAGAAAAAGACACCATTGTTAACTTCTTACTAATATTTCAGAATACTGGGTACATATCTGAGCTACCTGCTACATCACAACTTGTAGATTTTAAGATGATTTTTTTTCATATGGGTCTTATAATTCCACTTGGATGCTGTTCTCAGGCTGTGGCATTCTGTAGCAAGCACTCTTGTGGGTTGTATTATACCTTTTCATTGGTCTGCCCACACTGTTGAAGGAACTGAGTATCTAGATGAATCATGGTGATTCCATTTGATTCATCACTGTTATTGCGTGCTCATAGGTAGCTTCATCAGGAGTCAATCTGCAGTGTTTTCTCCTCTCTTAATTTCCTCCCCATTGTTCCAAATACACCAGTGTAGTTTCCACTCACAGTGAGCGGGGTAGTGTCTTAACATAGACAAATGCTGCTTGGTTACACATGAAGAAACTGAAGCACAAAAAAACTGGAAGTGATTTGTTCCTTTCAACTTTCAACCCAACTCTGGATTAGGATTACAGACTTGGATGCAGAAGTGTCCAAAAGCCAGATGACATTGATGGTGATCAAGATGGTTTGATCAAGCCTTGTTTATGTGCAATGCATCCCAAGCTTTTTGGCCACGCCCTTTGGCTATCTCTTACATGGTGTTTTGACCAAACCCCTACGAACACCCTGCTTAAATGCTTCTTCGCTTTGCTTTTATTTTCCATGACATATGAAGTCTACCTGTTTGTCCAGCTCCTTCCTGTCTTGAATGGTTTTGTTTTCTTCCCTTCTTCAGGTGTCCCCAATGAAGAAGTTTTTGCAGCAGAATGTACCCGCAGAGGACAAAACGCCTTGCCTTTCCAGCCCGCTAATGTCCGTTCTCCAAAGTCCCTGAAGCCCACCACCTACCCCAAGCATGTCTTTCACTGTAATAGTGATGAGGATGACGACTTGGTGATGACCAACTGGGAGAGCCCCTTATATTCATCAGGTGTGCACAAAACGGGGCATGAGAAGCTAGTAAATAAACGGGAACTGGTGGGAAAACCAGGGAAAAAAGATTCGAGAAATAGAGAGGAACTGAAAGAGAAGAAGCGAAGGAAATTATGGGGCTGCATCCTGATTTAGAGCTAGCATTTCACGGTGCATTCTTTCACCCTCTGCCTTCAGAGACACTTCAAAATGTTTTGAGTCCCATCCCTTCCCAGCAAATTGTGAAAAATACCCAAATAAAAATCCAGCCTCTATGCCCATAGCTATGAAGAGGTAGTTGCTAAGCTGCATTTTGTGCCTGTTAGTTGGCATTTTGTCTACTTTCCTTGCTTCAGATTCAGGCTTGGCAATTATTTGAATAATCTGAGTTTTGGAGTGCGTGGGATCATCTTTTGTATCTTTACTTTTTAATTGTTCCCCATCCAATCAAGACTTTTCATGGAAGGCTCATGTGCATCTTTCTTTTGCAAATTTAAGTTGAGATGCAGAGCTACCTGCTCGGTATTTTATTCATTTCAGTCATTGTCAGATCTAAAATATCTAATTTTCAGATTAATGCTACAAGACTAACATTTTCTTTGGTATCCAGGAATAACAAGAGCTTTAACATGAGTAATCTATTGTTTATGCCCTATTTGTTTTACTGGCTGCCATCATAGGAGAGGCAAGAACATTAAATTACTGTTTTATGAACATGCTGAAATGAGAAATTACAGCACTATATACATGGCTACACAATCAGCTTACCTTTGCTCTACAGCTTAGAATTTCTGTTAGAAAATGGGTGGGTTTCCCCCCACCCCCCCGCCCCCAAGAACGCTCTCCCAATTTGCTATGCGGGGCATCCATTCTCCCTTCCAAGCCTTATGGAAATTGGGGAAAACTCATCTGTAGACCAAAAAGACTATAGGTAGTCTTTGTTTAGTGACCCTATGCAGCAATGACAGCGAAGAGAAAAGGAATCTTAAAACCAATCCTTGCATTTACAAACTGTGTAGATTTGTAAGGCAAAGGAAAGTTGAAGCAAGATCATGGTTTCACTTAGTGGCTATTTTGCTTAATGACAAATTGATGGTCCTAATTGGAGTTGCTAAATGAAGACTATCTATTCCAGGAATCTTGGCCTACCTCTGCTTATGGATAGAACAGCTGATGCAGCAAGCATTATTTATATAACCCTATTGCAGCTTGACAGCTTTTGATTGGTGACTCCAAATAGTTAGTATTCACAACTTCCCACAACCTACTACTCATTGTTTTAAAACGCGGAACATACCACACTACAACAGATAGTGTCCATTCTTTTAGCAGTGGACAAGCAAGGCGAGACGGGTTTGTGGAAATGACAATTGCATTCTTGCTGTGACTGTTAAAAATATTTAACTCAGTCTGTCAGCCCAACTAGAAAGGTTATGGTATATTTATTTTCAGACATAAAGGAGAGGAAAAAAAACTAGTAATTAAGGCTTTAAAATTCTCACATTTGATCAGGGCATTTATTCACCAGATAAACTATCATGATTTCTAAAGTGTGTGCCTCAGAAATAAGCTCCAGATGAATCCATCGCCAGGACTGGGAGGAATTTAAAGAGGTGACTGAATTTGCTGATCAGCTTTTTCCAGAATCAGTTATTAGAAGGTGGTGTAGCATATTTATTAGTTGAACATCTAATTGTTGTCATCAGAATGGGACTAATTCAGTATCCAGCTAAAGCCACCCTTGAGTATTCATTGACAGGAATTGCTGTTGTCTTTAGGGAGCTGGTGGTAATTGGAAGAAGTAATACAAGCAGCCCTGACTTATAACCATCTGTTTAACAATGACTGAAAGCTATAGCAGCAATGAAAAAGTGACTTATGATTTGTCCTCAAAGTTAAGATTGTTATACCACTCTTGTAGCATCATGATTGTGATTTAGGCACTGAGCAAGCAGCTCATATTTACAACAGTTGCAGCTAGCTTCTAATAATCCAAGTCAATGCGGGAAGCTGGATTTGCTTAATGGTTGCATGATTCAATTAATGACAGTGTGATTCAGCTGTGTTAAAAAATGGTTGTAAAATCAGGTCTGCTCAGGGAATTGCATTGCTTAGTGACAAGCTGGGTTAAAAATCTGGGCTAACTACCTGTTAGATTCTCCTTTGCAAATTATCCAGCTGTCAGTCATAGCCCCAGCTTTGGAAATGAAACTACTCTATTTTTGCTACTGACTCTTGCTAAAAATAAGTGAGAAATAGCTTGTAATAGAAATAGAAACTCAAGTATCAAAAGAAGAGTTGTGGGGTAGCTTGAAAGGACAAATTGAAATATTTGTTTTACAGAGCAGTCTTTCTTTACTTGTCTTAACCATATATTTTTCTTTGGGGTAACAGAAGATTATAAATCATCATTTTCAAGATGATGATGACAATGATGGAGAAGAAAGAAATCCACTTGTTTTTGTATGTGGCACCTTCTCCAAAACGAAACTTCCTTTGCTTGCCTTTAATTTGCTTATGCTAACTGGTGAACGACCTGTAGCTTAGCTGAGCCACACTTTTCAGAAAGTTCTTAGGATAGAATTACTTTAAAAGGTGAATGTCTCTTGGTGTTTAGGAATCACTAGTTCATGCAATGAGCTGAATTATGCCCGCATGTGAAGTTTTGAGAGAATTTTCCCAGCCTCCTGGACACGAATTTTCCCTTTCCCCAACAGTATCATCCATCTCCTCCATGGTTATGGAGAGCAATGCATGGAAAAAAAGCTGGCTATACTTCAACTGCATCTCCTGTTTGCCCAGGAAAGGACAAGAATGGCCAAACAATTTTTTTTTCATTCCTGTCCCTTTCCTTTTCAACGGTTCACATTCTTCTGGAAGTATTGAAAGATGTACTTAGTTCATACTGTTTTGGCTGAGATTCATTTTCCATGAAAAGGTCCATGACTAAAGCTCAGGCCATGATTCATACCATAGAATAAAAGCCATTGGTGAGATTCAAATAATTTAACAACCGGTTCTCTGCCCTAATGATTTCTTCCAACAACCATTTCACCAAACTGCTCAGAAAATTAACAACCTATTGTCTGAAGTGGTGCAAACTGGTTGAATCCCACACTGAATTAAAGCTTTACAAGATGGCTTCTTAAAAAAAAAAAAAAGGGAAGGGATTTCTTTGGCAGGTATGCCTGTAGTGATGTCGGAGCTTCTAATATTATTTGAAGGTCCTACAGCAAAGATGTGGCTTATTGAGTAGAAGGCAACACTGTAGACCCAATGTCCTTGCAGTTGCCTAAGAAATTTGCTTCTATGCCTCTTTTCAGAAGATCTGGCTCACATTTTGAGGGAACAATCTTTACATTGGGGTAGTTCTGCTATATGAACAATGTTTTACAAGCCATGTTTCCTCAGGACACAAAGAAGGCAGCAAGCGGAAGAAGCAGAAGCTGAGGGAGGAACAGAAGAAGAAGAAAGCGGCCAAGGCACCATATTAGAATGGATTCTGATGTCCCCAGATGCTATTCTTTTGTTGTTCTTCCATTTGATCCCACCCAGGTTCTTGGTGCATATATTTCTTACAGCTATTCTCACTTAGCAAACGAGATAACAGTTAAAATACAGTAAAGTTGCACTATTAAGCTTGAGCACCACATACTTGTTGAAGTTGTGATATAAGACACCCTAGTTAGAAACTCCATCCCTGTTAGAGTAAACCGGTATCAGGATGTCAGATACCATAAAATAGAGTAGATTTTGATTAAAATTGTTGAAGACATAGTAATGCAATGGGGCCTTTTCATCTCTTCCTGTCCTTCGCATGTTTATTCAAAGTTTGGTAAGATTATTTTTCAAAAATAGCCATCATGAATTTATTTTTTATTTCTGAAGAAGCCCCAATAGAACCTTAACATATTTAAATTTATGTCCAAAGGGATTAAATTATGCATTTAATCATACAGCTGAGAAATGTTTAGAGTTTTTTATTTTACATTTATTTACCCCCAGGGGAAAAGTGGTTGACTTTCCATTCTGACCTGTGCTATTATTTATGTATGTTGCATTACAAAGAGCATCCTGTAACGATTGAACTGAAAACATTCACAGTGAACTGTTTCGGGAACTAGATTTCTTGTGAGCATGATATGACCCCCAAATTTCTATCAGGACAAATTATAGCTGGCCTTGAAAACAGTACGTAATTGTCATTGACTGGAAATAAGCAGTCATTGCAAATTGCGTGTATGCGCGCGTGGTATAAAATAAGAATCATAATTACATCTAGGCAGGCAAAATTCATTTTTTAGCACATGATACTATATGGCCAAACTGATCTATAATATCATTCGCATACTGGATATATCCAGATATAGCTAATTAGCTTGCATGGGTGGGTGGGGCATGCACATACATAATTGGAAATTTAAGGATATAAATATAGCAAGGTTACATAATCTCACCTGTATACATGTGTAATATGCATGGTCCATGACTTCTTTTTAACCTCATAACAAAATACTAAGCCAGAACCTCCTTCCAAGCATGGTTACTATGAGCTGCCTTCCTGCTATTTAATCTACAAATTAAAATAGTTGAAAGTTTTGGTCTCCTTTTTTTAAATTTCCCTTTCACCAATACATTGTGTTGCCTATTCTCTCTTATTGGAAAACCCACATTTTCTAGAGAAATTTAATTACAGAAATTTAATTACACCAAATTATTGTTGCTTAGGTCAGGAAGAAGGTGATGTAAGTGGACTTATGGTACTTATGTGGATTCAATTGTAATGCTTCTATTATGAAAATGTAATCTTATGCAACTCATTAGGATATGTTTAAAAGGAACATGTCTGAATCAAGATGGAGAACCATTTTTTTGTTATGGAAATACCACTGAATTGTTGTGCTGTGTGACTAATATTTAAAGAAATAAAGTAAATTCCCTTATTACTTAGCTCTTATTTTTTTAATTTGAAATTTATTTATTTTTGAAAGCAGAGAATAACCTCATTGGGACATAAACACCAAATAGAAGATAATATATCTCAATCGATAAATACAGTGTTGAATGTTTTCTGGTTTACAGTAGAAAAATATTAATTGGGATTTTTGCTGAGATGATAAGAAACAATGAAAATGATTGTGGGTCTAAAAATTAGTAGCTTTTATTTAACTGAAGATTTCTAAATATTAGACTTGCAGATAATCATAAAGCAGAAAATCTTACAAAATTTCCACAAAAATTTAATATATTATTTATTTAATGTTATTTTTAAAGCTGACAGGTCAAGATGGTACCTATGGCTATGGCTCTTTTTACTTAATACACCTAAAAAAGAGCATAGTGTTGATGGCATGGTCACAGTTGCCACTATCTTGAAATTCCCACCATCAATTGATCAGTGGTGGGATTCAAATATTTTTATCACCGGTTCGGTGGGCATGGCTCGTTGGGTGCGCTTTGTGCATGTGCACACACTTTGCATGCGTCCATGCGCCAAATGTACTTTGCACAGGTGCAGAGGTGTTTGCACGGGCGCAGAGGTGTTCTAACTCACCTCTTGCAATCCTGCACTCTTCCGGTCGCTTCAGCAGCTGCCGCGCGGCACTCTGCTGTGCCACAAAAAGCAGCTGCGCTTCAAATTCAGAGGATAAAGGGGAGTATGGGAGCCCGGGCGGGCGGGTAGGCCCAACAGCAGAGCAGTGGAGAGAAACGGTTCGGTCTCCGCTGCTCATCGACACTACCGGCTTGGCCGAACCGGGCTGAACTGGTAGAATACCATCACTGCAGTTGATGCTTCTGATCCTAGAATTTCTCACCAAAGCAAAACCAGGTTAAGAGTTTTTAAAGATTTTGCAAGGAAAAGGGAGTGGGTATGGGAAAGAGGGGAAAAAGCAAATAGCCACTGATCTTTTAGCCACAAAGGGTTAAATTCAGAAGTTCAATAGCCTACCAACAATCACAGTCACAACTCTTGGGCAGCACCCATTGGTTTAGGGTTGTCTAGCCATGTTTTAATGATTCAGTCATAATTGGCTAGGTTCCATAACAGACTAACTTGAAACCAGATTATGATTTAGTGCAGTCTGGGAATCACAATAATTTTCTTTTACCATGTCTGTGCAACGCCATTCTCCTCCAAAACAGCATTTAGAAATTTAAATGTCAACTTGGTGGTAGATTTGATGGTTGGGCCACGTCTAGCTGGGAATATTGGTAAATTGTGGCCAAAGATGTACAGGTAATCCTTGACTTAAAACCAGTCGCTTATGACCATTCAAAATTATGGTGGATCTGAAATAGGGGACCTATTGTTCAGAGTTTTGCAACATAAATTCAGTGCCAGAAAAATAAACACAGATGGCTGATGCTTCATTTAACATCTTTATGAACATATTAAATAAATTTTACAATACCAGATTGTAGATTTCTCCAACATGGAGCAAACTCAAACAGAAGCAGTTGCAAGCAACTCAACTTCAGCAGTAGAGCAAGACCGAGAGAGAACTTCTAGTTTCACTTTCCAGGTCAGCTCCCATTGGCTGGTCTATTTCCATGCCTACTTACGGTTTCTGTTAACTATGTCTCTGCCAGTAAATGAATACTCTGATACTTATGACCTGGATCCCAAGTTCCAATGGCTCCCCAAGCCCCTGTTTCTCACAAACACACTTCAGGCTTAGCAACACCGCTGCGTTTACAGATTTTTGCTGAAAAGTTTTTGTCAAAATTATGCCATGGCGAAAAATGGATTTGCTTAATAACTACCTTAATAATAATACTTTAATAATATAAAGTGCTTGCTTTATGACTTCTGCAAAAAGGATTGTAAATGATTTTATGACCATTACAATTTACAATCATGAAGGGCAGGCTCCATCACAGTTATAACTTGAGGGTGAAGTCCAGGCTGAGTAGAATTTTGGGAGGCCAACAGTTTGTCTGATTGACATCAGTTGGAAAACATTTCAATCAGTCAATTTATCAGGACTATATGAAAATAAAAACAAACATTCCCACTTAATATATTAAACACCAGATTACACAAGACCACCTGGCATTTTAAACACAAACCATTCAATAGAACAATATATCAATATGCGAATGAGAGCAAATTACCTAATATACAGACTGGAGAGAGATATATTTTGCAATCAGGAATGGGCTGATAATACACTGCCAAAGCAATAACCATGACTGACATACTGAAATAGTTGAGCTGTGACATCATATTATCACAATGGTTGGATTAATGCAACATGTAAACACAACTATGATGCACAATCTCCCAAAATTTGCTGTTGGACACATTACATTGCTGCTAGTAAAACCACTGAAGGAGAATAGGAGAAAAGAGATCATTTGAAGCCCAGAGGTTTTAGGTGATAACAGAGACAATCAAATTTCTTATTAATTTTATTAGTTTCAAGTTGACCAACACCATAGACAATCTCTTCCACGATATCTACATTCAAATATAAGTAATTTTTAGACTACTGACTTCATCTCAGCTGTAAAACTACTTAGATACAATTGGGAATGTTATAGTTACAGCCTAGACCAGGAAGTCAAACTACATCAAGGAAAAAAGCAACCAATTTCTGTAGAATACTGTTGTCAAGGAAACTGCACGGACTTGTCCAAGAAGCCACCAAAGACGCCTCCATTTAAAGGTTACTCTCGCTTTAGTCTCCTTCAACATATTGCACTCAAGTGTCTTTGCATACAACTCAGAGATTTGTCTGTTAGCAGGCAACAACAATTAATGAAGGCTAGAACAGGGAATATTAATGCCTCAGCTGCTAAAAGCAGTGAATCTGGAGATATTTCCTGTGATAATTTCCTATTAATAAAAGTGAAGCTCTTTTAAAAAATAAAATCAAATGCACCAAAAAGCAATACTTTGGCTTGTTTAACTTGTATATTTTAAATGACTAGCAATATCAATGGTACTGTTAGTTGCTGACCAGGTATTTCCTGCTCTTACCCATTTCTGTTGTGCAATATAGCATGAACTTCAAGGAAATGCCTGAAATAAACTTAATATTTGGACCTCTCCCATTATCGCAGGTCTGAACACATACCCTCACATACATGTTTGATAAATGCTTAGAAACTTCACCACTTCTGTTTCTCTTGCGCCAGAAACTACTCACACAAAATTGCTTTGATTCTCTTACCCCCAAAAGTGTATGAAACAAGTACTTCAATGCCTATTCCAATCCTTGTGCTGTTAAGAAGCTTCTCCTGCAGGTTGGAGTAAGAATTCTCTGAGTTATTTCCAATATATTAAATCATTAAAACCGTTATAGAGAGGAGACGACTTTTCCAGAGAGAGGAGAGTCAGAGAGGAAAAATTATTACAGATTAGGCAGTTTGGAACAGGAAATTCCACTAGGACTAAACCGACCATCTCCGACTTTAGTAAAATTACCCTTGTTCCCTGCTGAGGGTGGCTCCTAATGTCTTACTTTATGCCCTGTAATATGTCCAGCTCAACATCAGTTCCCTTGTTCATGCTGACCATTCATTCACAGCTACTTAACTCTGAAAATCTGAAGATCAGCCAAATTCTTTATGCAGGTTAATCTAAAGAGTTCCCAAAGTGCTCCAAAGTGGATGAGCCAGCCATTATAAAGTCTTTCTCTTTCCTATCACACGATAAAAAGTACCCTGGACTTTTAACAAAATCTTGAAATGATGTATATTAAATGCTGTATAATAAGGGAGGCTCCAGAGCCATATCTCATGAAACAGGATAATGCCAACCGGGAAAGATGGAAATCGCAGACATTGCAGATGGACATTGGTTGTGACTGATTGTCAGCCCTTCAGCATCATGTAGAAGTAAAGTGGGCTCTTTCTGAAAGTGGCCTTAATTGCTTTTAAGTATCTCAGAATAGGAGGAAATTATTGACCAAACTGATTTTCAAATAACACAGCATCTGAAGGATCCTTGTCGCCTTGTGAGGTTGGTTGCTTTCTTGTATAAGAAATGTCTTGTAGACCTTTCATTACCCAGCTAGGTTATACCATCAGTTCTAGTGAGTTTAGCATCAAAAACCCCTTATTTCAACCCTGAGTTACAAATATTCTCCTTTTTTGATACAGAAGCTAGCAGTCCTTGTCTATACTAAGTTTAGAGGCCTGCCTGAAAGAGACAAAAATCCTCCCCCCCAAACAAACAAACAAACAAACAAAAGAGAATGAAAGAAGCAAACTGCTATGAATTACTCAAAAGGATTTTACTGGATTTTTCTCCTGCTGTGGCTTTAATCCTTTGCTAATAATAACCACTGAAGATATGTAGGGTTTTTTTTATTGTCCAAGAATGGATCGCAGTTCAAAATGCTGCTTGAGAGTTTTATTAACTATACTGCCAATTTTCAGCAACTCTGGTCAAAGATAATCCTAAACAGTGGTGGGATTCAAAATTTTTACTACCGGTTCTGTGGGTGTGGCTTGGTGGGCGTGGCAGGGGGAAGGGTACTGTAAAATCCCATTCCCTCCCCACTCCTGGGGGAGGGATACTGCAAAATCCCCATTCCCTCTTCACCCCACTAACCTGCTTTCCAGCTCCATTCTCCTGTGCAGGGCAACCAAAGAAGACCCAGCCAATCAGCTGGGACTCGGGAGGCAGAGAATAGATGGGGGCGGGGCCAGTCTGAGGCGGCATTTGACGGTTCTCTGAACTACTCAAAATTTCCGCTACCAATTCTCCAGAACAGGTCAGAATCTGCTGAATACCTCCTCTGGTCCTAAGTCTTGGTCATTTGCCATTTTTGTTGTTTTAATTACAAATTCCTGTTTAAAGATTATAGCAATCATATCAGCAATGCTTTCTCTCCCCATTCTTTCCCATTCTCCCAGTTTTGATAAATAGTGGGAGTTGAGCCTTCAAGGCTAGGGTGGAGAAGGATATCCTAAATTGGTGTTTCTCAATCCTGACAGTTTTGAAAATCACTAGACTTCCAACTTTTAGACTTCTCCAGCCAGTTGCTGTCAGTTGAAGTTCAACCATCATAAAGCTGCCCAAGTTGTGAAATCCAATCCTAAATCCAGTAGGATTACACTACCAGTGTAAAGTTGCTTGTGTTTCTTGGAAGTGGGGAGTGGGTTTATCTTGTTTTTCAATTGCTCCCCCCCCGCCCGTCCATTAAATGGCATGAAAAATGTACTTTGAAGTACAGATGAGTTTATTTTCATCTCAAATTATTACTCTTTATAATGGTGCCTGGTCTCACTTGGAAGAGATGCAATGTGTAAATCATTGGTATACATACTGCATATCACATCCCATTATTTCAGTCCTTAAAAAAGTAAAGTGTGTGTGTCTAGGAAGTGAGATCTTGTCATTTCTCACATGATATTTCCCTGGGATAAGCTATGCAGGACAGAATGCATCAGTAAGATTTCAGAGATAATCTTATGTTTTCCTTAAATAAATGGGCAACAGCCAGTATCTTTTAGATGTGTTTTATTATTTTTCTGATAGTGAAAACAATCAACCAATGGAACAGAAGTTGCCTTCAGAAGTTGTGGGAGATTCATCATTGGAGGCTTTCAAGAAGAGACTGGACTGCCATCTGTCAGAAATGGTGTAGGGCAGGGGTTGCCAACCTTTTGGACTTCAGGGACCACCAAACTCATAATTTTAAATCCTGGGGACCACTAATGAATTTTGACTGACTGTGGCTTGCTGACATTGGTGGGAGAGAGAGAGAGAGAGAGAGAGAGAGAGAGAGAGGGAGAGATCAGATCTAACCTCTCCCTCTCCTCTCTCTCTCTCTCTCTCTCTCTCACACACACACACACACACACAAACACACAGAGGCAGGGGTGGGATTCAAATTTCTTAACAAGAGGTTCTTGGGTGGGGCCTAATTTGTGGGTGTGGCTTGGTGGTCATGTGACTGGCTAGTCATGGCTTGTATGCAAATATTATAAATAATTATGTAAATATTGATTTTTTTTATTTAAAAAAAGAGCAACTTTTACCCAAAACCAGGCAAAGCAGGCAGGCAGATTGAGTTGCTCACAGAATCACAGATTCATTCAGAGATCTATGATTCTGCCATTGGCTACCTCCACTGAATAATAGAAGCTTCAGTCCTAAGGAAGGTTTGGATCTGCTTAAAAGCAGAGCTGAAGATCTAAAGATTAGCTAGAAAGTAAGAACAACGATTTTCTTCTTTCTAGCTAATTTAAATTCCTGGCACAGCAGAACAGCTGGTGGTTGCGGAGAAAAAAGGAAAAATAGCAACTTAGTAGGCAAGTTTGCCAGGTAAGGAGTGAGTGATTCTGTCGGCCATGTGGGCAGCATAGCCTTGTGTTCCCGGGCAGCCTGGATTAATTGCTTTGGGGAGTGCTCTGGTGGTGACATTTCTCTGCAGTCCACCAACATTTTTTCACGGACCACCAGTGGGCTGCGGCTACTGGAGGTGACTACTGGTTTAGATGACCTACAAGATCCCTTCCAACTCTGTTAATCTGAGATGTGTGAAAATTATTTTTTCCTCCTCCTCCTCCCTTCCAATTCTGTTATTCCCTGAAGCTTCTGGGATAAGAGGCTCGACGTTTTTCTTCTCCTCCTCCTCCTTCCTGGTTTGAGACTCTGGCCTGACATTGTGGTGAGAGGGAGGGAAGGGAGGGAGGGAGGGAGGGAGGGGGAGAGAGAGAGAGCCCAAAGTCACCCAGCAGGCTTTCATGCCGAAGGCATTAACGTCTCCTGGCTTCTAGCCCAGATCTCTAGCCCAGATCTCTAGACCAAACTGGCTCTTAAACAAATTCCAGCCACTCTGTTGGGAAAATCTGCAAGGCATCATTATTTCTGAATGATTTCTTGTGTAAATGAGCCCCCACGTGGTGAACACACCCAACCCAGATGGGCAATATGGAAATAAATGCAGGGTTCCAGATGAGGATGGTTGAGTTGCACAACAGATCCTATTCCACACTGTTTCTCAACTTCTTAATTTTGCCGATATTCTGCTTGTGAAAAGAGTTACACTTAAAATAGTTTTTTTGCACCCCATTTTTCCTTCCCAGAACTTTACATTTGTAAAATGTACTCCCTTTAGCATGTTGGTAAATAGTACAAGTTTCACCATCCATAAGAAAACCAGAGATACAGTCCCCAAACAGTGTTCATATTTCAACAAATTCACGTCCAATTGTCAGCATGAACTTTTCAAAATAATTTCAGTATAAAGAACAATATTCTATTAAAATGTCAGGCTAGAGACAATATATCAACATCCTACTTATGAAAATCTAATGTACCTGTCAGTTTAGGTTGCTGTGCAAATATCACAAGTCAATTTAAAATATTATTGACAATGGTTCTAGTAGCTTCTTCCTATATTTGCAGAGACTTGTAACAAACTTTATTGTAATAAAGTTGCAGTAAAGCTACTCCTTTTATTATTTTTAATTGGTATGCCAATCTTCCAGATAGTTTCCCCCATATGCTTGCAACACTCCACATCTAATATTTACTCTGTTCTTTCCTCTTCCTATCCCAACAAAAAGGAGATTTTTTAACATTAAATGTTCTTAAAAAGGTAGAAAAATCATAGGGCCAATATAACCACAAGAGTTAACTTTGACAGCACTTCTCTCCAGTTCTGAAGAAATGTCTGCATATCTAAACTTACTGTTTTTAGCAGATGCTTTCAAGGAGCTGTTTAAAAACATTCTGAAACTTTTGAGGTTGGAAGGGGAAAACATGTAGGCTGGCACTCCTATTGTGGGTCTGCACTTCTTAAACCAGTTATATTTTTCCTGCAGCTGCTAAAGGACAGACACAGGACTTTAGAGGACAATTAGGACTTCAAAAAAAAAACAATGGCTACCAAACTGCCTTCCATCAAGCACCTGTATACTGCAAGAGTCAAAAAGAGGACTGTGAAAATATCTACAGACCCCTCACATCATAGAGTACTGCACACCAGAACAACTAAACACAAGGACAGTTTTTTCCCTAATGCCATCACTCTGCTAAAAAATAATCCCCTCAACACTGTCCAACTATTTACAAAGTCTGCACCACCCATTCCCTCCCACTTGTGACTGTATGACTGTAACTTTGTCACTTGTATCCTTACGATTTATATTGACTGTTTGCTAGTATAATTTGATTGCTTACTGTACCCTATGACTATCATTAAGTGTTGTACCTGATGATTCTTGACTCTTGATGAATGTATCTTTTCCTTTATGTACATTGAGAGTATTTGCACCAACACAAATTCCTTGTGTGTCCAATCACACTTGGCCAATAAAATAATTCTAATCTATCTATACTATTTAGCTGCAGCACAATACTGGATAAAGTTGGGTTTGGTTTTAATGTGACATATTCCAAAGCCCTTTAAGCTCTTGGGATCCAATGCTTGGCCCTGTGATTTACAACTTCCTGAATCCCGGTCAACAGACTTGAAATACTGGTGACCAAAGTGGAAAGGGCAAGCATCTTGCAATCCAGTTGTATGAGTTTTTCAGTTCCATCCAGTTGACCCCCGGGAAACAGAGATCCCTGGACTAGATGAATTCAGGGATCATCTTAAATTCTTATTCAGAAGGCTGACTGTCCACCTGCTTTGAAACCAAGAAGCATTCTTCTTTTTACTTCCTCATTCAGCTGTCCAGAAAATGCTAACTGCTGATAACTGTTCAATCCTTGCTGGAATCAGCTGACTACCGAAAGCCATTGTTCTAGGCAAATGCTTTGGATTCTTTTTAAAGCAATTGATTAATTTTTTTTATAGAAAAGGAATTATTTGTTCAAATAGATAAACATTTGTTGTAACAGTTCTTTAATTAATTCGCGCTATTTTTAGCTAACTTATGTATTTTAAAATATTTTAAATAATAAGATTTATTAGATGCACTAACATAATTATATATAATTAGGAAAAAAATAAGAGATACCATTTGCTACCAGCAAGAACTGGTGGGACCACAAAATAAAGAAAAGAAAAGAAAAGGAAGAAGCTAAATTGCTCTGGGACTTTAGAATTCAAACAGTCAGGCATCTACCACATAACACGCCAGATTTATTAATCAGTTGATAAGAAAAATAAAAAAAGTCTGCAAAGTGGATATGGCAGTGCCTGGCAACAGGAGAATAGAAGAGAAAGAACTGGTAAAGATAACAAAATAGAAATAGAACAACTGTGGCAAAAGAAAGCAAAGGTAGCACCAATAGTAATAGGAGACGGGCACAATCTCAAACAACTAAAGTACCACTTGAACACTATCGGCATTGACAAAATCACATCAGTCAATTGCAAAAGGTAGCTTTACTGTACTTGGAACAGCTTACATCCTGCAATGATACTTTAGTATCATCCAACATTAACACCTGTCTATCCCAGGTCCTTGGAAAGGACTCGGTAGGTGGACAGTAATGCCAAATCCAGCCTAAACATCTAGCTGACTGTGAAATGAATCATTATAATATAATTATAGCATTAGATTTTTTAAAATAAAACCTTTTAACTCAAGTTACCTGGGTAACCAATTCATTGATTAATTATTCAACTACTATCTCTATGCTTAATCACAATTCATTCTATTCATACTTTGATCAAGATTTAAAATATTCTTCGTATCAGTTCTTAACCTTCAATAATTAATCTTACTTTTCCTATTTTAATTTTAAGATTAAATATTCTACTCTCAAAGTCACAAAATCAGACCTTTTATTAAACTCTCTATTTATCACTTACCACAGCTCCTTGTGCAACCCAATACACTTAGCTCAGTCAGATGCCAGGTATGTTGCAAGGAGTTTAATATTAATGCAGTCATAAGTTGCTCACTTCAAACCAGTGTAAACCAGCTCAGTGAAGTACAATTAACAGGACTTTATTTTCTTGGCAATAATACAACCTAAAGTCTAGCAGAAGGATTGTATTATAAGTTTCAGAGCCAGTGGCAATATTGAATCAAACACAGTGTGTTTGGCGAGCATATACCTAGAGCATGCATATCAAACCCAATCTATTATTTGCAGCAAAAGGAAGACATAATATTCCCAAGATAAATTTGCTATGATGACTAAATTGTTTTTCTAGCTGAGATATGACAAGAATACAGCATCACAAATGCAAGACCATCTGTTAGGTGACCATGCAAGACCATTTGTTAGGTGACCATAGCTAAGTTAAGAAAAACATATGTAGCTAGATGCAATTTTTACCCCCACACACACACCAAAAAGAAGGGGGGGAAATCTCAGCAAAAAATGCTGGATTGTTGATAGCTACAAATAGAGTGTTCAATTTCAAGGAAGTAAGTGTTAAAAAAATTGCCTACAGATGCCAGTTTGATCGCCTATGGGACTAGGCGGAATGTGTCATGGCTAAAGACGAAGGAGGCACATGATGGACAATACGCAGCAACCTTGTGTAGAAGATCCCTTTAGGAGAGGTAGATATCAAGGAATCAAGTTGTTAAGGATACAAAGAAAAATCAGACAAAAGAAGTTGGTACTGAACACATGGAAAATCCTTCTCCAAATCTCACCACCGCTGCTTTAAGTTTAGATGACCAGAGGGGAAAGATTAGCTCTTTCAAAAGAACATTGTCGAATGCATTATTTCTATATTGTCAAGATCAACAAAAGGGTGATCAGCAGAAACAGAAGATATTTGTGACTGTTTTAAAATTGTTCTCACCCACAAGAACTTCCAAAAGCAGAGTCAAATGATGTAAGTTGACCAACATTCAAAATTACTAGGTAGAGTTAGTACCATCGAAGGTTGAGCCTTCTAACCAACTCTAAACTTCTAACTATCACTGGACTCTTGTTTCTCCTCTTCAGTGCCTGAATTTGTGATTTCTAAAGACACAGTGAGCCCCTCAGCCAGACCCTGGCAGTAGACAAATCTAGAGGACCAAGACAAGTTGAGTGACCTCCTCAGCTTTATTCATTCCACAAAGAAGAAGAATGAACAAATTCAGGAGAAACTGGAGGTTTAAAAATGGAACTGTATTTCTAATCAAACATTTAAGGATTGTGTCAATTATATGCTTTTACAAACATGCATTCTCTTCATTGTTATCATTCCAGAATGTTGGCACGATGTCTTCCCACCCTCCTTCTCCTGGAAGAGAAAAAAGCTGTTTCTTGGCCACATTAAAGGAATGGTGTTCACTCAGACTTTTTTTTTTGTACTGGCAGTAAATAAAGCAAACTGGGTGGGATTTTAGAAGAAACTTCTGGTTTTTCTTTTTTGAGTTCAGCTCCAAATGTCCAATGCCATATGCTACCTCCGTCCACTATCCACAGGCATCTAGAGTTTGCAATTCTCTTTAAAAGGCTGGCCAAGTTTGCCAAATGCCAAGGGATTAAAATTGGCTCAAGAATCTGGCCTCCATCTGAAAATACAGATGAAGGGCTGGGCAAAGTTTGCCAGAAAAGTTTCCCCATCACAGCTGTTGTTGGCGAATACTATAATGCTATACAGTATTCCACCTCTTCCTCTCCAAAAAAAGATGCTTGAGATTTTTATCCATAGATGAGAATCTTTCATCAGCTGTTTTGGGAAGCGGGCTTATAGTTTTGCATGGGCTTTGGAGTAGCTGTACAAGACAGTATAAGGTGGTATATAAGGAGGCAAGAAGGGAGACACACGTTTCTTCTTCCCTCTTTCGGTTCCAATGTTGTGTCCAAAGGACTAAGTTCCATTTTCTTATGGGAGATGGCTGACTGGGAACACTGGTTGGTATTGAGATCTTGCTTCTTGATTCAAAATACAAAACAACAGATTGGAAGGGACCTTAGAGGTCTTCTAATCCAACCCCCTGCTCAAACAGGAGAACCTATACCAGTGGTCGGGTTCAAAAAAAATTTCTACCGGTTCTGTGGGCAGGGGAAGGATACTGTAAAATCCCCATTTCCTCCCCATCCCACTAACCTGCTTTCCAGCTCCGTTCTCCTGTGCAGGGCAACCAAAGAAGACCCAGCCAATCAGCTGGGACTCGGGAGGCAGAGAATAGATGGGGGCCGGGCCAGTGATAGGTGGTGGGATTTGCTGGTTCTCCGAACTACTCAAAATTTCTGCTACCGGTTCTCCAGAACTGGTCAGAACCTGCTGGATACCCACCTCCGCCTTATACTATTCCAGACAAATGATTGTCTAATCTCTTCTTAAAAACATTCAGTGATGGAGCAGCCACAACAATCTATTATACTTATTAATTGTTGTCATGGAAAGGAAATTTCTTCTTAATTCTAGGTTGTATCTCTCTTTGAATAACTTCCATCCATTACTTCTTGTCCTGCCCTCAGGTGGTGAAGTGTTTCTACCCATCCCTGCTTGGATAGAAAACTAAAGAAGATGGTCTTCTTGCTGGTACTTCTGTTTTCCCTGTTTCTAGTCACTGGTCATGGTATTTGGGAATGGTTTTTGGAGATGGGGCAAGAAGATGCTTCTTAGGGAACAATCAGTTAAGACGAAACACAAACCACAGGCTGATGAACCAATTACATAATGATTAGAGCAAAAGTCTTAGGAAGGACCATCCCTAAGTTATCAGGCTTTTAGGCGATAGTGGGAGATTTGTACTTTCAGACTTGCAAGATTCTGTTAATGTAGCTTTATAACAAGGCAGAAGTAGGTTATCTGGATGTGTTTCCTGTCTTGTCTCCCTGGTAAGGCTGACATCAGCACAGTCCTCTAATTTCCCCCGAGGCTAGTGGTGACAAAGTCAAACAGATGTGTTACACTGTTTTAGATGGTGTTCTGTCCTCACTCCATGTTAGTCTTTGTGCAGCTCGACCTGCAGCTAAACCCACCTATCCTCCAATAAAACAGACCATCTGCGTAGATCTGAATGTTTTATTGAAAGAACATCATAAGGTGAAATTGGGGAAAATAAGGATACATACAATGAGAACCAAATATAACATAGGCAGTATTGAGTTACCACTGAACATAACAATTAATAAATACAAGCAATTTAAAACTCACCAGCAATGCTCTGTGTATGGGATGTGGGTTTGTCCTTAGATGACCCTGTGCCACAGATTAAGATGGATTCTTCTTTATGCTTCTGCCTTCTCCAAATGCTAAAGGAAATGGAGTCTGGCTTCCCAGCGGTGCATTTGTTTTGAGAGTGCAGGCTGATGGGTAAAGAGGCGAGGTCAGTTTCAAACAATATACTTGGTATTTGTCTCTCTAGCCACTAGGTGGGCTAGAGAGCAACAACAGTATATAAAGATCATATGTTAGGCATATTTGTCCCTCCAGCCTCTAGATGGGACTAGAGAGCAACAACAGTATATAAAAGTTATATGCTGGGGCATGACAGAGGGAATTAAAGTGAAAAGGAAACACTGCTTTAATATCAGAATCTACGTATATTGAGTCCAAGTTAGAATGGACTCCTGGTGACCGTTGGGCTAATCCCTGCAGTTTTCTTGACAAAGTGTTTCAGAAGTGATTTACCATTGTTTCCTTCCTCGGACAGAGAGAAAGTGACTGGCCGAAGGTTACCCAACATCTTTCTGCCTAAGACATGACTAGAACTCAGGATCTCCAAATTTCTAGTCCAGTGCTTTAATCGCTACACTGAGCTGGCTCTAAATACCACTACAGCTGTCAGCCCAAAGAATCAGTCACATTCGTAAAGTTGCACTGTAGACAATATATTGATGCTTATACAATTATCTAGAATCCAGTCAATTATTGGTTAGTACTAAATTGGCACTAGATCAATGAAATTCAAGGGGTGGGGGCTGGACTTGGATCTCCTGGGGCAACACAAGGACTCTAAACCAATGGCATGTTTAACTCCACCTACAGCCTTGCCTGCTTTTTTCCTATAGTAGATAAGAACAACATAGCTCTCTCATCATTGATTCTCAATGGCTCAGAAAGTCAAGATGGTGGTTGCAATTGTGCATTCAAAGGAGTGCTTTTGTGACACATATTTAAAAAGTGCAGAGCTTTTATCCTGCTGTGGCAGCCACTTTTAACTATTTAGACCAGGGATCTTCAAACTTGGCAAGTTTAAGACTTGTGGACTTCAACTCCCAGAATTCCTGAGCTAACATGATTGGAGGAGAAATTCTGGGAGTTGAAGTCCACAAGTCTTAAAGCTGTCAAGTTTGAAGACCCCTGATTTAGACCATGCCTTGCCCACATCTTTCCTCTTGTGCTGATAGGCATGAAGTGAAGGCAAATTCATGGGAAAAAAAGTGATTGCCAAGCCTTTTTGTATAATGATCAGATGCAACTCAGAAAAGGGCCCATAGATTTAGTTTAGACATCCCTTTCTTGTGCTTTCCTTTCTTCTTATTAGTCTTCCTGTACAGATTGTCCTTGACTTATGATTGGTTGCCTAGTAACCATACGAAGTTAAAATGGACTGCCCTAGGAAATATTTATGACCCAGATTCAAAGTTCCCATGGTCCCTTGATTACATTTTGGGCTCTCAGTAACTGGCCTGTATTTACAGCATCCTGTGGACACATGACTGTGATTTATGATTGATCTTTTTTTTGATGGAAGCTGTCATTTTCTTCTGTTTTATGGCAAAAAACACTCATTGCAAACAATAGATTTACTTAATGACCATGACTCTTTATGGCTTTTGCAGTGGAATTTACTTAACAAGCATGCCAACAAGGTCATAAAAATTAGGCATGGTCATGTTTGACTTGCTTAATGACTGGCACAATGGTGGGATTCAATTTTTTTTTACTACCAGTTCTGTGGGTGTGGCTTGGTGGGCATGGCAGGGGAAGGATACTGTACAGAGGTGGTGTTTGCCAGTTCTCCGAACCACTCAATATTTCTACTTCCAGTTCTCCAGGACTCGGGAGAACCTGTTGAATACCACCTCTGGACTGGCAGGATTTACAACCATAATTACAGGCTTGGTTATGGTCATAAGTCAAAGTCTATCTGCAGTTTTTCTTCTCCTTCTCTCTTTTCTTTCAGCATCCCTACGTACTTCCTTTGCTAGTCCATTAGTAGTTGGGTGTTGCAGACTAGAGGAATACGTCACTTGCAGCTTTCAGTCCAAGAATAAACCATCTGAATTAAGACAAAAACAATCCAGCATTTGGAACCAGAGCCTACCAGCGTATGCCAAACAACCCCTACCTATATTTTTCTTCAAAGCTGAAGCATCATGCAATAAAGCCCTCGTTGAGACAGACTAGAAAAAGTTTGGGGGGAAAATTGCACTCTCTCCTGACTTGTTAGAATAACCTTTAATAGATCAATAAGGTGACAAATCAGAAGAAAGGTGAATATCAAAACCCACAAAAATATCAGACCTTTTATGTTTGAAATCTTTCATTAAGGTCACACAATTATTTAACCATGGCCTTTAGAAAAACCGTCTACAATCAGAATTAAGCAGAGCGATTAAAATGCCATTTCTCTGCTATACTAAATGGCCAAGACCTCTTTTGATTAGTATTTCAAATTGCCTCTTTCTAGTTGCGGGGTTCTGAAATTCACATTTACTTTCTAGATCAGAGGTGTAAAACTCAAGGCCCGGGGGCCAGATCTGGCCCATGGGGTACTTAGATCTGGCCCATGGGGTACTTAAATCTGGCCCATGGGGCTGCCTGGAAATAGGCAGAGGACCGGCCCACGGTGCCTCTGTCAGCAAAAACGTGGCCCTCCTGAGCTTCATTTTTCCTGGCAGAGGGTTGCAGGAAGCCGTCTCAGAGCTCAGGAACCCATTTTCTCAGGCCACAGCTGCCCCTGACATGAGTGATGTCAAACTGGCCACGCCTACCCCACCCAAGTCCCCATGGTCTAACACAACCCTGATGCAAACCTCAATGAAATCAAGTTTGACACCCTTGTTCTGGATAAACTACTCCCATTAGAATTAGGTGCATGGCACAGGAATAATGGCCTTTACTCTCATCGAAATCCAATCTCTTAGGTATAAATTGCCATTCCCTTTGACTTTACCTAGAAGCGAAGGAGGCTAACCATTTTTCTGTTTGAGTTTTACAGCAGATACTATATTGGACTTTTAAGGACATCAGCCAGACCTTACTTTCTAGATCCACGGTGGCATGTAGGGTCCACGGTGACACCCCAGCTCATTGCAGGAATCCCTATGTTGATCTTACTTTTAGGCAGAAAGATGGAGGATAAAGTAAAATGTGAAGGACTAGATCTATGTGAAAGATAGTCAACCTTACATCCTCAAAGTTCTGAGGGTCAAATGAAAAATAATAAATATATAAATTAAATGATTTAAAAATAAGCCCTATATAGCTTGGGACCAGATTATTTGAAGGTGTGTCTTTTCCTAGTCACACCCACACAATTCACAAGAGCAGGGAGGTAGGAAATCCATGTGTCCTCTCTCATAAGGAGGTACATCTAGTAGGACCAAAAAGAAGACTCTTCTCCGTGATGGCTCCCTCCCTGTGGAACATCATCCCTGAAGAAATAAAATTAGTCAACACCTTCCAGTGATGGGATTCAATTTTTTTTTTACTACTGGTTCTATGCCCATGGCTTGGTAGACATGCCATGGCTTGGTGGGGCATGACATGATGAGTGTGGCAGGGGAAGGATACGGCAAAATCCCCATTCCCTCCCCACCCCACTAATCTGCTTTCCAGCTCCATTCTCTTGTGCGGGGCAACAAAAGGAGACCCAGCCAATCAGCTGAGACTTGGGAGGCAGAGAATAGATGGGGGCGGGGCCAGTCAGAGGTGGGATTTGCCGGTTCTCCGAGCTACTCAAAAATTTCCACTATCGGTTCTCCAGGACTGGTCAGAACTGCTGAATACCACCTCTGCTTACAACCCAATTTCCAAGTTACAAAATCAGTCATCTGATTGCATTTTGGGTGCTCAGCAACAGCTTCTTACACTGTCCCAAAATCACATGACTGTGATTTTCGATGCTTTTTGCTGGTTTTCAGTGTTTACAGGTTATCCTTGACTTACCACCACAATTGAATCCAACATTTCTTTTGCTAAGTGAAGCATTTGCTAAGTGAATTTTGCCTGTTTTACAACCTTTTTTTTCCAGGGTTGTTAAATGAATCACTGCAGTTGTTAATTTAGTGGCACAGTTGTTAAGTGGCTCCTCCATTGAGCTAATCTGAAGAAAGGTATTCAGAAGGCCAAGACTGATTATAAGAGGAAGATTGAGGCAGGTGCAGTGAGGGATTCAACAAATTACAAGCCATCAAATGACCAATGTCATCCCTGCTGAGGGAAATGCTTCATTGGCAGAGGAACTGAATCATTTCTTTGCTCGCTTTGAAGCGGAGACATCAGAGACAGATAAAACAACAACTACCAGCCAATTGTAGCCCCCACCTCATTATGGAGGAACAGAAGGTGAGGAGTATTCTGAGGGCTGTGGACCCTAGAAAGGCTGCCTGTATGGTCCTGACCGTATCTCTGGCCAAGTGCTTAACGACTGTGCTGATCAGTTGGTTGGAGCCTTTACCAGGATCTTCAATCGGTCTTTATCCCAGTCCACTATTCCATCTTGTTTGAAGGCTTCCACCATTGTTCCGCTGCCAAAGAAGTTCCCTATCAATAACCTCCATGATTACAGACCAGTGGCACTCACTCCTATCATCATGAAGTGTTTTGAGAAATTGGTCTGCCGGCACATCATTTCTGGTCTTCCGCATACATTTGATAAACACCAATTTGCATACAGAAGAAATAGCCATCACTCTTCACACTGCTCCGACTCATCTAGAACAGTGGGGGGAGGGGGAGCTTTGTGAGGATGCTTTTTGTGGATTTTAGTTCTGCGTTTAACACACTTCTTCCACATAGATTAGTGTCTAAACTTCTGGACCTTGGGCTTTCTAATTCAATCTGCCTTTGGATTATGGATTTCTTGTCTGGCCGCTCACAGAGGGTCAGATTAGGTAATCATACCTCTTCAGCCCTTATTATTAACACTGGTACACCACAGGGTTGCGTGTTGAGTCCCTTACTCTATACTCTTTATCTGCATGACTGCATTCCCACTCACGTTAGTAATACTACTGCCAATTTTGCAGATGATACAGCAATGGTGGGACTTATCTCTGGATGAGTCTGCCTACCAAAATGAGGTGGACTGGTTGCGTTTGTGATGTTGTGCAGTAGCTCTTTTGAATTCTCCTGTATAGTGCAGTGTTGGTGTAGTGTCGGGGGTTTCCAGTTCAATGGGTGAAGGGTGAAGGATGTGTGTTTTTGTTTATTTTCATAGTCATGGTCATGATGTGCACTGAAAATGGTGTTTGATTTTGTTGTACGAGGTGCAATGACAATAAAGTAAACTAAACTAAACTAAACATTGACTTTGTTTGTCAGATATATGATCTTATAGACAACGATCTCTCATCCCTTGATTGCCAATTTCTATTCACTGGATGCAATACTGTTGAAGACCATTACAACATATTTTTACTTGAAGTCAAAAGAGTCATCAAATTATATGTACCAATAACAACTCCCAAAACCAGAAAAAACAGATTACCCATAACAATAAGGAAGCTTCAATCCCAAAAGAGATCACTTTGGTGGAAAAACAAATCTGGTCATGTTGCCAACTTCAAAAGCTGATACAAAAATTTATGCCACCAGATAAAGACTGAATGCACCAATTATATATTAAACAAGAGGAAAACCTTCTACGCACCAATTCCACCTGCTCTTTCTACAATTTTGTAAACAACAAACTAAAAGACTCAAGGTCCATCTCACCCCTGAAAGGACCTAATGGTAAAGACTGCAATGATGACACCATTAAAGCCAACATCTTTAACACATTCTTTGGCTCAGTATTTGTAAACAGCAATGGATCATTCCCAGTATTTCCTAGTCGAATCACAGACAGCTACAATGATCTAACACATGTCGATTTTATAGAAGACAATGTTGAAAAAGCACTAGGCAATCTAAAACCATCTCTATCTATTGGACCAGAGGGGATATGTGCCTACTTCTTAAAAAAGCTATCCACTGGAAGAAGGCAGAGCCTCATTGCTGACGGACCGTAGATCATGACTCTCTGCAGCTATGGTCTGTGCTCTTTCATTGGAGAGCCCCAATTATTATGATTAGGGGCTGAAGCTGCCTTGGAGGGGCGGCGGAGTAAGGGGAAGCGGCAAGCCAGGTTGAGGGGAGCTGCATTTCCCTCCCTGGGCTTGGTCTTTTTCCCCCCGAAGACGACTGCAGCAATGATTTAAAATGGCCACCCCGAAGAGGAGGACTCAGCTGGATTAAGATTTGTGCAGGAGGGAAGAAAGAGGTGGATGACATCTGAACTGGGACAACTGGGCAATACCACTAAACAAAAGTACCCCAGGATTAAGGTAACATGCAATTTTTAAGAAAAGAAAAGTGAGCAGCGAAATTACAAAGGGACAGGGGTAAAAAAAAATATTTTTAATATCTAAGCGGGACTTCGAACAGGGAAAGAAAGATGCTGGAACTAAAGATTTAACTAAATTGGACTAAAATATTTTGGGAATAAACAGGCATAAAATAAAGCTGGACTTAAGAAAAATAATAAATAATAAAGTTTACTAAAGTCAAAAGTTTACTAAAGTTTAATAAAGACTAATAATAATAATAATAATAATAATAATAATAATAATAATAATAATAATAATAATAATAATAATAATAAAGTTTACAAATTGGAGACTGGACTGTGTTGGAATATTGAGGTTCGAAAAACCCTAAATAAAAAAATAGGGGGAAAAGGTGAAGACTTTGTATAATGGAGAGTGCCATCTTTTGACAAAAACTCGAGCTCAAACAAAAGAGAAAGCATCCTGTTTCTGAATGAACTTGTGTGGATATAACGTTAAATAAATATTGAAACAAAGTAAGAATCTTAGAAAGTGAAAGCAGAACCAGAATAAAGAAAAAAGCAAGGAAAGACTGACTGTGGGATTGATTAATGTTTTTGGTATAGACCCTCGGCTGGAATAACTGAGAACTTTAGAAAATTTAAAGAAGAAAGAAGGAAGTAAAAGTGGTTTTTTTTTTGTGGACTTTAACGATCATAGAATACAAGAGTGTGTTATGATGATATCTCTTTGGGAATTAAAAATGGAACTTAAAAATACGAGAGAATTACTACAGGAAAGAGTTGAATCACTTTGTTCTGTGTTAGAAAAAATGGAAATGGCTATTGAAGAACAAGAAGAAAGAGCTTCAGAGGAGGAGGAGTCGACTCAAGGAGAAGACATTTTAAACAGACAATTAACACAAAGAACACTACAAAGAAGTGGGGAAAGAAGGAAGGTTAAAAAGTTGAGATTTAAGAAGGCAATCAAAAGGGGGAATACCTGTGAAGGCAGAAAGACCCAGCAGAAAAGGGGAAAGGAAGATATTAAGAAAGAGAGGGATATAAACTGGAATGAGAAAAGATATGGGGAAAAGAGGGGGAGGAGAAGCAGTAAGAAACAGGTGCATGAAATAAAAAAATATGGAAATAGTAAAATGTTGAAAAGAAATTGTTTTTTCAGAGATAATGGTTGATGAATTAAAAAAGGGATTCTGCAGGGTGACAAGGGGTAATAAGAATATTTCTGCAATTAAAAATATTTAGAAAATAGGGTAATATAGATACTGATAACTCTTATTAAAAATCAAGCAGGGAAAATATGCTGCGGAATCCAAATGAAAAGATGTAATGATTATTATTGTAACTTCTTAAAAATAATGGTTTATTGGGAATCAATATGAGGGAGTAAAGGTATATTTTAATCATTGAGGTGTCACGCTCAAAACAGTAAAAGGGGGGGAACCTATACTTGTGTTTTTTTTTAGTGTTAAATTTTGTATTAATCTAGAATTTATAAAAATAATGTGTAATGGAAAGGGAATATGACAGACTAAAGGGTAAACTAAATTAATAAGTTAATATAGACTATTAAAAGCAAGGAGAGGCATTGGTAACTTTTTATTACTCTTCTTCTTCTTCTTCTTCTTCTTCTTCTTCTTCTTCTTCTTCTTCTTCTTCTTCTT
>NW_020769412.1:1532931-1567259 GCF_900518735.1 Pseudonaja textilis | reverse complement strand
TTTATCTTTATTTTGAAAGTAAATATTAAAGGATTATATTTGAAATAATTGAAATGAAACAAAAAGATGTTTTGATTGAGATTAATGAAAGAGGTTAGAATTTATGCGTTTGCTTCTCTCCTTACTGAAAATTTGGAATGGAAAGGGTAATAATAGAATTAAGTATGCATATATGAATGTATAAATTGCTGTCATATTTGTATGTAAAGGTGATGACCTGGAAATATGTTGTCCACTAAAAAGAGATTTTTGTTTTTAATGTGAAAAACTGAATAAAATTTGTTAAAAAAAAAAAAGCTATCCATTGCCAGAGCCAAACCTCTAAGCATAATCTTTGAAAAATCTTTCAGGACCAGCTCCTTGCCAAAACTATGGTCACAAGCCACGGTCATCCCCATCTTCAAAAAGGGAGACCCCAGCCTAGTTGAAAATTATAGACCAATCTCTTTATGCTGCGTCACCTGTAAAGTCATCAAATCAATTATTAACCAATCCATCACCCTCCACTTAGAGACAAACAACCTATTCTCTAATAAACAATTTGGTTTCAGAAAAAAAACCTATCCTGCAATCTGCAACTCTTACACTGCAAAAACATATGGACTACACAACTCGATCAGGGAAAAGCAATAGATGCAATCTACATAGACTTCTGTAAAGCCTTTGATTCAGTGGTACACGACAAACTACTCCTAAAACTAAAATGGTATCTCTGGACACCTGTATAACTGGATAGAAGCATTCCTGTCAAACAGACAACAAATGGTCAAAACTGGGAACATCAGATCAAATTCTGTACCTGTCAATAGTGGTGTCCCCCAAGGCAGTGTTCTAGGACCATTTCTTTTCATACTCTACATAAATGACCTCTGTGATCATATTAAGAGCAACTGCATCCTCTTTGCTGACAATGTAAAGCTATTCAACACCACAGACAATACTGCTACCCTTCAAAAAGACCTCAATTATGTATCAGAATGGTCAAACAAATGGCAACTTCAAATCTCAACAAATAAATGCTCTGTCTTACATATTGGCAAAAAATATATATCAGAAAATAAAATACCGGCTGAATAGTCAAGACCTTGTTGATGATCCAAACTCTGTCTAGGACCTTGGAATACTCATCTCTAATAATCTAAGTGCTAGAGCCCACTGTAACTACATAGCCAAAAAGGCATTAAAAGTTGCGTAGCTTCTTCTCTGGTAATATCACACTACTAACTAGAGCATACAAAACATTTGCTAGACCACTACTTGAATGCAGCTCATCAGTCTGGAACCCACATTACGTATCTGATATTAGCACAGTTGAGAAAGTCCAGAAATATTTCACAAGAAGAGTTCTCCATTCCTCTACTCGTTGCAGAATACCTTATACTACCAGACTTGAAATTCTAGACCTAGAAAACCCAGAACTATGCTGCCTTTGGTCTGATCTAAGTATAGTATATAAAATCATACAATGCAATGTCCTACCTTTAGCTTCAACCATAACAATACAAGAGCAAACAATAGATACAAACTCAAGGTAAACAGCACCAAACTTGATTGCAGGAAATACGACTTCAGCAACAGAGTGGTCGATGTCTGGAATACTCTGCCTGACTCTGTGGCTTCTTCACCAAACCCCCAAAAACTTTAACCTTAGACTTTCTACTATTGACCTCACCCCTTTCCTAAGAGGTCTGTAGGGGGCGTGCATAAGCGCACCAACGTGCCTACCGTCCCTGTCCTATTGTTTCTTTTACTTTTCATATATGTATCCATGTATTCAAAACTATGTTTTTACTTATATCTATTATCTTGTAAGCAATTGACAAACCAAATAAAATAAAATAAAATAAATAAAAAGGTTGCCAAAAGTGATCACATGATGCTGAGACATTGTGACCATCATATATATGAATCAATTGCATCTGAATTTTGATCACATGGCCATGGGGATGCTCCAATGGTTGTAAGTGTGAAAAAGGGTCATAAGTTACTTTTTTCAGTCCTGTTGTAACTTCGAACAGTCACTAAACGAATATTTGTAAGTCGATTACTATCTGTATTTCTAATTTCAAGCAAAAATGCCTGTTGGGTGTAATGGATTCACTTAATGTTCATGGTGTTTATTTAATAACTACAATACTTACTTTACTGTTACAGCATTCACAACCAGAAATGCGAGAATAATTGAATCATGTGCCACATCCACTTACCCCCAATAATGACTTACAATTGTAATACCAGGCTCGATTATGATAGAAAATTGAGGACTACCTGTAGGAATGTGTGAATACAAGAAATGTGAAAATACAGCTGCTACGATTTTCTATGCACAATTCTGGAAGCAAGAAATTGTACCACCAGTGTGTTGTTACAAAAAATTCTTTAGATTGTGCAGAGATGGACAGACTAACAGTGAAATGGTTTAAGAATAAAAAGAAATCAAAATGGCAATTAAGTAAAGAATAAGAAACTATGTAAATACTTATATCTATATTCATATCTATCTATATTTATTTATATATTAAGTTGAAATTGTGTAATGAAAGAAATGTGTATATAGAAAGATGATAAGGAAAGATGTCTTGATGTTGATATAATGATGTATAAAGTTTTATTTTATGTTTTTAAATTTTGAAACTAAATAAAACTTACTAAACTAAAAAAAAAAAGAAAATAATCTTTGAACAGAGTTCTTCTTTAACCTGTTTTTACTTCTTAAAGTTGTCACAAAAGTATTGTTAGTGGGAATGTAATCTAACCTTCCTAGAAAATAGGATTATTGAATATTACCATTTATAGTCTATATGTAGTATTAGGAAAAGTTATGAGAATTTTGGAATATTGAAAATATTGGTGTAGAAGTAAGCTTTAGATCACATTGGGCCTTCAACAGGCCAGCAATGGCCATTAAAGATCCTTGATTATCTGGCCTAAGTGTTCTTTTAATACTGATAGTCCTCAACTTATGACCAATTCTCACAGTCACATGATCATAATTCGGGCACTTGCAAACAGCTTGTATTTTAAACCGTTGCAGTGTACTGAGGTCATTTGATCACATTTTACCACTTGTATGGCCAGCTTCCACAACCAGAGTCAATGGGGAAAGCTGGATTTGCTTAACCATGTGATTCACTTAACAATTCAAAGCATTTATACATCTCCATCACTGACTACAAGAGAAAGCCTGCAAGTATAGACATCTGACTAAAATCTACTACCCTAAAATCGATTTTGCACAGGTATGGGATTACATCCATAGCATCTTAGACATTCTTCAGCAGGGCTTCAAGAGTATTTATGGCTGCTACCTGAGAGCAAGAAGTGAGAGATTTCTCCAGCTCTTGCTGGCTTTAGAGAAGTTTTGGTAGCTCTGATCCTAGACTTTGACTTTGTTCTATGATCTATAAAGCATCCAGTGGTCACTTTGTCTTCTGTAGTAAAGTTTTGGTAGCCCTGATCCTACATGCAGGCTTGGTTCTATGAGCTATAAGCAGCTAAACCTTGGTTGAAGTATTTCAGCCTGAAGTTATAAGCTTATTTGAACACTTCTCCTGATAGAAACACAGTATATTGGCTGTTTTCCAGTTCTTTCTTCTATCTCAACCAAGTATGTGGAATATTTGTATGAAGGATTCAGGTCTATGTTAGCTTTCCCATATGAAACCAGCCATCAGACAATACTCTAAACCTGGATTTGTCAGAAGGTTAGCAGCAGTCTCTATCATTTTCCATGAAAAATGCCACCATGTAATTATATTCTGTCATACTTAGTTTTACATATATTGACAGCAGCAAGGATTAGCTTTGCAAAGTACTGGAAAAATGAGAATACTCCTCCAGATGAGGAGGTAATTAGGAAAATTCTAGGATGTGCTGAAATGGACAGATTAACCTTAAAAATAAGAGAGAAATAAGACTCTGAATACTACTTGATATGGAATAGATTCTACAAGTGGTTAAAGACAAGAGGTAGAAGTTAGAGGAAGAAAAATGATGAACGTATGTATTAAAAACAGATGGTTTATATCTATAACTATTATAAGTACTAAAAATATGAATGAGTTAAGCATAAAAAGAAATCTATTTAAATTTTTTGCTGATATTTATACTATATGGGAGCTATCATAGTATCATTAGAGCTATTAATTTATGTATTATTATATTATTAATATGATTATTAGTTAATATTTACTATAATATTAGCTATATTTTTGTTCCTTGGACAAAGCATTGTATTCAAAAATGTTTATGAATAAAATTATTAAAAAAAGAAAAGAAAAATGCCACTTTTTGTTTTCTTCTCTGATGTAAGTCCTCCACGACTGAAACAGTCTTCCCATTGGCTATATCAGCGTGGTTTTCTTGAGAACAATACTAAGATAATTCTTCTTGAATATTTTTTCAGCTTTTCTGTCTAGCATATGATCCAAGGATTTTTTGATGGCCTCCCCTCCAAGTATTATTATCCAGATGTGATCCGGCTTAACTTTTTCAAACTTAATCAAGGTTATTTAGATATCAGAAATCTTAGAGGCAACAATGAATTATTTTTTTGTTGCAGTTTCTGAGGAAGCCAGCAGAGGGACATGTTGACTACAGAAAAGAGAGGTTGAGAAAATAATTTATCTGGTATACAATAAAAGACTTTATTGCAGAAAAAGATCAGAGAATAAAAAAAATGCTAGAATAGCTGCAGATTTATTAATAACAACCCATAGATTTGCTTTACAGTATTTGCAGGGCATCTTCCTATATTCTCCCAGTCTCCTAAATCCCTGGATTTTCTTACAAAATCCATTTGTGTTTTAACTACACCTGACCCTGTTTTTAGTTTTTCCCACCTCAGGCAGCATTGCCTAAGTTTCTGTTGGCGGTGGTTTTTATTTTTTTAAACCAGAATAAATATTACTAATTTGACATTAATATTGCCACTTGCTCTGCAGCCTGGGAATTAACTACTGATATAACATAAGTAAAACATACAGTGGGGATTGAGTAGTAACTTTCCTTACCTTTAAAGTTCCTCTTAGATCCTGATTTATTATTAGGGGAGTTGATTGTGACTATTTGTTGAACTATGGCTTCTTATGGTGTCCTAAGCTACAGTTCCAATTGTCTAGAACAGCATATGTCAGTTTGGTTTTGTGGTTAAGGCATCAGGGTAGAAATAACAAGCTGGGTGACTTTGGGCTAGTCCCTCTCTCATCCCAATTCATTTCACAAGGTTGTCGTGGAGAAAATAGGATGAGGAAGAAGGATTAGATATATCCACCATTTTGTGTCACTTATAAACCTACTAAAGGTGGGATAAAAATAAAATGTGAAGGATTAGATTCTTGACCTATTGGCGGAGGGTTAGAAATCTATGGTGGGCTTCCAGCCCATCTCCCAACTTCCTTAGAAGCTTATTTGTATATTAACAGGATCTATGGACTCTTTTGATAGATGCTTTCAGTGAATTTATATATCTGATGGATTCTGTCAAATCCATTATTCAAACTCATCTAGTATAGAGAATATTCAAAGATGGGTAGATGTATTCCCCTTGCAGGGAGAAGATTCTCTGAGACATGTTCTTTCATATCATATCTTTCATCAGAGGTTTTTTTTTTTTAATTACTTGGTGGGCAGGGAATCGCTTGACATTCCCAGGCATTTGTAATTTAATTTAATTTCAGAGTAAATAAAGCATGCACACCAAGAGCTTAGGCGAAACAGACAGATTTCCAGCTGTATGTTAGCTTAAACTACAGTCTGGTAGTCATGTATTTTTGTATTCAAAATAGTTAATTATTGGGGTGAAGCTAGTAATCTTGTCATAATAAATCTGAATTTCTTGCTGGTATATATCTCATCTTTCTTCCTCTGCATCAGTAAAAACGACCAAATTCAAATCATGTCTGAGGTAAATTCTTTTTTACACACCTTGAATATATTCCCCAAATCTTTATAATCAATCTTATAAGGCAAAATGCAAAATTTTCTTTGCATTGAAGAGAAAACATGCAGCAACCTGAGAACTGTGCTGTATAAAGTGTGATAGCCAATCAAATGTGCAGGAAACCTACTGATATATACACCAGGCTAATAAATTCTGCTTTTGTCCCAGATACAGGCTTTTGACACTTCCTGAAAACAGCTCCAAGGCTTTTCCAGATTAATGAAGGAGTGATAAAACTTTCACAGTCATAAATGCAATTCCAAATTTACTTTGATTTGCTGAAAACTACCTATCAATCTGATTCACATTGCCAAAGTGTAGTTTGTTGAATCATGGTTTGCTGAGTCAGTCACAGTTGGTTGTGCTCAACATAACACAAAGCCATAAATTAAAATTCTCAAAGAACCACAATGATTAGTTTTACACAGTCGTCCACGTCAAAGCCTGCCACCCACTTTCCTTGGACACCGACATATATACACAAAAGGATGAGATTTTAATTGCAATGTCACACCTGTTTTTCTCCAGATTCATCTTTTCTTGGCAAAGACTCGTGTTAGTAAATAGCAAAAATATTTCTGACTTCATAAAATATTCTCTAAGAATGTGTAAGGTTGCTTATCTTTCTGCAGGAGAAATGGTGAATCTAGTCAGGCTTTTCATTTGGGAACTGGGATCCTTAATGCACTCTGAACTTGGTGGCTTTCTCACAGATATTTCATTGCCAAACCAGGTAACGTTATCAGTGCATTTTGTCCAGTGCTGCAAAAGGCAATAGTTGTCCCTTCTGCATGTAGTGTGATTTTTCTGACAGTCCAATGACTCAGTGAGATCTGAATTTCTTTGTATATGCCTGCATTTTGCCAAGTATCAGGGCAGTCATCATTAAGCAGACTAGTAAATAAAAGGATTTTAAGCTTTATTCTTAACTCAAGCAAATAGATTTAAAAGCATAACATAAAAGATCAAGCAAGTTGATACCCAAATTTCTTACAAGCTCCCTTAAGCTCCTTAATAATGGCAGTTAGAAATACTCCAAGGGCAGTCAGTTTTCACTGTAACAGTATTAGCTTCTGTGCACCCAACAATCAACAACAATTTTCTTTGCATTATTTTTCAGAAATGGTTTCTTTTTCTAGAAATAATAATAATAATAGTAATAATAGTAATAATAATAATAATAATGCAAAACTACTGTAGGACTTCTGAATACAGACTGACAAAGTTTTGGAACACAAAACCTTGGACATCACGATTGTGGAGAAGAAAAAAGTGTGGATTGTCAACATTGCCATACCTGGTGACAGCAAAATCAATGAGAAACAACTTGAAAAAAATCACCAAATTTGATAAAACCTAAAAATCTAACTGCAGAGACTCTGGCATAAACCAGTGCAGGTGGTTCCAGTGGTACTTGGCACACTGAGTGGCTGTGCCTAAAGATCTAGGCAAGCACTTAAGAACAATTGGCACTGACAAGATCACCATTGGTCAGCTGCAGAAGGCCACCTTACTGGGATCTGCCCATATAATCAGCTGAAAATCACACAGTCCTAAACATTTGGGAAGTGTTTGACTAGTGATTTGTGAGACAAAACCCAGCATGGTTATCTCGTTTACTGTGTATACTGTCATCTTTGTGTATAATAATAATAATAATAATAATAATAATAATAATAATAATAATAATAATAATAATAATAATAATAATAATAAAAAATTGATAACGCTGTACCAGGAGATGCCAGATTGCAGAAAAAGGAGTGGTAAAAACCACAATAAATCGCCATCAAAACTAAGTGATTATGGATGAAATATGTAACAGTGATATCCATTGTTATTGAGGCACTTGGTACCATGTCTAAGAATTTTACAAAACACATCAAGAAATTGCAGCTTCCTGCAATAACACCAGCAGAACTGCAAAAAACTGCACTACTAGGAATATCGTACATCTTAAGAAGGTACTTGGTTAATACCTAGGATGCTGGCAGCAACCTATATCAAACATTAGCACCAGTCAATTAAATTTGTGATACAAATTTAAATGTTTAGTTGACTGAGTTTCATGTTTAATGAATAAAAGAGATAACAATAACAACAACAGTTGTTAAGTGAAAGGATCATGTAGTTGCCTTTCTTAACAACCATGACAACTTACAACATAGATTTAAGTTTATAATAGTTCATTGTTGTAAAGTAGGGGTGTCAAACTCGATTTCATTGAGGGCCACATCAGTCTTGTGTTTGACCTTGGGGTGTGTGTGGACGTGGCCAGGGTAAGTGTGGCCAGCTCAACATCACTCATGTCAGGGTGCCTGTAGGGGCCCAAGCATTCTGACAGCAAAAATGGCTCCTGAACTCTGTTTTTGGCTGCGATGGCCTCCTGCAACCCTCTGCCAGTGAAAATGGAGCTCAGGAGGGCTGCCAGTGAAAACAGAGCTCCATTTTCATTGGCAGAGGCACCACAAGCCAGTCCTTTGCTGTTTCCAGGATGGTCCCATGGGCCATATATAAGCACCCTGTGGGCCAGATCTGGCCCGTGGGCCTTGAGTTTGACACCCCTGTTGTAAAGGGGTGATAACTCTGATGCTAGGATGATTGAGTAGCTGTTACAGACTTTTCATAAAGATGAGATTAAATATCTTTTACAGATTCAAAATGGCAGCTCACCTGTTTTTATATATCATTTTGGACAATAGATGAGGTGGCTATGTATGCTTGTGTTTAATTTTAATGCAGCAATAGAACCATCCTTGGAATTATTGTTAAGCAGGGCTGTCAAACTTGCGTCATCATGGCGGAGTCACATGACATATGGGGACTTCCCCCCCTTTGCTAAACCGGGTGTGGGGCATGGCAGCATGTGACGCATCCAGCCCGCAGGCCATTAGTTGGACAACCCTGCCGTAAAGTGACTCAAAGAATCTTGCTCCACTGTTGTCAGCTTTGGAAGCCATATTAACACTAGATGCTTCCACACTGCCACATTCTTGAGCCTGGGAAAATGGGAGGGGGGGATTTTTTTGGAGTGTATGTAGTTAGTCATAATAACATTCTTTTCCTAAGTCAAGGTCATGTTATTTTGTGCATAAGTGAGAGAACGTTTCAAGTTGGGATGGATGGTGACTGGGGCATGGGATGCGATGATGGGTGCAGGGGGAAGATTTGTAATTTTTTTACTTATTGCAAGGAAACCCGGAACTTTCAGATATGGTATTCCCTAGAGGTGCCAGTTTACTATCCAAATAAAATAAAATAGAATTTTGAGAAGATGTCTGTCTTGGAGTTATTTGTTGGAGTAGAGGTTTTCTGGAACACTGACAGCTACCTAATTGCATCTCACAGCCTGATTGATCTGTTTCCAAGTAGGTTTTAATAATTTTCTCGCATCTTAACTGATACCTTGTTCTTCAAGGCTCTTTGATGGGTGATGATCTCAAGCGGAAGGTCAAAATAGGCATAGCAGCTGCCCGTAGCATTGTGATTGAAACGTCTCCATTTTGTAGGGTGACCCATTGCAGATGCTGCTGCTTCTGATCTGCCCAAACTACAGAATTTCTAGAATTCTGTAGTTTGGGCAGAAAAGAAAGAAAGAAACTTTGATTTAATTTTGAGAGAGAACAGGGATGTAGAACTTGATTTATTTATATATTACAAATTAATGTAGAGTTACTGTTGCTTTAATTAATGGATTTCTTAAAACACCAGCATCATTTTATTTTCAGCTTTGCCTGGAAACCTGAAAAATCTGAGAATCCTGGTAGGCATTTTAATCAGTTACTGAGCAACTAACCAAACTGAGCATCAAAGTGAGATATTAGAGTCAGGAGAAGCACAACAATAACTATTTTTTGATGGGCTTTGATGGACAGGAGAGAACAGCTGTGGCTTCGTGATGTCCGTAGCAATTCTTCCAAATCAGTTTTGATGAACGGTGCCTCTGAAATGCACCACTTCAGATGACTGCTATGTTTCAGGATACATTTTATGAGCTCCCACCAGCATTGCTACAACCTAGAAAACTGTTATATTTTAGGTTCTGATACAGACAGAGTTAAGCCAAGAAATGTTTCTTGAAAGCAGAAAAAATGAAGTTAACTTTTCCAATAATTCTCTCCCCTCAACCCTGCCGGTATTTTTATTTCCTATCTGTGTTTTCAGCATTTTGGGATGACTTTCCTCAAGCCAATTAATTTTGAGTTATATGTATTCCTTGACCAACAACCACAACTGAAACTATAATTTATTTTGTTAAAGGCAATTGTTATGACTTTTTACAATGGTTGTTAACCAGATCACTGCAGTTGTGAAGAGAATTGACTTGGTTTGCTGGAAGCAAACTGGGACGTTTGCAAATGACAATCTCCTGACCCAGGACACTATAACTGTTGTACATGCTGGTTTCCAAACACCCACATTTTGTTCACAGTGACTGTGGGGGATGCTATGTCAGTAATTACAATTGCATGTTGTAAGTCACTTTTTTTTCAGTGCCACTGTAACTTTAAAAAGTCACTAAATGAATGGTTGTAAGTCAAGGAGCTGTAGTTTTAGCTACAACTATTTTGCTTCCTTTTTCTTTCCTGTCTTTCCTCTTTCTTCTTCCATTCATCAATGACACTTACATGATCAGTGCATCATCAAAACATGTGCCTCAATTAAGAAATAAATGCTAGCTATGATTATTTCTTCAGTATTTTCTTTCTGACTCTATAAATTGGCAGCAATCAATATTTTGGGATGATAAAGCAGGGGGCTGCTCCGATTTCACAGGAAGAAATTTGGTACACGAGGCATACATGGCTTTGATGCATGAATCACATCAGGGCTGCTATTTCATTTAAAGGGCAATCCTCTTTAAAGCAAAATTTTGTATATAAGCAGGGATCCTGGGATTGATCCAGGAGCACTGAGTTTATTCAGGAAGTAGAAATAAGAAGAAATGATGTTAGCTCTATTTTCATTTTGGGATTACAGGTTACAGATGGGCATTAGTTATATTTGAATGGGATATCAGTCCTTCTCTTCTGCTTCCTTCACCCTTTCTGCACAATTTTTGGACTAGCGGTATTTGGTGGAGACTAAAACATATGAAGAATGGTTGCAGGAACTGGGCATGGATAGTCTAATGAAGTGAAGGAGCAGGGGAGACATGATAGCAGTCTTCCAATATTTGAGGGACTGTAACAGAGAGGAAGGGGTCAAGCCATTTTCTAAAGCATCTGTAGACCAGACAAGGAATAATGGATGGAAACTGAGCAAGGAGAGATTTAACCTGGAAGTAAGGAGAAACTTTCTGACAGTGAGAACCATCAACCAAAGGAACAGAAGTTGCCCTCAGAAGTTGTGGGAGCTTCATCACTGGAGGCTTTCAAGAAGAGATTGGACTCCCATCTGTCAGAAATGGTGTATGATCTCCTGCTTAGGCAGGGGATTGGATTAGATGAACTACAAGGTCCCTTCTGTTAATCTGCAGTGCCTTCTCTTCATTAAGGTTAGTTTATCATCTCTGTCACATGGAAACAAGAAAAAACTAATCTGGACCACTAATTTGACAGGTTACTCTACTACAGGAGATTCAAGGAAAAACTTCTTTGAAATGAGATGATGCCTGTGTGTAGGCTCATTTCCCCATGAAGATACCTCTTTCACTGGGAGAGATGTTGTATACAGATGACTGTTTAGTCAACTTTTGCCTCTTGTTTATTATTCTCAACCTGACAGCAATACTGTCCTGATTTGTATGTCATTTATCAGTATTAACAGTAACAATGCAATCTCTCCTTAAAACCAATAATTTCTCACAAGTTTCTATCCTTGAATAGTTGTTGTTGTGCTTCTCCTGACTCTAATATCTCACTTTGACGCTCAGTTTGGTTAGTTGCTCAGTAACTGATTAAAATGCCTACCAGGATTCTCAGAAATTGATTTTTTTTAGAAAAAAGAAACTGTATGACTATAATAATACTCTTCCCCCCCCTTCTTCCAAAAGAGATTAAAAAAGAAGGAAAAAAAATCCTCTTACTTCAAAACATTGGTTTTTAGGCAGATAATATCATCATTAACTGCACTATAAAACAACTTTGTGCTATATAAACATGGAAGCAAGAAATAACTTTGGAACTTAATTGTCAGTAGCTACTTGAACTCTGTTGTAAATCAAGGATTGCCAATTCAGTGCTATGGTGCAGAAAAATGAATATTCAGAATTATTTCTGCAACCCAGCAACTTTGCATTAACATTTGCATTTTAAAAAAAGTTTTACTATCTGGCAAGAAATAAAGCAATTGCTTTTCGCATTCTTGTGTTCTATCATCCAGCCTTCTATAAGTTAAAGCACAAAAGACACTCTTGATTTAAACTGAATTTCTGAGCGACATGTGGTTTTTCTGCCAACAAGACAGGAAAGATTCACCATTGACTTTTCCCTGAGATTTGTTTTAAACTTCCCATTCTAGCTCACAGCCCTTGTGGGGAGCTGAAATAGAACTCAGATTGAATAATGCCCCCAAATAACAAAATCATGTGTTTGGGCTTACTAATAGATAGTCCAAAATTATGATTATCATTTGTTGCTTGTATGTGCACTGAAAGTTTATGCACCAGAGACATATTCCTTGTGTGTGCCCAGTCACACTTAGCCAATAAAGAATTATCTATATCTATCCACCTATCCACCTATCCATCTATCTATCTATCTATCTATCTATCTATCTATCTATCTATCTATCTATCTACCTATCTACCTATCATCTATCTATCTATCTATCTATCTATCTATCTATCTATCTATCTATCTATCTATCTATCTATCTAATCTATCTACCTATCTAATCTATCTATCTATCTATCTATCTATCTATCTATCTATCTATCTATCTATCTATCTAATATATCTAATCTATCTATCTACTTATCTAATCTATCTACCTATCTTATCTATCTATCTATCTATCTCTCTAATCTAATCTAATCTAATCTAATCTAATCTAATCTAATCTAATCTAATCTATCATCCATCCATGTATCTATCCACCATCTATCTCAACTTACAAACACAATTGAGCCAAACTTTTCACTTGTTAAGTGAGTTTTGACCTGTTTTACAACCTTTCGTTCCACTGGGGTCAAATGTATCACTGCAATTGTTAAATTAGTAACATGGTTCTTGAATCTGACTTCTCCATTGACTTTGCTTATCAGAAGGTCACAAAAGATGATCACGAGTCCCCAGGATTCTGCAACTGTTATAAACATGAACCAATTGTCAAGCATCCAATTTTGATCATGTGACAGTAGAGATGATGCAACTGTATTAAGTGTGAAAAATGGTCATAAGCCACTTTTTTCAGTGCTGTTGTAACTTTGAACCCTCGCCAAATGAATGCTTATAAGTTGAGATCTATCTGTACAACATTATGTCTCATTATTCATCACTGTACATTAGACCAGTTTTTACTGTATGTGCAGTGATTAACTGGAAACATTTCCAGCCTTTGAAATGGATGCCTCTGGATGCATATTGAGGCATATGACTGATCTCTCTGTTCCAAGTGCTAAGCACCATACAGCTGATTGGAAAAATTAAAAAAATTCATGGAATTTGTGTAATCAAACCTGACTTCCATCCCCACTAAACAGGCTAGATAAGGAAATCAACTCCAGAGGCAGACTAAAGCTATTTTCATTGAGTGTGGTTATAAGAACAACAGAATCTTGCAGGCCTCCTCCTTATATCTGGGTCTTTTATATAATACTTGAAATTGTTTTATCCCTTATTGCTTTGGCACTGAAGTGTGATTGTGTCTGTGGAGTCCTGGATGCTTTCTGAATTTGGTTATTTTCTTGCAGATGTTTTATTACCCAACTGGGTAACATCATATATATATATATACTAGTGGTTTGCCCTATCAATGTTTGTTTCTTCTTGCTAATCTTGCTAATTCCTTGATTGGGCTATACTGTACTCTTAGCTTTTTTGTCTTGGTTGGTAATTCCTTGATGTAAATACCGTGATTGAGGTATTTTTTTTCTGCTTGATTATTGGTCTATTATTAATCTTGGTGTTAATCTCTGCTTATCTGAGTGTGGATTGCTGACTGGGAAGTGTTTTGGTCTTTTTGTTTCCTTTTGGCTTTTAATTGTTTCTTTTGAATGGTGTATAGATGTTGTTTATCTCTATCTGCCTGTTGATGGCTGACTTGAATGCCAGCCTTCCAAGGATTCTCTAGTGTTTTTTGATGTCATTCATATCTCTGTCAAGGTCATTATCCATAGTGCCATGTGTCATTTCTATGTTACTTTCTAACCATATCAACCATAATGTACTAATATTCAACATTTGAACTGCTTTTGAACAATCTTCTGCATAATAAATTTTGATATTTTTTTTTGTCATGGACAGAAGAAACCACTGTCTCACTGTAGCCCACTAGCTTTGCACTAATTATTTTTATGCAATCCTTTTTCTTCACAACATCTTAAGATGGCGGACAAAACCATAAACAGTATTAATACCTAAAATATTTTTGGAATCACATTACTGCTTCTATCTTTGCTTTCTTTTGCCACAATTGTTCTCTAGTATTTCTATTTGCAGGTCTTTTATTTTGTGACACCCCCCCCCCCAGTGGTAGTATTCAAATCTTTTTACTACAGATACTGTGGGCATGGCTTGGTGGACGTGATGTGGCTTGGTGGGTGTGGCATGGCTTTGTGGGCATGGCTTAGTGAACGTGGCAGGGGAAAGATACTGTAAAATCTCCATTCCCTCCCCACCCCACTAACCTGCTTTCCAGCTCCGTTCTCCTGTGCAGGGCAGCAAAAGAAGACCCAGCCAATCAGCTGGGACTCGGAAGGCAGAGAATAGATGAGGGCAGGGCCAGTCAGAGGTGGTATTGTCCAGTTTTCTGAACTACTCAAAATTTTTGCTACCGGTTCTCCAGGACTGGTCAGAATCTTCTGGATACCACCTCTGTGCCCCACCCAATTCTTTCTCTTCTCTTCTGCTGTCCCCGATGCTGCCACTGTTCAGTCATTTTTGTCTTTCTTACCGCCAATTTGCAAACATGCAAATCCGCCCCCTCCCTTGTTCCCCTTAACCAAATCAGGAAGTTTGAGCAGCCAAGAAGGTTGCAGAAACATGTATAAATTGCTCCGATCTTTTATCACCTTCCCACTATCAATTTTCGAAGAGTCAGAGAATGAAGGGGTTTGGAAGAAAATGTTCAATTGAAGGGGAAATTTGGTCCTGCTTGCTGAGTGAAAGGCACAGGCATGGAACATAACTTTTATGGTTTAGGAAAATAGATTTAATTTGATACTTTTGCAGATCCAGAGTTAGCTCACAGCAACTAACCCACTAAAGGGAGGCAGAAATAGAGGATTAAATCGTCCCCATTCTTCCCAAAAACTTCCTCTTGAGTCATAGCTGTGAGTGGGCAGAACTAGAAGCACCATCATTTGGAGTGGGCAAGCAGCTTTAATTAAATATTATCACGCTGGAGTGCTAGATTTTGTTATTCATGGAGCTCAATGTAATACATTTCCATTTTGCCTGTAAAATAATAAGGTGCACACAAAAATAGAAGAAGAGAACACTGAAGGCTATGAACCAAGCCAATTAAGACCAAAGTGAGAAAATTCTAACATTTGAAAAACTAGCAAGTACTTTTAAGCTTTAAAATGAACTATCTGCTCTGACTAATTATGCCTGATCATGATTCCGCTATAGGACAGGGAAATTCACTGTGAATCTAGGGCACCTTAAGCACCATTATATGCGTTGCAATATTCATGTCATGTTACTTTTGAATTTTGTTTGCAGATCAGGGGCTTGAAGAAAACAAGAGAAAACAACTTGTACCAGGAAATTTATCTGTTTATCTTTTTCAAGATGATCAGGAGCATGCTTTTTAAAATCCTGATAATGATTTTGATTATGAAAACTTCTAATGCATGAATATTCCCTGATACATAATACGGGGTATCCACAGGGAGATGAAAATTGTCAGGAAGATGGCTTCAACTGCACAAAACATTTTTTATGTGGATCATGCTCTTTAGTACATGATGAGAGAGAAGCACACATAATAATCACAAAAGTAGGATGATCCCATGTGGTTTTAGGCTGGGACACTTACCACTTCTGTGGTATTACTGTGGATAAGTTAGAGGCACCCAGAAGCGGGTAATAGAATGTTCCAGAATTGAACTGTTTTACAATTCGGGCTCTTGAAGTTCTCCCCTCATCTCTGATTCAGCAGAAGAGTGAGTTGGTGTGGACTTTGACGTCAATCTCTTCCTTGCCTTTCTTTAGAATCATTGCCAGTTCTTTGATTTTCCTCAAAAATAATGGTTGACCAAATTTAATAGATGTCAAGCACCCTAAAACTGCCTCAGAACAAGGATAAAATGCTGCCTTAGTACCAGTTGGGTATTAAGCCTTGTGAACTAAGGTTGAGATAAAGGCAGCATTATGGACGGGGTAGGTCAGATATAAAGGTACAGTAGCTAGGACATTCTTGCATCATGGTTAGTTACAGGTGAAGCCCCAGCCCTCATTTGTAGTAGATATATAGCAATAACAATAGCACGTAGACCTATATAACATTTCACAGTGCTTTACAGCCCTTTCTAAGTGGTTTACAGAGTCAGCATATCGCCCCCAACAATCTGGATCCTCATCGTATGACCACAGAAGGATGGAAGTCTGAATCAAACTTTGAGCTGGTGAGGATTGAACTCCTGGCTATGGGCAGAATTAGCCCGCAAAGCTGCATTGTAACCACTGCGCCACCATGGCTCCTAACTACTAACATTGTCACTGCCTTTATCTGTTTGTCTGTTTGTACCCACAAGTTAGCCCAAACAATGCACTACACTGCAATAACATAATATTGGCTAACTTAAAATTTGCAAAATCCATTACTCTGGTGGAACTGAAATTTCCATGCAGTTCAGACCAATTTTATTCACATAGCTGTGGCCATTGCAGCATAATCACAGTCATGGTTTCATATGCTGCCTGCCAACTTCCCACAAGCAGTCACTGGGGAAGTCAGCAGGAAGTTGCTTCCCCTTCCCCCTACATTTTTTGTCCACTAGCGGTCTTCGATTTATCTGTTAAGGCAAGTAAATATTCACTTATTGAGGTTCATTTGCCACTATAATTATTTTATTATTCTGTTCTATTAATGATATATACTCTTTCTAGACAATCATAGGCCCACCCAGCATTGGGATTAAAAAAAAAATTAGGTCAGCCTAAAATGCAATGTTCATTCTGGTCACACCAGATTGTGCTACCTGGTCACATCCTTTTCTCAAACTTGTATGAACTTGCTTTAAACTTGTATGACCGTCCAATAGAAGGGGATATTTGTACCTTAGAATGGAACTGTGGAGTCCTTGGTGATCTCTGAGCTTGGTTGATTGCTTGCAGACATTTTACTACCTAACTAGGTAACATCATTAGTGCTACACCAGTGCTAGAGCAATGCTAGCCCTAATGATGCTACCTAGTTGAGTAATAAAATACTTGCAATGACAAAATGAAGTCTAGAGAGCACCAAGGATTTCACACTTATATGGCCTTATTCAGGGGTGGGATTCAAATTTTTTAACAACTGGTTCTGTCAGTGTGGCTTAGTTGGTGGGTGTGGCTTGGTGGTCATGTGACTGGCTGGGCGTGGTCAACTCAACATCACTCACATCGAGGCACGCATCTCCTCACCTGGCCTCTCATGACTCTCATGCTGCAACAGTTGTAAGTGTGAAAAACGGTCATAAGTCAGTGTGCCACTGTAACTTTGAGTGGTTACTCCACACAAGCAAAGTACCAGCAAAGGAGGAAAAAAAACTCCAGAGAAGTTCCAGAGACAGGAAGTCTAGTCTTGCCAATAACGTAATAAGGGTTAATGGAGAGGCAGTTTCTGTAAGCAACACCAGAATGTTTCCTTCCTGCCTTCCTTACAGGATTAGCCCAGTAATTTCTTCTAACAACCGGTTCTCCGAACTGCTTAGAATGTTAACAACTGGTTCTAGCGAATAGGTGCAAACTGGTAGAATCCCACCCCTGGCCTTATTTCATGGGATTCATGAAAGCAAGAATATTGAATTTCTTCTGATGCCTGCATCTCTGCTAGGGCCATCTTGAACTTCTTTTGTTGGAGATAATCCAGACAGCCAATGCATAGGGTCTTCTGTATATTGTCAATGCGAAATATATATAGAAGGCAATTGGAATGGGTGAGGGAATAGAAATGGTGTATATCCTACTTTGTGAATGGCATAACATGGTAATTCATGGTAATATTGAGTTAGTACTGGGATAGGATCTTAGGACTCATGCTCCCTTTCTAAAATTCCCTTATGTTATGCATTTGTTGCATTCAGCTCAGCACAACAGTAAGTTATCCAGCAAATATTTTGCTTTTCACATTTACCTTGCCTATCAAAAGGATGGGTTTCACTGTAAAAACTGAACAGCACCTTTGAAGTCAATTATCCATGATGTATGAAACATTTTTCAATTACTAAATGAGACATAATATATCCAAGGGATGACTCTAATCTCTCTGTTGTCAGAAATTCACTTTGAATTGAATTGCTTAAATATGGATTGACCAAGAATGATAGTTTGCTCTCTCCATCTGGCTTATACCAGAAATGCACAATCAAATAGTGGCCCTTACTGCATTATTCTGTGCTGTTATGGTCTATTAAGTAAATATTATCTTTCTCGTGGATTTGTTGTAGCAATATGGTATACAGCCTTCCCTAATAAGCCATATGGTCTTCTAGAAAAATAAAATGTGTCTCTGGAAACTAGAAAATGATGCAGCCCCAAAGCTGATTTGATCTCCAAACCTTAATGAAATGAAGGAAGGCTGTAGCTTTGGCATTAGTTTAAAGTGCCATAAAATATTAATCAGCACTGCTATATATTTACACATCCCCAAAATATGTGTATTTATGATGTATTAAATGTGATTAAATGACCTGAAAAATACTAAATTTCATTTAATAGCTTAATCTCAGTGTCTGTAAGATGATTAAACTAGAAAACACAATTTGCTGCTGCTGATTGTGATTCCTGGCTATTGCTGGGTTCTAGGATCAAAATGTATCTGGTTAAATTCTACAACCTCAGTGAATCAAGTACACGAATTATTGGATATAACTTGTTCCATAAACTTTCCCTAGGTTATATCAGACTGTCCATCTAGCATGAAGTGTCTTCTGTAATGAATGGTTTCCCAAGAAAGATCTTTTCTATCATTACTACATGGTTTAAAAAACTTCTAGTACTACAATGCACTATGGACCTTTTGTATCCAAACATGTTTCCAACTGCTAGGTTGGAATTCCTGGTCAGACTAGCTATTTTTCCCTCTCTCTGTTTTGCTTATGAGAGCATGGTATTGAAATACTGCATGTGATACCCAAGGCATGTTATAGCCACCAGAGGAATGCTTTCTACATTTAGACACATTAGTAGTTTTTCTGTAGCTGCTCTTAATGTTAAGAACTTGCAACTTTATAGAATCATATAAGTAGAAGGGACTGTGGAGGTTTTCTAGTCCACCCCCCCTGCCCATGGGAGGAGTCCTTATATTATCCCTGTCAAATGATTGTCCAAACTTTTCTTGACAACTTCCAGTGTTGTAACATCTACAATTTCAGATGACCAGCTGTTCCATTGATTATTCATTCTTGCTGTCATGAATTATTTCCAGGTTGGATCTTCTTCTGATGAGCTTCCATCCATTGGACAACAGTAGCACAGTGGTTAGAGTGCAGTATGCAGACTACTTCTGCTGACTGCCGGTTGCCTGCAATTTGGCAGTTCAAATCTCACCAGGCTCAGGTTGACTCAGCCTTCCATCCTTCCAAGGTTGGTAAAATGAGGACCCAAATTGTTGGGGGCAATATGCTGACTCTAAATACCACTTAGAGAGGGACATAAAGCCCCATGAAGCAGTATATAAGTCTAAGTGCTATTGCTATTGCTTCTTGTCCTGTCTTCAGGTACTTTGGAGAGTAAATTGACGGCCTCTTCTCTGTGACAGCCATTCAAATATCAGAAGACTGACATCTTCAATAGGCCCTGTCTTTGTTAGGCATACCATCAAAGAGTGCTTCAGATTAAAAAAAGAGGCAAAATATCTCTTCTATTCATGCCTTCGCTCCTTGTATATAGCAGACAGAACTTTATATTACCACGAATAACAAATGGTCTACTTACTTTCTTCACATGGGGAAGGGGGAAACAAAATACATTGATTAAAAAAAAATCTTAACTGCCTTCCAATATACTTTGTCAGAAATCTTGTTGTAATTTATAATTTCTATGCTTCAAATAAAACACTCAAGAATATATCGACTGTCTTCTTATTTAATTGGTTTTTACATATCCAAGCGGCACTTGTTACTTGGTACTTGAGAGTTTCAATTAAGCAACAGACTGTTTAATTGGCAGACAGTCCTTAAAATCTCCTTTTCTGAATCTTAAATGGAATAAGAGAAGCTCTAACAATACCGCAATCTGTGGATGTGTCACAAGAGGTCCCCTTGGCCAAAAGGAAGGGCATTTTACACACACACAGAGAGAGAGAGAGAGAGAGAGAGAGGGAGAGAGAGGGAGAGAGAGGGAGAGAGCTGGGAACTCATACGTAAGAATTTCCATTTCTAACACCACATAAATACTTTCTCATGATCAAAAGAGATTTTTTTTTTTGATATACTGATCAATGCCTCTTAAGTTTTGGATAAGAGTGGATTTTGATTTTGTTTCCTTAATACAATATATTTATTGATTTTCTTTATGTATTTTTATTTGTCAATTGCTTACAAGATAATAGGTATAAGTAAAAACATAGTTATAAATACATGGATACATATAAGAAAAATAAAAAAATACATAAAAGAAACAATAGGACAGGGACGGTAGGCACATTGGTGCGCTTATGCACACCCCCTACAGACCTCTTAGGAAAGGGGTGAGGTCCATAGTAGACAGTCTAAGGTTAAAGTTTTTGGGGTTTGGGGAAAAAAAACCACAGAGTCAGGTAGAGTATTCCAGACATTGACCACTCTGTTGCTGAACTTGTATTTCCTGCAATCAAGTTTGGTGTGATTAACCTTGAGTTTGTATCTATTGTTTGCTCTAGTGTTGTTATGGTTGAAGCTGAAGTATTCATTGACAGGTAGGATATTGCAATGTAAGGTTTTATATACTATACTTAGATCGGACTGAAGGTGGCATAGTTCTAGGTTTTCTAGGTCTAGAATTTCGAGTCTGGTGGCATAAGCTATTTTGCAATGAGTAGAGGAGTGGAGAACTCTTCTTGTGAAATATTTCTGGACTTTCTCAACTGTGTTAATATCAGATACGTAATGTGGATTCCAGACTGATGAGCTGTATTCAAGTATTGGTCTAGCAAATGTTTTGTACGCTCTAGTTAGTAGTGTAATATTACCAGAGAAAAAGCTACATAAGATTGGGTTAACAACTCTTAACGCCTTTTTGACTATGTAGTTACAGTGGGCTCTAGCTCTTAGGTCATTTGAGATGAGTACTCCAAGATCCTTGACAGAGTTTGGATCATCAAAATATTCAGCCTGTATTTTATTTTCTGATTTTTTTTTTTGCCAATATGTAGTACAGAGCATTTATTTGTTGAGATTTGAAGTTGCCATTTGTTTGACCATTCTGAGGTCTTGAGGTCTTTTTGAAGGATAGCAATATTTCCTGTGGTATTGAATAGCTTTACATCATTAGTGAAGAGAACGCAGTTGCTCTTGATATAATCACAGAGGTCATGTATGTAGAGTATGAAAAGAGTTGGTCCTAAAACATTGCCTTGGGGGACACCACTGTTGACAGGTACAGAATTTGATAGGACGCTCCCAATTTTGACCATTTGTTGTCTGTTTGACAGGAATGCTTCTATCCAGTTATGCAGGTGTCCTGAGAAACCATTTTATTTTTAGGAGTAGTTTGTCGTGTACCACTGAATCAAAGGCTTTACAGAAATCTATGTAGATTGCATCTATTGCTTTTCCCTGATCGAGTTGTGTAGTCCATATGTTTTTGCAGTGTAAGAGTTGCAGATTACATGATAGTTTTTTCCTAAAACCAAATTGTTTATTAGAGAGTAGGTTGTTTGTTTCTAAGTGGAGGATGATGGATTGGTTAATAATTGATTCCATGACTTTACAGGTGATGCAGCATAAAGAGATTGGTCTGTAATTTTCAACTAGGCTGGGATCTCCCTTTTTGAAGATGGGGATGACCGTGGCTTGTGACCATAGTTTTGGCAAGGAGCTGGTCCTGAAAGATTTTTCAGAGATTATGCTTAGAGGTTCGGCTATGGCATGGGTAGCTTTTTAAAGAAGTAGGCACATATTCCATCCGGTCCAATTGATAGAAATGGTTTTAGATTGTGCAGTGCTTTTTCAATGATGTCTTCTGTAAAATCAATATGTATTAGATCATTGTAGTTGTCTGTGGTTCGACTAGGAAATACTGGGCATGATCCATTGCAGTTTACAAATATTGAGCCAAGAAATGTGTTAAAGAGGTTGGCTTTAATACTGTCGTCGTTGCAGTCCTTACCATTAGGTCCTTTCAGGGGTGGGATGGACCTTGAGTCTTTTAGTTTGTTGTTTATAAAATTGTAGAAAGCAGGGGTGGAACTGGTGCATAGATGGTTTTCTTCTTGTTTAATGTGATACTTGGTGCATTCAGTTTTTATCTGATGGCATAAATTTTTGTATTGGCTTTTGAAGTTGGCAACGTGACCAGATTTGTTTTTCCACCAAAGTGATTTCTTTTTGGATTGAAGCTTCCTTATTGTTATGGGTAATTTGTTTTTTCTGGTTTTGGGAGTTGTTAATGGTACATATAGTTTGATGACTTTTTTGACTTCAAGTAAAAATATGTTGTAATGGTCTTCTACAGTATTGCATCCAGACAATAGAAATTGCCAATCTAGGGATGAGAGATCGTTGTTTATAAGATCATAGTTGTCTTTTTTGAAGTTATAATTGTGGATTCCGTCATTGTGATTATTTTTGTGTGGATGTATGTTGAGTCAAAAGTCAATCATGTTATGGTCATTGCTGGAAAAGAGTTCTCTAATTTGTATTCAGTAAATTGAATTCAAACTATTGCAGAAGATAAGATCGAGGCAGTTGTTAAGTCTAGTGTTGTTGGTTACTAGTTGTTCTAGTCCCAGATTTGTTACTGCATTGTAGAAAGTTGCACGTGTGGGTTCAGTTGTACATTCATTAAGGGTCTAGTTAGGTAGATTGAAGTCACCAAGAAAGATAAAAGCGTGTGGGCAGGATGCTGCCCATGTTAGTAGTGTATTTAGCTTGTTTGCATGTTCGATGTCATAATCAGGGGCTCTGTAACATAGTAAGAACCGAAATGTGATATTTAAGGACAGCTCACAGACAATGGTCTTAGGAATAGCAAGCTCCTGGGTAACTTGGATGATTTTTAGATGTAGGGACTTTTTATAGAAGATAGCAACACCACCTCCTCTACGGATTTCATGATCTGATTGGTAAACATGATAGTCTTACTGTGGTAATGGAGTCAGGGAGAGATGTGTTGAGCCATGTTTCACAGACAAATATAATGTCGAATTTAGCCATATTTAGTAAGAGGAGAAATTCAGGTATTTTATTTACAAGGCTTCTTGCATTGAGTAGCTTGCATTTAAGGCCAGTTGTGGTTGGAATAGAGGTAGTTAGGGGCGTGCATGCCTAGTTTTGAGTGATGTTGGATTGGATGGGGTGGGGTTGGATGCAGAGTTGCGGGGTGTGTGACTTTCTTTTGATGCAATCAGCTCTGTAGTCAATGTATAGCTTCTTTTCTCCATTGTCTAGATGGTTTTTGAGTTCTGCGCAGAGTTCACAGGAGCAGATTCTTTGCAGTATGGATAAGTCTGGTCTTGAGCAAAGTTTTTTGTGGTTGGGATTGGTTTTTGCAATGGCATTTATTGTATGAATGAATATGCATTTTCTAGACTCATTTTTGCATACAACTCTACAAAATCTTGGGGCCACAGAGCCATCATTGTATTTGCACCCAGGGCCATCTCTGGTTATTTCAATGATCTCTTCAGGAGAGATGTTTGTTGTACTAGAGTTGCTTATGATATCACGAACTTTGGTGATATCATCTGATTTGTTGGTGTCTTCGAGACCAAATAAGATGGCATTTGGATGTTTCTGCTCACGTTCCATGGTGTCTCTGATGAGTAAGGAGATATTATTTGTGGAATTATTTGAAGGGATAGTAATTGTTTGTGGCTGTAGTTTGGTGGTTATTTTTGGTTGTAGTTGTGATTGTAGTTGAGGTAGTGGTTGTGGTTGTTGTGGGATTTGATTTTGAGCTGATAGGTACTCACTTATCTGTGCTGTATTTTTTTTTCAAGAGAGATTAGGCTTGCTTGTATAGTTGTTTCAAAACATGTTGCTAAGCATTCTTCTATTGAGTGAATGAGTGATTCTATGCTTTCAACTCTGTCAGGTAGGGTACTCAGTTTGTTTAGCTTAGGAGAACACGATGGACATAGATAAAAGAATGTATCTGAACTTTTAATCATATCAGCTAGGTTTTTGTTTGCATTTAAGCAATTATTATTATCTAATAATTTAATATTTAATAATATTAAATTATTAATATTTAATAATATTAAAATTATCCAGAGAATTTCAGTCAATGGATAATTCTCTTTCTGTCTGAAATGTACATTTCACAAATGCATTACATCATGCAGAGGGTGCAATTCCATCAAAAGGACTATTTAGAGGGAGGTTCCCAAGTCTGCGATAGCGCTCTCTCTCTCTGTCTCTCTCTCTCCTTCCCTCCCTCCCTCCCTCCCTCTCCTAAGATTTAAGATTTCCAGGAGATAAGTGAAAATCATTCTGAAATTTTGCACTGGTCATAAATTAGAAAATAAAAGATATAACAATAATATTGGACAAAACTAAGAACCGATTTTATTTAAATATGAAATTTTTAATGTTAAAAAACTACAGATACTTAAATGATAAATTTCTCTTTCAGTACAATTTCACTGAGAGATGGTGATAAACCCTTCCAGCTAGGCTTCTAGGTAATACAATCCTGTATTATCAAAAGGAACATGGACAATATCAGACTTTTCTCCTTATGTCTTGGGCTTGGGTAGTGCAATGTAATCCCATTTCAAGGGGAGTGACTTCTTCTCAGTTCCTTTGAAAGAAACTGGACAAGTGTGACTGATGCTTACAAAACATGTAAACAAAATATGGAATTGGGGAATGATGGTCAAAGAATTCTGATCCGAGGTCTATATCTAAGCCCTATGCAATGTGGGAATGAAGGACAAAGTCATCCCCTCTGGCAATTACAATGCCATAGTCTCCCCTTTTTTCTCATGGGCTGGAGAAAGGTAGAACAACTTAGTCAATATTGTTAATTTGGTGGCCGCTTTGGTCACCCATTATCCACTGAATTACAATATGTCTAAAATCTGATATCCAGCCCATAATTAGCTAACACTCTTAATCACAGAGAAATACAGCAAGACGACCTAAGCCTTCTTCAGGTTGGTGCCCCCAGATAGGCTTTGGCGGCTGAAAACTATGGGAAATTGAATCGTTCCCATTTGGGAAACTGCCAGCAAGGAAGGCTGCCCAAATTTATAAGACCTCTGTAATAACAAGGCATATCTGGCTTTGCTAGATATGCTTACTGTTCTTCTTTGTCTGTCCCTGCAATATTGATAGCGCTCAGCTGGGCCACTCCTTTCACTGTTTCGTTTCCCTTATTTGGTTTCAAAGGTGTCTTTGTGTATGGATAAATTAATCTCTATGACATACATAGCTGAGATGTAAACAGGGTCCTACTTTGATTCCGCGTGAAAATAGGGCTCATGCTGTTCCAGAAAAGGACATGCAAGTTTGCAGGAAATTGTGAAAATCAAAACGCTAATTATGAATCCAGATGGGAAAGAGGAAATTAAAATAAAGAGGAACAATAGACAGGAAAAAGAAGAACAAATGTCTTTCTTTGACTATCTTACGCAGCTAGCAGACATTTCTGAATAGAATCCAATCATTTTGTTGTTGTTGTTGTCTGAGACTTGTGCGGATGTCTGCATTTCTAGCCCTAGAAAATTAGGTTATATATTCCAAAGTGGAGAGGTGACTGCCATCTGTGAGTGTCTGCAGTTACTGAACACATGAAATTCAAGATGAGCACGATTCCAACTTACTGACACAAGAATATGACCCATAGCTCAGGTTAGGTGAAAGGATGACCTCAATTCCAGCTTTAGTTAGTTTAAGAAAGGATGTAATAGAAAAGAGTTAGAAATATATAGACATGAAATTTAAAATAGAAAGAAAGCACCAATTGTATTAAAGCATATTGAATGTAGTTATCAAATGTATCAAGGAATTTTATTTGAAAGATAATTTCAGGGTGGATCCTGAGCATCTCATGCAAAGTTGTTCCTCTTCCTTTCTTTTATCCTCTAAAGACCAAGCATTTTGCCCTATAGAGGCAGGGGACAAGACCTTTCAATGGTGGAGCCGGAAGGGTAGTATTATCAGGACATGAGTCTTTCCAGGGAATCCCACAGCAGCATGATAAAGGTAGAGGACAACCATCCAGGGATGGAGATGCAGAGAATATAATACACAATAATACACAGGCGAACAATAGATACAAACTCAAAATCAACCACTCCAAACTCGATTGCAGAAAATACGACTTCAGCAACAGAGTGGTCAGCTCCTGGAACGCCCTACCTGACTCTGTTGTAACATCCTCAAACTCCCAAAACTTTAACTTTAAACTGTCTACGGTGGACTCACTGCATTCCTAAGAGGTCTGTAAGGGGGCATGCATAAGTACTCTAGTGGGCCTACCGTCCCTGGCCTACTGTTCCCATTTATTTGTACTCATTTATTATGTATATACTTATACCTGTTTATACTTATATGTTTATGTTACGTTCATACTTGTTTTCTCATACATGCTTGACAAACTAAAATAAATAAAATAAAAATAAAAAAAATAAAATGTCTGTGGAGCTTCACTTTTTCAAAAAGGCAACTGGACTTTGCTTTACCTTGAAGACATTTCACTTCTCATCCAAGAAGTTTCTTCAGATCAAGAACTTCTCCTCCAAGAAACTTCTTCAAGGAAAAACAAAGTCTGCTTGCCTTTTGGAAAAAGAAAAAAGAAACAGCTTTGGGAGATGTAGAGAGATTTTGCCTTGGATCCATCTTTTCCTCAGAGAAATGATCTAACAAGTGAGACAGGAATAATGAACTTCAAATGACTTTTAATGTTTCTGAATTCTCTGTTAGGCATCCAGAACTGTTTGTTCTGTGGTCGTATAATTTTAAACAGCAACCAACCAACCAACTAAATAATCAAGGATTATTTTCTAGTTTAGTTGTCCTCCATGCCTCCATATTTTCAGGTAATCTGTTTTATGACCGTTCGAAATTATGTTGCCACAGAATGGGTGTCTTACAACTGGTAAAACAACCCCTGCCTTCATACCTGGTTGTGCTGTCACCCCACAATCACATGACTGCAGGGTGGGAATGTCAGCTTTGTGACTGGCCATGACATTCCATAGTCATATGACCACAATTTGTTATATTTTTTGCTGATTTCTGGCCAAAAAACAACACTTAATGATCTCTATGTTCACTTAGTAACCTCTGGGTTTGCTTAATAGCTGCTGTGAAAAAGAGTGAAAAATTACTTATGTGGGTATTTCAATTCATGGCCACAATGACTTATACCCATAATTCTGGGCTCTGTCACATACATGCACACGCATGCGTATGCATGCGCACACATGTATACATAGATATGCATACACACATGCGCTCTAATTTATAATAAAATAAAAAATGCTTTGCAATTCTTACCTTTGTCTCCAAATATAGATCTGTCCTGTTCATGTTTGTTTATATCCTGCCTTTATTTTTAAAAATAACTCAAGAAGGCAAATATATCTAACAAATTTTTCTCCTCTTATTTTCCCCACTACAACAACTCTGGGAGGACTTGGGCTGGGCTGAGAGAGAGCTCAAAGTCCCCCAGGTAGCTTTCATGCCTAAAGCAGGATTAGAACTCAAGGATTCCAACTGTCTAGCTTGGTGGATTAACCACTGGATCACACTGGTTTCCTCCTCCTCCTCCTCCTCCTCTTCCTCCCCCCCCTCCTCCTCCTCCTTTCTATCTTTGGTTGGATGTTACATTCATATAACAAAAATATAAACATGTTGATAGGTATAAAAATGGTTCTTGACAATTATAAACTAGGTTGCTTACAATAAAAGTATTGTTAAGTGACTGGAAGGAGAAATATAATTTTTATTCTGTCCTTTTGTGGTCATTTTGGAGTTTTGTTACCAAATATGGGAGTTCAGTATTACCGTACTGCTTTTTCTTTCTATGCTAATGGATTAATGTAATTGCAAAACCAATTCTTCCTAAACTGTTTGTTTTTCTGACCTTTTTTATGCAGAATGAATCATCTCCCTAAAGTCAAATTTCCCTTGCAAATTGAGACTCTATAGATAAAATGGTTAGGTAGCTTAATCATTCTTAATCATTTGCTGTGTGTAAGCGAAACTAGATATTTTTCTTCTATGTATTTTAGGTTGATAAATCTACTAGAGACACTGATTTTCTTTGCCCTGAGATCAGCGTTCCAAATTCTTATAAAATGAAAAATCTCAATGTCTATATTAAAAGAGTACACTTATTAGGCAAGTTAGTGTGTTACAAAATAGTGTATGAATTATGAAGTTTCAGATAAATCTTTATCAGATAGTGGTTGAAGTACAGCTTGAGTCTTGCATAGGAATGATTTTCTTGAAAATTTTTGTTTATTATTACAATTGTTTCCTTGCTATCTATTTGAATGACAGAAAGTAGCTTATAATATAGGTAATCCTTGATTTATGACCTCAGTTGGGCCTGAAATCCTGGTCATTGAGTGAAGAGATTACCCATGTGGCTGCTTCACTTAATGTCCACAACCTTGGTTCACTCAATGGCAGTTGTTAAGTGACTGAATAGGCCAGTGGGTTGTTAAGGGAGCTTGGAGGTGTCTCAGAGAGTGGGGGAGGCCCTGGGAGCCTCGGTGCCAGTGGTGGGATTCATTTTTTTTTTACTAGCGGTGCTGTGGGCATGGCTTGGTGGGCATGACTTAGTGGGTGTGGCAGAGGAAGGGTCCTGCAAAATCCCTATTCCCTCCCCACCCCACTAACCTGCTTTCCAGTTCCGTTCTCCTGTGCAGGACAACAAAAGAAGACCCAGCCAATCAGCTGGGACTTGGGAGGCAGGGAACAGATTTGGGGCGGGGCCAGTCAGAGGTGGCATTTGCCAGTTCTCTGAACTGCTCAAAATTTCCACTAGTGGTTCTCCAGAACTGGTTGGAACCGGCTGAATACCTCCTCTGCCTGGAAGCCATTCCTGATTTCAGAAGCCCGATGGTTCCACAAAGACTGGCGTTGAGCCACGCTGAGTGCAATTCTCTGAGTTTCATCCCTTTGATCGTTCTAGGATACGCAACACCCTTTCCCTTTTGGCCAAATTGTGCAGATTCTGCTCGCAGAAAGTGACCCAAAGATAGGAAAGATGTCCCATGTACAAACAACTGTTTTCTGTTTTAGAAAGTTCTTGTGTGCCTCTGTGCAAATTCCAATAAGAGCTTCTGAAGAATGTCTAGATGCAGGCCCAAGTTCAGAAGAAAGTAATTCTTGCTGGCCTCACTCAAAATTGCACTGCAAAGATCAAACCCAGCAGTTTGACTTGTGCCTGGAAAGAAGAGGGAAGGAAGTCAGTTTGTGATAGAATTGCAACAACATGATTTGTGTTGCTTGAACACCTCTAAGAAGAAAGGCAGATACTCTAAATTCGTTATAAACGCCAAGCAAAGCTTTAAAGTAATGCAACCAATTTTGAACCATCAATCCAATAGATTGTATTTTTTAAAGTTAATACTGTATGTACATTTGCACCAATACAAATTCCTTGTGTGTTCAATCCCACTTGGCCAATAAAGAATTCTATTCTATTCTATTCTATTCTATTCTATTCTATTCTATTCTATTCTGTTCTATTCTATTCTAGTGAAAGCACTCTGGAGTTGTGTTCAGTTCCTGCTGATAACATGGAAACATCTATTTAATTTTCTTGGCAACAGGAATAAACTAGTTTGTCAGTGATTTTTTTTATTATTTTTACTAATTTCCAAGTCTAACCTTCAGTTCAGGAAATCTCTGATAGACTCCCATCCAAATAATAACCAGGACTTATGCTGCTTAACCTCTAAAACCAGGCAGATCAAATGATTACTGTATGACAAATTACCTGAGGCATTCTAAGTCATGGATAAGCAGTCAGGACCCCATTATAATTTATATCAATAGACCAGGGGGTGTAAGCCAATCTCAGGGGCTTTGCTCCTGAGTTTTAACATAAGTAAAAAACACTCTTTGTCAAGCATATTTTATATCTACAAGAATTAACAAATTAAAGAACATATGACAATTTCCATATTTCCATGAGAAATTTGAAAGAGTCTTCCATAACTTTTTGTAAAACTTAACAATTCAATTCATTCACTTGCCACCTGATAAAGGCTAATGAAAAGTAAAATCCAGAGATATGGGGAAGACAACTTGTTACTTCTTCCTTCTTCAATATTAATCACTGAATGTAGATATAGATAGATAGGCATCTAATTCTGGTCCCTTGCCTTGACAAGGCCTCGAGCAATATTTCAATTTTTTTTAAAAAAGTTTTTTTTAAAAAAAAACCCGTTTCTGGTTTTTAAAAAGTTTTTAAAATCCCATTCAAAGCACCTAGCTTATTAATCAGTTGATTTCTGGAAGGAAACACAAATGGGAATTGGAAGCTTTCATTTGTAGACTTGATGATGATTTCCCATCAGATAATCCAGTGTTCTCCTCTAGTCGATGTAATGTTTACTCAATGTGTCTGCAGAAAATAAGGTCTCGTTAAAACAAAACTAGCCTACTTAATTCTGAGCGGTTTCTTTAAGCAGAGCTACATTGTTTGGTGTCTGGAAGGTTTGATTGCATCTCTTCAGAGGGAGCACTTTGGTTTTGAACTAGATTCTCTCTCATCCTTCTTTCTGTTTCATGATTTTCAGGTTAAGGAACTCAGGCTCATTTTCACTTGAAATACTTGTTTTTCAGTAATAGAGGTTGTTTCCCCCCCCCCCTCCTCTCTTTTAAGGACTGAAAGTAAACATGCCATTTTCTCCTTTTGGTTCAAAAATAGCTCGGATTTCTACGGATCCCAGCCTCCTCCATTCTTGGGCATTTGTTTTCTCTCCCATTGCTTTGAAACCCCTGTGGGTTAAAGAGATTGGAGAGAGAGAGAGCTTCGTCCTGACCTCTTCCACACTCCTGTTGAGCTAAAGGTCAGGGGTTATTTTCTCAAACTCCCTATAGAGAGTAAATGAAAGGTCATCCTCTTGAAGGACTCCAATCTGGAGGAGGAGAGAGGAGGAGGATGGTGATAGGAACAGTGCAGTGCCTGCATGTGTTTGCGTTCCTTATAGCATTGCAAAAAAAAAGGAATGAAAATTATAGGTGAGAAATGCATTTGATCATACTGCGACTATTGTGTTTCCCAGCCGGGAGATGGACAAGGCAAGCATTTACCAGGTCAAGAATAATATCCTTGTCTTACCCTTCAGCATGTAAATGGGGTTTCACTCTCACAGTTATGGTTGCCATCTTGACAAGGGAGGTACTAATGCCACTCTATAAAGCCTTAGTAAGACCACACCTAGAGTACTGCATCCTGTTTTGGTCACCACATTATAAAAAGGATGTTGAGATTTTAGAAAAAGTGCAGAGAAGAGCAACCAGGATGATTAGGGGACTGGAGGCTAAAACATATGAAGAACAGTTACAGGAACTGTGTCTGGCTAGACTACTAAAGAGAAGGACCAGGGAAGACAGGATAGCAATCTTCCAATATTTGAGGGGCTGCCACAGGGAGGAAGGGGTCAAGCTATTTTCTAAAGCACCTGTAGGCCAGACAAGGAATTATGGATGGAAACTGAACAAGGAGAGATTTAACCTGGAAATAAGGAGAAACTTTCTGACAATGAGAACAATCAACCAATGGAACAACTTGCCCTCGGAAGTTGTAGGAGCACCATCACTTGAGACTTTCAAGAAGAGATTGGACCCCCATCTGTCAGAAATGGTGTAGGGTCTCCCGCTTGGGTGGGTTGCGGGGTTGGACTAGATGACCTATAAAGTCCCTTCCAACTCTGATTATCGGTTATCTATTATCTGACTTTTTTTTTGACTCTCTCAACTCTCCCCTTTCCCCTACACTTCCAGTGTTGTTCTGAACTCAAAATTCTATGAAGTCCTCAACTTATGACCATTCTTGTAGTGATAGTTCAGAGTTACGATGGCATTGGGGACAATGACTTATGGCCAATTCTTGCACTCAAGACTATTACTGCCTCCCTCCCTCCAGTGACCTGATCACAATACAAGGAGTTTTGTAGCATTTTCAGGGACACAAGCTTGACATCTGTACTCAAAAGTAGAGCAAAGATATATCAGAGCCTATCGACACGGCGTGGAGATTTCAAAAGAACCATTTTTTTTGTGTGTGGGGGGAACCCAAAGACTTTTTAACAATGCAATTGAATGAGAAATTACTCAACTCGCCTACATCGAAAGTGTTTAGATCATCTCAGAAAATGTCAGCAAACACAGGGTGTTTTTAATACATTAGAATTGTCCATTGATAAAGTGCTTCTGATCTGACGAGGCAACTGATGATGTTCCCTAGCTGGGCAATGAAACATCTACAAGCAAACAACCAGGCACAGAGAGCACCAGGACTCCACGCTTCTAACCTGTCATGTTAACTGCAACCACATAATCCAGCTATTATCCTTCCCTTTCCCATTGCAACTTTTCTTCTCCATCTCAACCAGGGGTGGGCTTCAAAAATTTTAGCAAGGGGTTCTCTGCCTGGTTGCTGGTGGGTGTGGCCACAGTGGGCGTGGCTTAGTCAGCCTCCTGCCCCAAGCTGGGGGCGGGGGGTGTTTTTGCCCTCCACGGCCTCCAGAGGCTTTCCTCAAGCTTCCAGGAGGGTGAAAATGGCCTCCTGGGCTCCAGAGGAAGCTGGAAACGGGCTCATTTCTGGCCTTCCGGGAGGCCCGTTTTTTCATCCTTCCTGAGCCTCTGAGCATGCCCTGCACTTACCTGCATCCAAAACGGGCCATGTGGAGACTCCTAGGAGGGAGGGGTGGGATGGGCGGGGCCAGCCGGGAGTGGGATTTGTGGGTTCTCCAAACTGCTCAGCATCTTAGCAAGGGGCTCCCTCGAACTCCTGCGAACCCCCAGCAGCCTATCCTGACCTCAATTCCATTTAAAACAAAGTCCAGTTTGAAAAGTGCATGTCTATTCATACAATCGGTCACTCAAAAAAAGTAAAAAGTAAAAAAAATAAGCTACCACATTCTTCCATTTGTTGTTTAGCTAGCACAACTTTAATCAAGAGTTCTCTCCTCTCCTGCATACTTTTCTTCAAAGGGGCCTTGCTTTAGTCCATGTTGCTGTAGCCTTGTGGGGTTGTTGTGTGTTTTTTTTTGACATTCATTTTTGGGGAGAAAAGAAGAACCTTCAGCCGCTCCAGCAGAAAATGCCTTTGTGCTCCCTTTCCTGTTCCTTTTCTGCTTTATGTGTGGATGAATCGACTTTTAACTGATGCTTCATCTCCCACAAGGAACAGCGAAGCATCAAAAGGTTTCTTCTCCCTGTCACCCCTCTTGTCACACTTGGGGGGTGGGGTGGGTGGGTGGAATGGGCACACACATTTTTGTTTTTGCCATCTTATATAAAGGGAGCAACAGAACAGAGGAAAAAGTGTGTTTTGCTGAGTTCCTTTTCATTTCTCCCAAAGGGGAGGGAATTGCAACCCAAGCGTCATTGCCCTGATTGCATTCCTCACTGAAAGAGTTGGTAAGGGTTAATTTCTCTGATTCTGCCCTATCAAAAGGGGAAAGGGGGAGGGGCTCTGCATGGCTGATGTGGAGTCTTTTCATTATTCCAGATTGCTCTGTGTCCTTTTTCTTTTTTCTCCTGCCTCCTTCCATATGCATAAGAGAAAAGCCTTCCCTTCCCTCCTCCTCCTCCTCCTCCTCCTCCCCTCCTCCTTCCCCTCCTCCTCCTCTTCTTCTCCTCCTCCTCCTCCTCCTCCTTCCCTCCTTCCTTCTTATCATCCATCCATTATCTATCTATCTATCTATCTATCTATCTATCTATCTATCTATCTAT
>NW_020769412.1:1450002-1532921 GCF_900518735.1 Pseudonaja textilis | reverse complement strand
ATCTATCTATCTATCTATCTATCTATCTATCTATCTATCTATCTATCATCTATCTATCTATCTATCATCTATCTATCTATCACCTCTCTCTGGAGGTGGAGAGAGGAACTAATCATGGGGCATTGATTCCCTGTTCTTTGAGGGATGTGGTGGTGATGATAGGGAGGATACTATAATAAAAACACCAGTGTTTTATTCCTTGGGCGAAGCTGTCTTTGTCTGGACAGCAATGATTATGGGCTGGTGAGAGATTCTAGTGCTACAGATCTTAATCATGTTGTATAAATAATCATGTTGTACGTGACTTCACTATTGGAAATCCTAGTTCTAATGGCATCAAGCCTATTTTCTTTTGCCCTTCAGAAATAAAACTTGAGTTGGGCAGTTGTCTCATGTGGCTACTTATAAAATGCAGATTAGCTATACTGAGCCCAGGCAAAAAAGTTAAGATGGGGACCATAACCATGCAGTTGAAGCTGCCCCTTTTTATGTAAGTGTGGTTTTTGACACTCCTCTTCATGGAGACACCTTAAAAAGCCTGTAATGAAACAAAGCAAAAACTCCCACAGAATTTCTTTACATTTTTTTGTCTAGTCTCACCTCCATGCTATGAAATTACTAAACATATCAGCACAGAACTGGATCATGTCTCCATGGATCATGTCCTGAGTCCCTTGGACTCTCCTTTTATTCCTAGGCTCATCATGCTCAGGCTGAGAGTGAGAATACCAAGCAATGCCTTTGGAAGTCAACACACACACAACAAGGGTGATGCGAGTGTTCTTCCATCCATCAGCAACCAATTCAGGCTTCTTGAACTCTCGCTTAAAATGGTTTATAAATTGTGGAGATTTTGGGTTGATGGTCCCCAAAATGTATATTCTGCATATGTGCAAATTACAAGGCCTACAATGCTTGGCTGGCAAGCTGGAATTCCAGTGACAATATATTTCAAGGACACTCAATTGAGGGAAAGCCAAAGGAAATAGTGGTAGATAGTTTTGTAGCAAAGATGCTTCCTATTGTTACAAAATGGTAGAATTCAAAAATATTGATTAATAGCAGAAGGTGATATATATCATCAACACAATTGTGGTAGGGAATCAGGTCTACCAATAAAAAAAAGAATATGTGGAGCTCAGAGTTGAACTAGGTGATTCTTGACGCTCTTTAAGTTTGGCTGTTTTCTTGCAGAAGTTTTGTTGCCCAACTAGGTAACACCTTTGGTGTTAGAAGAAAGTGAGGTTTACATTTCTAGCACTGATGATGTTATCTAGTTGGGTAATGAAATGTCTGCAAGAAAACAAACTCATAAAGTTCCAAGCACCCCACAAATCAGGACTAATTGGTTTAATTGATAGTATTTAATCTACATTTTGGATTCATTTTTCTAACAGCCAACACAATATTTGTATATTTTAAAATATAATATTTTAAATCTGAAAAAAAAAATTGATAGTTGCTAACCAGAAATGTATATGGTTTTGTAAAAGAATTTGGAGACTGCTAATGGAATTGCATAATTCTTCCTAATCAGATTAGGAATAAAATAAAAATAAAATGGAGCAATAAAGCAAAAACTACAGCTCTAAAAGATTAAATTCTTTAAGCTATCACTACAGTACAAAAACTACTAGGATAGGGATGCTGACTGGGGATTGTTGGATACATAATCCAACTGATCTACAGGGCCCTAGGTACAGAAGACATGCATTTTTAATGAGCTTCTGTAATGCCATTATCAAGGGCCATCTTGAAGGTTCTTGATACCTTCCAGTTATTTGGGACAGATCCTAGCAATTCCATCCAGTATAATCATTGACGGGGACTGTATCTAAAATCTTTGGAGTGTAATAAGTAACTTACATTGAGTTGTGACCTAAGATTTATGTTGAATCTTTGGAGTGTAATAAGTAACTTATATTGAGTTGTGACTTAAGATTTATGCTGTTCTTGAGCAGTTAAATTAAAACTCCTTTCCCTTGTTATTTTTGGATGAAAATTATACTGTGGATTTTGTCCATCGCTGATCAAAAGCACTTCCACCACCTTTTCTAACTTTTCCTCAATAGAAAGTTTTTAAAAAAGGTCATCTTATAACAGTGAATTTTTTTTGTCTTCTTCTAGAAAACTTTTTTGCAGCCTACAAGGATAACAAATTAATTAGTTTAAGTCATGCGATTCTGCTAGCTTATCAGAGAGCCCAGAAGCTGTCAAAGTTAAGGACAGAGATATGGGGCCACTTTAACCATCGGATGAGGCAATTTCTTATTTTAAACTGTGGATACCAAAGGGTTCATTAGATTAGCTTAATGAACAGTCAAGGGCTGACGTATAAAACCCCCCATTTCATTAGTGTCTAATTGCATCCAAAATATGCAATTTCCAAATGCAGATATCCTAATAGGAAAATAAAATGTAAATGTTGCTTATAGAGAGTAATTGGGCTTTCAGAGTCAAGCTCCTAAGTTTGCTTTTATAACCAGGTGGTGCAAATGTTTTCATCTGAATGACAGATGAACCTAGCTGAGGATGCTAAATGCATACACACTCTCATCCCCCAACTCCTAATAAATATTTCTATTTGGACATGGATGAGTATATCTGGAACCCACTTTCTTGTGATGTGGCAAAGTACTTGGCATTTTCTTTTCATCTATGGCATCTAAAAAGTCCTGCTTGAAAAAGCACATATTTTATGAAATATGTAAAGGAAAATGGAAAAAAAGAGAAAAGAATCCATTCATTCTTTGATGGTTTTAGGGCTCTGATCAATTTATGCATCATCTGGAAAGTTCAGAATAGACCAAACAGACCTAAAATATATTTTGAAACATCCTCAGCCATTTTTTAAATTTCTATTTTTTTTCCAGGGAGAAATGTGGATGCTGGAGAGGAATTTATGGAAGACTTTTAGTCTGTGACCCAAATCACTCAGTAAGATAACCTTTAGTAGCTTTCTTGAAGCGATAATGTTCAGGTAAAGATGATTTCATTTCCTCCAAAATATGTAATAAAAGATAAAGCTATACGGAAAGATTTATAAATTCTCCCTCAACCCCTTTATAGCATACCATCATACATAGCAAGATCTTCATCTCCAAAAACAGGTATGAAAACAACCTCTGGACTATTATTTCAACTTTTTTTCAGAGAAGATAAACTTTCAGAAATACGTAGAAAAAAATCTTTAATCAGAATCACAATGAATTTTGCCAATAGTAATATTGCATGATTACAGTAGAACATTTTAATACTATTGGAGAAAGGCATAAGAGTGTGGATGAAACCATCTTTTCGGGTTTTTACAATTGAGTGTATTTTATAAGAGCATATTTAGCAAGTTTCAGGAAGCTTTTTCTCTGTCTCTTCATCTTTCCCATTGATTGTATAGTTCCTCTATTATTAAAATTACAGTTTCCACACACTCTTATACATTTTTGCTCCTTTGTTCTCAACAATGTCATTTCAGGACAAATGCTGTGTCACATGATGTTCAGTATAACATTAGCACCCCAAGGAAAATGCTACTAAAATTGTAATTACTAAAGTAGCATAAATTAAAAGGATCAAAATGACAAGTATTTCAAAAGCATATAATTTTTGGATTTTGCTTAGCAGGAACTTGGTTATTGTGGCATTTTTGAGCTGCTCAACAGTCTAAGGATGCACTTACAATTTAAATGTCAACTAATATAGTTTTATATTCTGATTCTCAAAAGAAAGAAGAATGTTGTTTTCTGGGCAAGTATCCCATTATTGTTTTCCAAGTGTATTCAACCACATTGATGAAGCAGTTAGATTAAATAAGATAAAAGCTCAACTCACTTTAAATATAATATTCATTCTCTCTCTCTCTCTCTCTCTCTCTCCCCCGCATGTGTTTAAAAAAAAAAACTGCAGTCCCTATTGTGTACCCAAAGCACTCTCACCTTTTGACATGGGTTGCAACATGCATAAAATGGTGGGGCTTCATTTCACAGCAGCCATCTGAAGTTTTTGATGTCCTTCCTGACATGCTACATATAACATGGGCTGCACAATAATCTTATGAGCAGCTGCACTGGCAATAATACTACTTCGACTGTGTTTAAAGGCAACCACCCATAAATTAACTCAGAAGGGAACCGCCCTATTTTCACTGATATTCCTAGTTGCAAGCAAGGGGAAATCTACCAATGGTGCTAACAATTCAGATACATGAAATATTTGCATGATTATTTTTGTTACATCTCTTTTTAATAATTCTACTCATGTGCCATGCATTCAAGTCTATTCCCAGCCACATTAGTGAAAACTCCTCTAGCACATTAATTAAAAAAAAGTAGTCCCGCAGCTGAATTACCAAAATGATGGCTGACAACATTTCAAGCTGATTTTCAGATTGGTCTGATTGGCTGTGTGGCACCAGAAAGCTTGATAGCAGATTGGGTCTTTTCACAGACGTTGCTAGGACTCTTGTTGCTAGGGTCTGGGTTCTCTCTGAGACCCGCAGAAAACATGTAATGAATTATGGATGGTTGATTTTCTCAGAGAGGACTGAAATGTAATGCAGATGAGCTTCAAAGAACCCCATTTTTTCCTGAACTCTGAAAAACAACCACAGAGTTTTAAATTGGGCATTTGCTAGTGCCCAATCAGAAAAGTAACTCTTGAATACTGACCTTAATTCTTACTCAAAAATGAAAGCCAAATCTGTTAGGTATTCAAGAAAAACGTATAGAATTCATACTGAACTGTAACACTACTAGCTCTATTTCTAAAATTTACTAATTTTACTGTCCCTGTTGTTAGGGCTGGTGCATTAATCAGGAATGAAAGAGATCCCCTAGAGAGCTGAGTTATTCTCAGCTGAGATTCCAAATTTTCCATCTGGTTGCAAACCAATTAGCAGAATTTGTACATCCTTGTCATCTTTAGTTGACTAAGTTGTGCCCAAATGTGACCCTGGATGTTTGCAGTGCCTGTCTTGATCAATAGCCAAAGACTTAGAAGTAGCTTTTTCTGCCGAAGCACTAACTTAAGAGCATTTTAACAACCCATGGAACCATTCTTTCTGACCTGGGCAACCTTTGCAAAACATCTGTTTTGAGTTTATGGGAATACGATTTGCTCCAGTGATTTTTTTTCATTCCATGTCTGTTACATTATACACTTTTTGAGGTGTCATCACTGAGGCCTGGAGTATTTAAAATGGTGGATGGCTGTATTTCAGGACTTTGGAAAAGTGCCATTTTTTGGACCAAACTGATAATAAGGGACATTCCAGGGCTTAGGGGCAATAATAGCATGTGGGAATGTACTCGGGAGCAGAGGTGGTATTCAGCAGGTTCTGACCAGTTCTAGAGGACCGGAGCGGAAATTTTGAGCATTTCAGAAAATCGGCAAATACCACCTCTGGAGATTTTACAGTATTCTTCCCCTGCCACGCCCACCAAACCATGCCCACAGAACTGGTAGTAAACAAATTTGAATCCCACCACTGCTCAGGAGACAATGGAAAGAGCTGCAGCAGAGGTGGTATTCAGCCAGTTCTGTCAGGTTCTGGAGAACTGTAGTGAAAATTTTGAGTAGTTCGGAGAACTGGCAAATGCCATCTCTGACTGGTCCCACCCTGACCTCTTCTCTGCCTCCCATTGAGTCCCAGCTGATTGGCTGGGTCTTCTTTGATTGCCCTGCACAAGAGAATGGAGCTAGAAAGCAGGTTAGTGGGCTGGGGAGGGAATGGGGATTTTACAGTATCCTTCCCCTGCCACGCCCACAAACCCACGTCACGCCGCACCCACAGAACCAGTAGTAAAAAAATTTGAATGCCACCACTGAGCTGCACACTAGGTAATGGACAGAAAAGAGGCAACTGAATCTACAGATGGAAGAGGGAAATGGCAATTGCCTTAAAGGGGACTCTCTCTAGTTTCCTGGACTGTAAAGCTGATGGTATGAGATTTATATTCTGTTCCTAGAATTATGTTAATGTTAGGTTGCAATAAAGATAAAGCTAGTAGTACAGATCAACTTCCTGTCTACTTGCCTACTTTCAATGCTGTTGGGAGAGAGCAACAGGGATGGTGGGCCAGAATCCTACTTTGTTGGTTATCTATGGTTCCATGACAAGCCATGTCCAATATGGCAGCCACATGAAATATTGTAAGAGTGTTTGGGTTATCGGTTCCTTCAGGAAACATTGAAACCAAAGATGTCATAAATTTTAGGGGACGTTTAACTTTTTTGAGAGATAGGAATGATCATCAAATGCTTCTCTATCTTGATTGTGGGCTCTCATTGTCTGTTATCCTGGCCCAGCACTTGGCAAGAGGGGATTTTGCTACCTGCTTGGAAATTTAGGGCCCAGGTTTAGAGAGAGATTTAGTTAGAACCATAAATATTTTGGAAAATACATTTGCTACATATAAACCAAAGCACCAGGATGAAGGACTATTTAGAGCTCATTCTTAAATACCATGGGAAGTCAATAAAAGGACCAGTTTTGGTGTAATTGGACATTATGATTCATGGAATGATTTTAAATATAGATGTAGATATATTAATGATGTAGATATAGATGATACAATTTTAGATATAGAGATATGTTGTAGATATATGTGATACAATTATAGATGTAACATTCATTTATTCATTTTTATTTTGAACTTTGCAAGTTGAAGGTGTAAAATATACAAGATAGGATTGATTTCAGAATTATCCCCTTGAGACAACCAATGCTATTCACATGATCAGAGTAAGCTATATTAGAAAACATTATATGGACTAAGATCTAGAAATTATGAATAAATCAAATAAAATTGATATATAAATAATCAAATAAAAGTATAAATCTATTGATGTAAAGTGTATAAAACAGCATATATACATGTGCACATATAAATAAGCCAACACAGCCACACTCACACACAAACACTCAGAGATCTTGCTTATAATACAGAATAGTTAATTTTGTTCCAGAAACACTGAAAAATAGAGTATTCCAAATGCTGATCTCCACTACTTATTAATGATTGTGACATTCTTATGGTAGGCAAGACAGACTGTGTGTTGCTAGCAGCAAAACAAAGGCAGCTAGAGGTGAATTCTAAGAAAAAAAAAGTACATAATCTCTGATGGGTATTGTTCTTATTAGGAAGTAGAGAGTGTTTATAAATATCTCTAGTATTTATACAAATAATATTATCCATTCACTCACATACACTGGACATAATACCTTGGAATACATTCTTGCTGAGATGCTTACAACGTCCAAACAGAGCAGTGTTTTATTGCTCCTTTTATGTAGGTACCATTTTGTTAGAAATAAAAATTGCTACTATTTTTTTAAAGGCATCACAGTTGTTCATCTTGAGAGATGCTAAAGGTACAACCCTCCAAATTGTTTTGAGTTGTGGATGCTATAAAAGTGTTATCCACAAATCTTCTCCATCATAGGCAGGAGTGGAGTATAGCAGTTATCTGATATGTATCTGGGATTTGGATACAGCTGGAGCAAGGTAGAACAGATCTTCATCAAGAGAGAAGCAACATAAACAACCATTCCACGGTCTCTTTAGACAATATTATTGTATAGACAATACAATAATATGTGGATCTTTGGTTATTCGGGTTTTCTCCTGCATAAAATTGGAAGAATCTTGGCAACGTTTCGACGAAATCTCATTCGTCATCTTCAGGCTTGTGTCTTCGGAGTAATGTGAGCTTGCAGCTGCTTCTTCCTTTTAACTGCTGGTGGGGGTGTGACTTGATTGGGTGGGAGCTTGGCTGTGTTCTGATTGGGTGGGGGGTGTTCTCATTGGTTGGGAGTTTGGCTGTGTTCTGATTGGTTGGGGGGTTGGCTGTGTTCTGATTGGCTGGGGGTGTGTTCTGTTCAGGTGGGGACTTGGTTGTGCTCAGGTTAGTTTTAGTTGCCAGGGGATTTTTTACAATAATATTGTCTATATATTATATATATTATATATATATATTATAGACAATATATTCTTTCAGGTAGATGAGGTTTTAGCTGCTTATATTGGCCTGTGGGGAGAAACAGAACCAGCTCAATGGATTTTGAACATGAAATAATTACCTCTTGAAAAATTTACAATGAGATGCCATTGTTAGTTTTGGAAGTAGCATCAGAAGCTTCCACGCTACCACATTCCTGTGCCTGGGAAAGTAGGAAGGGGGAATTGCATGGAGCATATATAGGTGAAACTCGAAAAATTAGAATATTGTGCAAAAGTTCATTTATTTCAGTAATGCAACTTAAAAGGTGAACCTAACATATGAGATAGACTCATTATATGCAAAGCAAGATAGTTCAAGCCATGATGTGCCATAATTGAGATGATGATGGCTTACAGCTCATGAAAACCTGAAATCCACCATCTCAGAAAATTAGAATATTGTGAAAAGGTTCAATATTCTAGGCTCAAAGTGTTCCACTCTAATCAGTTAATTAAGCCATAACACCTGCAAAGGGTTCCTGAGCCTTTAAATGGTCTCTCAGTCTGGTTCAGTAGGAATCACAATCATGGGAAAGACTGCTGACCTGACAGTTGTGCAGAAAACCATCATTGACACCCTCCGTAAGGAGGGAAAGCCTCAAAAGGTAATTGCAAAAGAAGTTGGATGTTCCCAAAGTGCTGTATCAAAGCACACTAATAGAAAGTTATGTGGAAGGGAAAAGTGTGGAAGAAAAAGGTGCATAAGCAGCAGGGATGACCGCAGCCTGGAGAGGATTGTCAGGAAAAGGCCATTCAAAAATGTTGGGGACTTTCACAAGAACTGGACTGAGGCTGGAGTCAGTGCATCAAGAGCTACCACACACAGACATGGACATGGGCTTCAAATGTTGTATTCCTCTTGTCAAGCTGTTCCTGAACAACAAACAACATCAGAAGTGTCTTACCTGGGCTAAAGAAAAACAGAACTGGTCTGTTGCTCAGTGATCCAAAGTCGTCTTTTCTGATGGGAGCAACTTTTGCATCTCATTTGGAAACCAAGGACCCAGAGTCTGGAGGAAGAATGGAGAGGCCCACACTGCAAGATGCCAGATGTTGAAGGCCAGTGTGAAGTTTCCACAATCTGTGTTGATTTGGGAAGATTTTGGAGCACTTCATGCATTCTTCCACAGACGAGCTTTATGGGGATGCTGACTTCATTTTCCAGCAGGACTTGGCACCTGCCCACACTGCCAAAAGCACCAAAACCTGGTTCAATGACCGTGGGATTACTGTGCTTGATTGGCCAGCAAACTCCTGACCTGAACTCCATAGAGAATCTATGGGGCGTTGCCAAGAGAAAGATGAGAGACATGAGACCGAACAATGCAGAAGAACTGAAGGCCGCTATTGAAGCATCCTGGTCTTCCGTAACACCTCAGCAGTGCTACCGGCTGATAGCTTCCATGCCACACTGCATTGAGGCAGTAATTGCTGCAAAAGGGGCCCAAACCAAGTACTGAGTACATATGCACACTTATACTTTTCAGAGATCCGATATTGTTCTATGTACAATCCTTGTTTTATTGATTGCATGTAATATTCTAATTTTCTGAGATTGTGGATTTGGGGTTTTCATGAGCTGTAAGCTATAACCATCACAATTATGACAAATCATGGCTTGAACTATCTTGCTTTGCGTGTAATGAGTCATCTCATATATTAGTTTCACCTTTTAAGTTGCATTACTGAAATAAATGAGCTTTTGCACGATATTTTAATTTTTTGAGTTTCACCTGTATAGTAGGCATAGTAGCATTCTTCTTTAAGGTCTTTAAGGATCTTCAAGGTCATGTTGTTCCTGCACCTAAAGAAGGAGTGGTTGAGGGATGTTTTCTAGCTAGGGTGGATGGTGATTGGACCATGTGATGGACTGATGGGTGCAGGGGATGATTTTGGCCTTTTGAATTACCGGAACTCTCAGATTTGGGTTTTCCGAGATGTGCCAGTATACTACTTTAATAAAAGGAAACTTTGAGAAGATGCCTGTCTTGGGAGTTTTTAATTGGAGTTGAGTTTTCCTGGAATGCTGATAGCCACATGAAGCTGAACGGTGGTCTCAGCACCAGAGGCTTGGCACATTGCTCTATTTTAGGCGTTTCTTTAGTCTATGATAAATTTTTCCAAATTCAAAGAAAGATTGGAATGATGCATTGCTTCAGTCTGTAAACAAACATCAACATCAATCTGTTTTTATCTCACAGTTAATTTAGCAACAATGTAATTTTGGACACCCATGATTTCAATTTAGAGTTGTTTTCTCTTGAATATCTAATTCAATTCCTTCCCTCCTTTCCAGGCACTATAGTTTGACATTTCTTTTTGAAGGATTTTCAAACCATTTCAGTTCAGTTCCATTTTATTTATGGTCCAAAGGTTCATGCAATTTCCTTGGCTCTTGTTTTAAGACTGGAAAGCACAAGTTGTATATTAAATCTGACATCTTGAAAACATTCTTCTGTTTTGTCCTTAGCACAACTTCAACATTGTGAAATCTTTGAATAGCACGAATCATTTCACTTAGAGATGCATAGGAGTGTCTTAAGCATTGAAGAATGGCTTAAACAAATGTACCTGAACTTTGGCAGCTTGCAAATGGGTGGACTTCAAATTCCAGAATTTCCGAGTCATGATCTAAGTGGTAAACCAACAATGGTATTGGTTGAATCTTTACTCTCCTTTGCTGGGTCAAAAGAACCCCTATCCAAAAATGTCTTAAACACTGGTCATGTGGAATTGATTTTTGAGTAATATCTTTGCTTAATACACTAGTAACACTGCTGTCATTACTGTTAAGCTGAAAATAATACAGCTAGATAAAGGAAGAATCCTCTACATCTATGCTGATCATCTATGTATCTTGGACTGGATATATTAGCCCAGGCCTCTGTTTCAGCTATATTTGATTTTAAATATTAAGATTGTATTATACACATTATAATTTATTTGTGACTGGGCAATGATGTATTTTTCTTTATTCAGGTATATTTTCCTGCCTTAACATTTGTCTTGTATGAACTACCCATTACAATCTTTGTACTAAACTACCTTAACACCAATTTCTATAGACAGACAATGTATAATTTAACATACATATTTCTGAGTTTGGGGAGCAAGAAAGAATTGCAAGGGTCAGTTGGATCATCTTTTGCTGTACATCTTCCAGCTGAAAGATTTCAAACTGACAATCCCGTAAATTGATACTTGTCAAAAATGTGATAATTTGCCATTCAATGGCTTTGCTAAAATCCTTCACTGGCATTGAGCACTATTTCTCCACTCCCACCAAATTGTCAATCAAAAATGTTTTCTTGGATCTGCTTTTTGAAAATCACAAATTTGCTTTTCTCTAGTTTATTTCAATTTAACTTTCTGTTTTGGTTTTCTACACAAAAGGCTGTAGGACAAAATATATTATTGCTTAATTTTGCAATTGAGCTAAAAGTCATGTTGGTCCAATGTGTGCCCTGAGAGTCCTCTAATGTTCACCTAGCAGCATGGCTTTTATGTTTGTGAGAGCTGTGAGCTGAAATCTTACATGTTTAGAGAACAGGGCAGAGGTGACATTCAGCAGGTTCTGACCAGTTCTGGAGAACCGATAGCAGAAATTTTGAGTAGTTTTGAGAACTGGCAAATATCACCTCTGACTGGCCCCACCCCCATCTATTCTCCGCCTCCCAAGTCCCAACTGATTGGCTGGATCTTCTTTGGTTGCCCTGCACAGGAGAACGGAGCTGGAAAGCAGGTTAGTGAGGTGGGGAGGGAATGGGGATTTTACAGTATCCTTCCTCTGCCATGCCCACCAAGCCATGCTATGCCCACCAACAGCACCAGTAGTACCTTTTTCGGAATTCCACCACTGGAGCAGGTATAATAGAATAAGAGAGTTGGAATGTCAAGCCATTCCAGACAAAAGACTGTGCAATCTCTTCTTAAAACTTCCAGTGATGGAGTACCTCCAGTTTCTGAAGGCAACCCATTCCATTGATTCATTGTTCTTGCCTGTCTGGAAATTTCTCCTTAGTTCTATGTTGGATCTCTTCTTGATGAGTTTTCATCTGTTACTTCTTGTCTCGCCCTAAGGTCCTTTGGGGAATAGGGTGGCTCCCTTCTTCTTCTTTATGACAACCTCTCAAATATTGGAACAATGCTATCCTGTCACCCCCTAGTCTTATTTCTAAATGCCTCCTGCTATTTCTGATGATGATTTCTCATGGCAAGGAAATTGAAATAGGGTGCTCCATTTTCCCATAGAAAATGGCGTTTCTTCTGCTGCTCACATATACTATATCTAGTTAAAATTTTAGCTTCCTCAGAGTACACCAGCCTCTTTAATTCTCCTCCTAATTGACAATTTTCTCAAGAGATTTAATTCAAGAGTATTCCTCTTTCCCTCTTATATCTTTGGCTTATACTAGGTCCATGTCAGGAAGACCAAGATATACATAAACATAACCCCTCCCCCATAAGGCAAGAAGTATAAACAACATATATTTGCTACTTCCTCACTGGAGAAACGGGGAGAAATGCACCAGCAATGGTATCTACCAGCTTTAACATGTAGAGCATACAGGAATGACCATATCATGAACCTTTAGCGGAAATTTTGAATAGTTCAGAGAACTGGTAAATACCCCCTTTGACTGACCCCCACCTCAACTCTTCTCTGCCTCCTGGGTCCCAGCTGATCGGCTGGGTCTTCTTCGGCTAGAGTGGGGGGGGAATGGGGATTTTACAGTATTCTTCCCCTGCCACGCCCACCACTCCACACCACACCCACCAAGCCACATCACATCACACCTACCACGCCACACCACGTCCACCAAGCCACGCCCACACAACCGGTAGTAAAAAAAGTGCCTGGGACACTGTTACAATGTTAAATACATTGTATGTTATGAAGTGGCTGGATTTTGATCATATGACCGTTAGAATGCTACAGTAGTTGTAACTGTAAAAAACAGTCATAACTCACCTTTTTCAGTGCCATTGTAACTTCAAATACTTCACTAAATGAATGGTTGTAAGTTGAGGACTACCTTACAATTCTCTTGCTCACACCTTTGCAGTCCAATAGTTAAGACTGAGGATTCCTTCTAGGCCTATTGCTGTGCCCACTGTGCAGCTGTGGGCTTAGCTCCCTCTTATTTCTCTAGGCAGCATCCCTTCAATTGATCCCATGATCAGCCCCACATACCATCATGCCATCTTAGTTAAAATGTCCTTGGAAATGATTCAAATGTTTGGGTTACATCCAAACTACTGATAAGGTGAATCATCAAACCAGGTATGATTTTGTTATACTGTACTTCCTTTATTTTATAAAGGTATTAAAAATGACCCCCTATGTCAGGGGTGTCAACCTCAATTTCATTGAGAGACGCATTAGGGTTGTGTTTGACCTCAGGCACTGGGATGGACTGGCCAGGGTAGGCATAGTCAGCTTGACATCACTTGCGTTGGGGGCTCATATGGTGGCCCGAGCCAGTGGTGGTATTCAAATTTTTTTACTGCTGGTTCTGTGGGTGTGGCTTGGTGGGTGTGGCAGGGGAAGGATCCTGCAAAATCCCATTCCCTCGCCACCCTAAGAACCTGCTTTCCAGTTCCATTTTCCTATGCAGGGCAACCAAAGAAGACCCAGACAATCAGCCGGGACTTGGGAGGCAGAGAATAGATGGGGGCTGGGCCAGTCAGAGGTGGTATTTGCCAGTTCTCCAAACTACTCAAAATTTCTGCTACTGGTTCTCCAGAACTGGTCAGAACTTGCCGAATACTACCTTTGGCCTGAGTGCAAAAATGGGCTCCCGAGTTCCGTTTTCAGCTGTGATGAAACCTTCTGCCAGCAAAAATGGAGCTCAGGAAGACCACTCATAGCCCTCTCATGCTCCATTTTCGATGATAGAAGTACTCCAGGCCAGTCCTTCAGGGTTTCCAGGGTGGCCCCACAGGCCAGATATAAGCATCCCGTGGGCCAGATCTGGGTCCTGGTCCTTGAGTTTGACATCCCTGCCCTATGTGTTCTTGGTACAGACCTATCTTGGAAAGTTGCATACATTCGTGCAGTGTTTTTCAAACTTGGCAATTTTAAGATGTGTGGACTCCAACTCCCAGAACAACCCAGCTAGCATACTAGCTTGGGAATTCTGGGAGTTGAAGCCCACATATCTTAACATGTCCAAATTTGAAAAATGCTGCAACTAGTGGGAATAATCTGGGGAATATTTGTAAAATGATGCCCACGTATTAAAAATATGTAAAACTCTTTTCTATATTTACTCCTCTGTTGAATGTCTTATTTTGCTGACTTGTGTGTAGATATTCTATATTATGTTTTGCCATTTGCACTTTTGTAAGGCTTTGCTTAATAAGCCCTTTCAGCTTTTAATTCATTTGTGCGTAATTTTCTCTTCCCCCCACCCCTGCACCGATGAACCTCCTTGTGCATATTTTGGGGCCAGGTGATTCACTTCCTTCTGAATTTTGTTCTTGGCTTCTTGGAATCCTCGTGCTTATAGATGAATCTTTAGAGAATATTGCTTTAAATAAATAACTTTAAAATACATGAAATTAGCAGCAGGCTGACATTCTGGACCTATTTCCAGAAAATGAGTTTAATTAACTTTGGACTACATATTTAAAGAAGTCACGGGGCTTAGCCATGGTAGGACATGTGTATCAAGGCTTGTCACATGGAATTGAGCAGCCTTCTATTTGCTATTCAAATTACATTTAGCAGGATTACATTTACCAATCCCTCAACATCGTTTCCTAAGTTTATTTCTAATGTCATGTTTGAACATGGAGCTGGTTTAGCTTACAAACTGCAAAACTGTGTAATCGTTTCCGAGACAACTGTTTTGAAATTTACTGCTTGGTGATTCTTTGAAAAGTTCTGCTCCTATATCTTTATTTTATTTATTATTATTTTTTCCCAATATACCATGAAGAATTCATATGGAATTTATTTTTTGAATGTTAATTATTGCTTCTTTTAACTGTTCTTGCATATTTTCTCAGAGCTGGAGAATAATACGGGTATTGCTGTTATATTTTTGGAATGCAGATTTAGTGGATTGTACTATTCCCAGGTGCCTTTTACGAGGGCTTCAGATGTTGACTGAGAGGAAGAAAATAAAATGGAAATCTTGTTTCCTGTTTTACCTTTCAGACAATATCAAAAATGAGGTTTGCTCAGCTTCTTCATTTAGACTTGCCTGCACTCCATGTGAGACGAGCTGGTACATTTTGCTGAAGGCGTTATCTTCACATTTATTTCTGTGATGAACAGATGATGTCTGTTGGGCCATGTAATCTACCACCCAGCCACTATTTTATCATTGCAGCCATCTTTTTGCCTTTCAATAAAATAATAAAACGTCCTATTGAATTGGATCTAAAGTGAAGTGAAATTAGCATTCTATTGCTGTGCTAACCAACCTCAATTTTCCAAGCTAATTTCTTAGTTATAGCTATTTTTTCAATTTCTCTAGCTAATCTGCAATAAATCTATACACATGGAGAGTTTTCTCCTCAGTACTGATGGGCAGGGATGGGATTCTACCAGTTTGCACCTATTTGGTAGACCTGGTTGTTAACATTCTATGCAGTTCGGAGAACCGGTTGTTAGGAGAAATTACTGATCTAATCCTGTAAGGAAGGCAGGAAGGAAACATTCTGGTGTTGCTTACAGAAACTGCCTTTCCGTTAACCCTTATTACATTCTTGGCAGGACTAGACTTTCTGTCTCAGGAAGTTTTTCCCCCCTCCTTTGCTGGTACTTTGCTTGTGTGGAGTGACCATTCAAATTTACAATGGCACTGAAAAAGTGACTTATGACCATTTTTCACACTTACGACGGTTGCAGCATCCCTGCAGTCATGAGAGGCCAGGCGAGGAGATGCGTGCCTCGATGTGAGTGATGTTGAGTTTGCCACGCCCAGCTAGTCACATGACCACCAAGCCACACCCACTAACTAAGCCATGCCCACAGAACCGGTTGTTAAAAATTTGGAATGCTACCCCTGCTGATGGGCCAAACATTATCTAGAAAAGTGATATAATAAAGTTGTTATCTTCCTTAAATTCAGGGATTGTTCATTAAATCTTGAACATGTTCAATTCCACTCCACCCCCGCAGGTGATATGAGAGGTTGGCTAGAGGGTGAACATGGAGAGACATGACCATTGCTGGTAAAAAATGATTATGAAATAATATTAATAGATAAAATAGTAGAAAATAAAGAAGCTAAAATCTCTGGGACTTTACAATTCAAAGATAGGCTTTACACTTAAGACAGGCACCTGCCACATAAGATCCCAGACTTAACGATAAGAATGAAAAAAAAAATTGGATAGTGGACTTCCAAGTTCAGATAACAATACCTGAAGATAACTGATAGAAGAGAAAAAAACTGGAGAAGATAACAAAATACAAAGACTTGCAAATAGAAAAGTTGCTGTGTAAGTTATATAACTTTATGATTCTTTTTCCATAAAAATCCCTGAATAACAACTCTAATGTGAAGGTAAAGCACATGATTCATATGTGACTCATATATCAGATTTATCTTATTTCCAAATATGTTCAACATAAGATGCTTAGAGCTAAACTACCAAATGCAGAAAAACTAAATACTGGAATCCTAAATCCATAGTTGTCACTATTATCAAATAATTCATAAAAAGAGGATCTAACTTAACTCATGTAATCTCATGTGAACGGAAACCTTTTTGGGGTAGAAAGTGGATTTGTAAAGAGTAAGAGAAAACACTGAAATGTTTTCTGGGTTGCAGGTTATGGAATTAATAGAAGGTAATATCTGTAGCTCAGGGTTGAATGGGGTCCTTGATGTTCTCTTAGCTTGGTGGTTTTCCTGCAGGTGTTTCATTACCCAATTAGGTAACCTCATCATTGGTACTAGGGAATGGGGTTTACTCTCAGTTTATATTCTAGTAGTTTGCCCTGTCAGTGTTGGTGGGAATGTTCTTGGTGATTCTTTGGTTGGGCTATTTACCATTAGCTTGTTTGCTTGTTCCTTGACTGGGGTACTGTTTGCTTCTTGATTGTTAGTAATGTTAATATTGGTATTAATCTTTGCTCATCTTTGATTTCCAATGGGAAGGGTTTTAGATCTTCTTGTCACCCTTTTGGCTTATTGGTTTTTTTTTTTTGAATGGCATGTAGATGTTGTTTATATCTATGTATCAGTAGATGCCAGATTTGTCAGAATGTTAGGATTCCTGGAGTTCTTTGGCATTTTTGGGTCAGTCTTGGTCTAGGATGGTCACAATTTCCCAGCTGAAACTATAGTTAAGTTTGTCTATTTGTTGAGAAATTAAGGGTTTTTTATTATGCATTCTGACTGCTGGTTGATGTTCATGGATGTGTTCTGCTAGTCTTTTGCCTGATTGTCTTATGTAGGGGCTTTTGCAGTCCTTAAACTCTATAGATGACTCCTGTTTTTTCTTGGGGGGCTGTTGGCAGAGGTGGAATTCAGCAGGTTCTGACCAGTTCTGGAGAACCGGTAGCGGAAATTTTGAGTAGTTCGACTGGCCCTGCCCTCATCTATTCTCTGCCTCCCATTGAGTCCCAGCTGATTGTCTGGGTCTTCTTTTGTTGCCCTGCACAGGAGAACGGAGCTGGAAAGCAGGTCAGTGGGGTGGGGAGGGAATGGGATTTTGCAGTATCCTTCCCCTGCCACGCCCACTAAGCCACGCCCACAGAACCAGTAGTAAAAAATGTTGAATCCTACCACTGGCTGCTGGGGCTATTGGTTTATTTAGGATATTTTGGAGGGCTTATTTGATTTGTCTGCTATGGTGATGCCATCTGATTGGTGGCTTCTGAGAAGTTCTTGAAAAATGGCTTTGTTATTCTTTTCACAGCTTGTGTTGGTTGCGTTATGGTAGGTTGAACAGTCAGGCACTTTTTGGTAAAACTGCAGACAGGGCTACTGGCATTAAAATGTTGTTTCAATCCACAGAAACGGGGATGACAGGGGAAATATTTCAGAAGAGACCCTACACTTATTTTCCAGAGAGTAAAAAGAAGAGGCAGGGAAATATGCCTTCAGTCTTGCAAGATTCTGTTAATGTAACCTTACAAAAAGGATAGTACCAGTATCTTCTTGTCTAAAGTATCTTTAGGACTAAGACTTGAGATAGGTGGTGCCCGGGGATGCTGAGTTTCATTTCAAACAACATCCGGATAATTACAGGAAAATTTTAACCAAAAATATTGCTGAAAGGGTTTAATTTTCATTAAAATATTGAAAAGGAAAGCAGGGAGCCTGACAAGAAAATGGCTCAGGTACATTGGTACCCCTAAAGACAAGGTTGTATATTCTCCCCTGAGGAGAAAATCGTGCTCTGAAATATGTGCAAAGGAAAATGGAAGATCCTACTGTGCTGCCAATATTACTCCAAGGAATCAAACTGTGCTCTGTGGCAGTCAGCCAGGGCCCAAGCAATTTCAGTATAAATTAGTGATAATTTATTCTATATAGATTAAAGCCAAGAGGATATATTGGGTTTGCTTTTCAATATGTGTGAAAAAAGGAACCTGTCTTAAAGTAGATTCTGCATGCAAAAAAGAGACTTTATTAACTATCTTGAGACTTTATTAACTATCTTGAGACTTCAAGATGATTAAAAAAAATTAGTTGAATAGAATAGAATAACAGAATTTGGAAGGAACCTTGGAGGTCTTCTAGTCCAACCCCCTGCCTAGGCAGGAAACCCTACACCACATCAGACAAATGGTTATCCAATCTCTTTCTAAAAACTTCCAGTGTTGGAGCATTTACAACTTTTGGAGGCAAGTTGTTCCATTCATTAATTGTTCTAATTGTCAGGAAATTCCTCCTTAGTTCTAGGTTGCTTCTCTCCTTGGTTAGTTTCCACCCATTGCTTCTTGTCCTGCCTTCAGGTGATTTGGAGAATAGCTTGACTCCCTCTTCTTTGGGGTAGCCCCAAGTCGCTGCTTGATCAGTAGACTTCCCTCATTAGAGAAAAGGTTCATGACTTGAGCTCTTTCAGGATTAAGGTTTTCTTTTGGAGGTGAAGCTGTGGCCAGAGGCTCAACTTGGGCTGGTGGACCAGATGCAACCTTCCTGGGGCAGAAGGATTGGTCTCAAGCCTTTATCAACATCTAGTTCAACTACAGCAATGGACTCTACTTTGGACTGCCCTTAAAGACTATCCAGAAACTACCGTTGGTCAAAGTGCCAGCCTGCATTCTTTTCAGCTCCTGATAGTGGGAGAATATTGGATTGGTTTTGTAGACCCCATATTGGTTTCTTATTGATTTGGGGGGTCCAATTTAAGGTACTGATCTTGACTTATGATTCCACCTTCTCCTGTTACTATTGGTCAGAGCAGTTTGACCTATCAGAGAGAAACTGCTACTAATCAGGTAGTTGGAAGGATTTGGGGGTACTCCCTCCCTCCTGGGGCGGCTCCCTTCCCAACATTATGGGATAGCTTCCCTGTGGAGCTCAGAAATTTTGTGGTCTATAAGAAGCTGTTAAGAACTGAATTGTTTCAGAAAGCTTTCCTCTGATGTAAACTTGCCGCCATTTTTATATATTTTATTTGCAATTTCTGTCATAGCCTATAGGACTTGATCTTTGTTCTATTGAAAGTGGTTTTTATTCGTGCCGTAGATTCTTGGTTAAATCTAATTGGATACTTGTGGCATAGGAATAAATAAAGAAAAAGATTGCAAAGAGCATGAATCTGAAGTCAGGCATGGAACAGCAAATGCAGAAGGAGTGTCTACAAGGAATGGTCAAAAAAATCAAGACGGTTGATGCAACAATATGATCTAAGCTTCATCAGGTTTTTTAAATATGTTTGTTGCACTGTTGAGGTTGCCATCTAGACTTTTTTGACTACGTCCTGCAGACACACTTGAAATGTAGTTTTGCACATATGAAGCAGTAGATTCTGAGGTAATCCTTCCCCTAAATTCATATATTTGCTAACGTTGGGTAACTGACCAGAAATGATTCCTCAACTTTTGGTGGATGGCTCAACAAAGAAGACCAACTGTTAAGCAGCAGGTGAATTCCATGTGAGAGATCAAGATGAAATGGATTAAAAATAAATCCTTGTACAGCTCAAACTATCTTTGATCAAAAAGGTGTGATAGAAGTCAAAACAAAAGAGGACAGCCCACTGATCAAGAAAAATAGTGGTGTTTGTTTTTAGCTTGGAAAGGAAAAAAGGAAAGGAAAATGTGTTGGGCTTACTTATGTTAAATTTATATCCCACCTTCTGCCCAGGAGTCCACCCCAACCCATTTTTCTCTATAATATCAACCCACATAGCTCTCCATCGACAACCATTCAATTAGCAATCATTCAAAGTTACAGCAGCGCTGAAAATTATGACCAGTCCTCACACTTATGAGCATTACAGCCTCCCCATGATCAAAATTCAGGTGCCGGTAACTGACATGTATTTAGGATATTTGCAGGATCCTGGGGTCATAAAATTGCCATTTGCGATTTTCCCAGCTGGCTTTTTAAAAGCCAAGACAACAGGGAAAGCTGGATCCACTTAAAAACCATGTGGTTCACTTAACAACTGCAGTGGCTTGCTTAACGACTGTGGCAAAAAGGTCATAGAATCAGGCATGACTCACTTAATAACTATACTGCTTAAGCAATGGAAATTCTGGTTCCAAGCTGAGGACTAGCTGTATTGTAGGTTGAGCTTAGAGCGTGACTGGCTGCTGTGGCTGAAGGCAGATTTGAATTTCCTAGAATGTATAGAATTGGACAAAGGTAGAGAGAATAAATTGTTTCTAATATTTGGAATATAGATCTGTACATCTAGTACATTCTACCGGTTTGGCCCAATTTTGCTGAGCTGGTAGCGGCAATGAGCAGCGGAGACCGAACCGTTCTTTCCAACGCTCTGTGTTAGTCCCACCCGCCTGCCCAGGCTCCTATACTTACCTTTATGTCCTGCTTTTGAAGCGCGGCTGCTTTGCGCGGCAAAGCAATTGCCGTGCACAGCAGCTGCTGAAGTATCAGGGAGAGTGCAGGCTTGCAAGAGGTGAGTCAAAATGCCTCTGCGGTTGTGCAAAATGTGCATTTGGTGCGTGTGCACACACAAAATGTGTGTGCGTGCGCAAAGCACACCCACCAAGCCACACCCATCGAGCCAGTGGTAAAAATATTTGAAACACCCCAGTGATCTAGTGATCAAAGATTCACATATCAAATATGGTGACTGATTCCTGCCTTCATTTTCCTTTTGGATGAATGGCTGGTAGTTTTATTTCTCTGCCAGGTTTTGAATGTGGGGACCAGATAGGAATCTTCTTGTATAGTTTTGATTACCCATTGAAGGATATTACAGTGTCTTTTCTTTTGATTCAGAAGAGACCTTATTTCTCAAATACCATTATTATTTGCATTCTTGGTTTTCGATGGTTTCGTGGTATAAGTGATGACATCCAATCCTTCTCTAAGGCCTCAGAGATTCAAATGCATTTCTCCCACTGTTTGTATCCAAGATAGCTATGAAAATATAATGATTAATAAGCTTCATGCGCAAGTGAAACAAATATGCTTTACTCAGAGCTGTCAAAGTGGATAGTGTGCTTTGCTTGTTCTACTGGCAGAAACTTCACTTTCTTGATAGTTAATTAACCTTAGTTGGACTGCATATTATCAAAGGATGGAATCTAAAAATTATAGATAATCCTTGATTTACAACAGAGTTGGGCCTGGAATTTCCATTGCTAAGAGAGGCAGCTGTTAAGTAAGTTGCACCCAATATCATGACCCATGTTTGTTAAGTGAATCACCATGGTCAAGTGAACCACGTGGTCACTAAGTAAATCTGGATTTCCCCATTGATTCATATCCACTGTAAATGAGTCCATTCACATTTTGTTGATGATCCTCTTCTTTTTGCTTCTGCCTTTCCCAGCATTAAAATCTTCTCCAGAGAAGCTAGGAGAGTTTGGGTTTACCAAGAAAATCATAGGGATACAGCGATAATGAGGTCTTGGCATTGCAGAGAATGGGAGGGAGAGAAGAAAGCAAGGGATGCTTGTCTTGTGTAATCCCAATCTCTCCAGATTCGAAATCAAATCTTGATTTGAATCTTGTTTCTGAATCTTCTTGAGCCAGTTTCTTAGTTTCTATGCATGGATTCTGTATATGGATCAGACCACTTTATAATGCCTTGGCAAGACCACACAGAGAATACTGCATCTAGTTTTGCTCACCACAATATATAAAAGATGTTGAGATTCTTAAAAGAGTGCAGAGAAGAGATAATTAGAAGGATGGAGGCAGGTGTGGGATCTGACAGAGTTAACTACTGGTTTGGTGATTTACGATATGCTTCCCTGCATGCTGCGCGCACGTGTAAATCTTCGTCAGCTTGCTGCCTGGACAGCTGAGCAGTGCTGCATGCAGGGATGCAGCATTTGAAAAAGCACTTTTTTCCTGTTTTTTTTCAACCGCAGCTGTGCCTCTCATGGCAGCTGAGGTTGAAAAAGCAGGAAATAAACGTCAGGTAAGAGCCCAGGCGGGCGGGCGGGCCAGAACAGCAGCAGACATAGAACTGGTTCTACAGAGCCAAACAGAACTGGTAGAATCCCACCCGTGGATGGAGGCTAAAACATATAAAGGAATTGGGTGTGTCTAGTCTAATGAAAAGAAGGACTAGGGGTGGCATGATAGTAATATACCAGTGTTTGAGGGGCTACCAGAAAAAAAGAGGCAGTCAATCTATTTTCCAAAACATCTGAAGGCAGGATAGGAAGCAATGGGTGGAAACTATTCAAGGAGAGAAGCAACTTAGAACTAAGGAGAAATTTCCTGACAGTTAGAACAATTAACCAGTGGAACAACTTGCCTCCAGAAGTTGTGAATGCTCCAACTCCGGGAGTTTTTAAGAAGAGATTGGATAACCATTTGTTGGAAATGGTGTAGAATCTCCTGCTTGACCTGAAATTTGGATTAGAAGACTTCCAAAGTCCCTTTAACTCTTTTATTCTGTTTTTTTTCCCTCAAATCAATGTTTTTAAGCCAATTGAATTTAGAAATAGTCATTTGCTGGGAATTTTGGATGTTACAAGAACATTAAGATTCGGTAATTCTGATCCATAAAAAAACTTAACACTGATGGTAAATTTCCTCTCAACATTTGGACAATAAACCAGATTTTTCAAAGCATTTTTGGAAACATGAAGATGCTACAGATGATAGCTGATCACACTGTGTATTTTTAAAGATTCTTTTGTGTGTTCTCAGATGAGTACATTCTTTTAATATTTTTAAAATGTGACCATTTGTTGCAAAGCCATTCTGGGTTGAAATCTTAGGTTTTGATTATATTTGATTTGAGGAGTGAGGGGTAAATGATGATTTGAACAACCTGTAATTATACACAGGTGACAGTATTACAAGGGGGAAAAAATGTGTTGGTATCGCAGCAGATATTTTTTAACACAAACTTATTTAAAGGGTCATGTTTCCCTCTGAGAGAATCTCCTTGGAAGGTGTCCAGAATGCGAGTCAAGAAGAACCACTGGAGACTCCAGAAGTTCATAGTCATAGTTCATATGACTCCGACTATATGTCACACTTCAGTGACACTGCACATTATAGAGAAAGATTAGTGATGGTGGAAATTAGGTCTAATGAAGCTGCGGATAAGCTTGAAGACCACCCAAGGAGTTTCAGGTGGAGATGGTATTCCGGACTAGCAGGCTCGAAAGCCTGTAACTCTGATTGGCCCGCGAATAGCAGATCGTGATTGGTCACCGCAGACTGATGCGATTGGCTATTAAACGGGCTGCCGCGATTGGCCCAGCCAAGAGCAGCAAACTCAAATCGCCTTCATTGGCTGCCTAGCCGCAGCCAGCCCTATATAAGGGGCTGCTGCGGCTGGGATTCTTTGCTCAGATCTGAAGTCACTAATAAAGAGCTGTTGTTGTTATCTGAGTCTTCCCTCCGTTCTTGAACCATCCTCCCAGATCTAACAGATGCCATTTCTGCAGTTGCCATAGAGTCAGCCTTGGGTGGGATCTTGAGAGATTGGCCTCACTCTTTTCATATCTTGACTTTGGATTTTATGGTCAAGAACTAGAACTCAGATTCCAATGAATTGTTAGGAAACAGCTCCATAGCATGGGTTGGGTTATCTGAGGGACCACTTTCCCCCTTTTATATCAGCCCACCCCATCAGATCCTGCAAAGAAGATATGCTTTTGGAAACATTAACCAGGGATCTACATGTGGTGGAGATGTCCCAGGAGATGTGCCTTCTCTGCCGTGGCAGTCATCTTACGGAACATCCTTCCCTCTGAAATTAGATGGGCCCCATCCAAAAGGCCCTGATTATGTGACCAACCTTGGAACTCCAACCTTGGAGATCTAGATCAGGGGTCTGGCTGAGGAACTCTGGGGGTTGAAGTCCACAAGTCTTACAGTTGCCAAGGTTGGAGGCCCCTGACATAGATGGTCCTCCCTTCAGTTTTAGTTGTGCTTTAAGATATTTATTATGATGCTGTTTTTACAGATTTTTTTGTTTTATCTATTATGTGCTACCCAAAATCACCTTCAGTGAGATGGACAGCTATATAAATTTGGTTAATAAATAAATAAAATTGGTAAGAGAAAAAGTTAGCAGAGGAGATATGGCAAGTTTCTTTTTTGGGGGTGTATTCAAGCAGCAGATAGATAGTCATCTGTTGGAGATACTTAAATCTGGATTATTATTCTTCTTCCGATTCTAGATCAAAAGGTATTTTTAATTTTTTAAGAAATGTGATCATTATTATTTCAGATGAATTTTGTGTTCATCCATTTACTCTGCTGGTGAAGGCATTATCTAAAGAGACTTTCCTCAAACTGAGACATGACTTTGAATGGCTGGAGTTGTAACTCTGTGGGATCCTCAGCTTGGGCAAAACTGCATTATCTGGTGGAAAAGATCTGAATCAGACTTTGCCATAAATTGGATCCTTGCATCGAACAGATGTCATTGCTTTTACAGATGCTTCTCTGAATCCTTTGTGGTCAAATTAATGGGAAACCAAGCTTTATTATCTCTATTTTGATTTTTTTTGGGGAAAGTAGGGATATACTTGTTCTCTTCTACATGTTTGACAAATAAATAAATAAATAAAATAGATATGACCTTTGTTCATATCTTTATAAATACCCTTTTTATTTTAGCCATTAGTTCCCATTCCCCACCTCCAGAAAAGCAAATTTCTGACTTTGTTCAGGAAAGTTGTGTTGATTCTGTCCAAACCCCATTTGTTGTTGCTGTGCCATCACATTAGGCTTTCTTTTCTACTCAACCTTCTCCCAGTTTATCTCCTTCAAATGGTTTCACAGTCTGACAATAACACCACCTACACATTTCAGCAGGAATGACAAAAAGGTGAATTGTGCAAGGAGGCTCATGCTCTCCTACAGCTGCTGCTAAGAAGCCAAATTTTGGAAGAAGAGGGAAGGTTAGGATTAATTATGGAAGCCCTCCCTCCCTTCCTGTCTCCTCTCTACTGTGTGGCTAATGGAGATCACGGAGAAAAGTTGTATGTTGCGGAATTATCTGTACTTTCCAGAAACAAGTCCTACCATAGCACAGAATTGCTATTTTGCACAAATAGGGATTCTTTGAAAGGGAGGAGGGAGAGGGAAAGAGGGAGAGGGAGGGAGAAAGAGAGAGGGAGGGAGAGAGAGGGGGGGGAGGGAAAGAGGGAGAGAGAGAGAGGGAGGAAAGGAGAGAGGGGAGGAGGGAGGGAGGAAGGAAAGGAGAAAGAACTAGACAAAATTTAACAAACAACCACGCTCATTCTTTACATTTGGTTTTGAAAACTTTGTCACAAATATTAGATAAAGGATGGTACAAAATGACCTCTTTTTCCACCCTCTCTTTCTGTATTGATCCTCTTTCCTTTCCTGAGGGAAACATTTAAGAACATGATTGACTGCTTTAGAAGCATCACAAAGCAACCTATGCCAAACAACCATTTGGCTACTCTTTGTGATTCCCCCTCCCACCTTTCCTGCTCTTTCTGAAAAAAACCCCTTTCTTTCCAGCTGCTCTCACTGGAGAACTTCTCCCCGCTTTTATTTCACAGACTACTCTCCATTGTATTCCACCCCCTTCCCCATTTAAGCTCTTATTGTTCCTTTTTCTGCTGGCCTTGGTCTCCTTGCAACAAAAAGGTGCTGTTATCGGCACCTTTTACATCTCTGTTATGAGGGACAAAAAAAGGTTGTCGAAGAAAAGAAGAGAGAAATTCCCAGATCAGTCTGGAGAAGGCAGAATCTCAAGAAGAGAAAATAAGTGGTTACCCACGAAGTCTTCTCCTGCATTTTACTAACACCCCATGTATGACACTTTTCTCACAAAGGTTCCTGCATGGCTTGCCTAAAAAGCACTAATTTTATCCAGACCTCTGATCTCCATGGGGATCCCAAGACTTGGGAAGGATGAGTTTGACAGTGTATGGAAGGCTGAGGGTTGGGCAGATGCCAATGGACCCGTTCCACAGAAGTAAGGCCTGTCTTATTGCATGTATGTGAAGACATCCAGGACCAAGATTAGGGATGTGAAACACAAGACTCATGGGCCACATCTGGCCTCCAATGTGGTTGGATCCAACCCATGGGGCTGTGTTCGACACCCCTGAACTAAATTACCACTCCTTTTTCTAAACAACGGCATTTGAATGTTCACATCGAAACAATATATTAACACAGAGCATAGTGAACTGACAAACAACGTAACTATGGTAATGCACAATGTAGCTGATGCACAATATAGCAAGTTAATAGCCAATGAATGACAATTTACTAATTAAATATTTAATAGAAAATTACTTGAACAAATTATGGAATAGAAAGTTTCCTGTTGGCTCCTTTAGACAGTCTAATCCAATTCCTTTGGGCTTGGCTGGGTTACCCATCCTACAGCAAAGCTCTTGTTCTGCCATTGGAATTTGACGACAGTTCTACCTTGAGAGCATTCTGGTCTATTCTTGGCCTGGTGATTCCCCCCTCCCCATTCTTTATATTTACAAGATTGGACAGACATTCATACAGAATTGCTTAAGGTTTCCTGCTTGATAGGGGGGTGGACTAGAAGACCTCTGAGATCCCTTCCAACACTGTTTTTCTGTAGTCCCAGACTGCAGCAATGTCCTTGTGTCAGGCTTTTGGAGGCAAAGGTTACCTTATTTGTACCGATCATTGTGAAAAGCAGAATTAAAAGTTGGAGAATTAAGCTAAGAAAGGATAAGATAGAAAGTTGAATGTAGAAAATGAATAGATAATTATTGTCATATTTGCATGTAAAAGTGGTGAACTGGAATAATGTTGTACACTGAAAAGAACTTTTTTCTTCTTCTTTGTTTTGGAAAAATTGAATAAAACAGCAGAATTAAAAGAAATGCACCCAGAGAATGTGTTGCTTCAGTGTTCTTTGGAGAGGAAGTGTTGGTCTGCAATAACATGGAGGAAGCTGGTGGTTGATGCTCAGGAGTCCACGTTTGTATGGAGACTCTCTTGGCATGTACGCCTCCTGGCTTCATTTATTTATTTATAGATTCTTTTTGATGCTCATTAAATTGAATGGCAAGGTGATATACTGCAAGGAGAATATATAGATATTTATTTAGTTGGAGAGCTACCTTGCAAGATTCAGAAAATAATTTATTTTTATTTATATCCCACCTTTCCTGTTTTTATAAACAATGCAAGGCAGTGAACATCTAATTCTCTTTCTTCCTCCTATTTTTTCTAGAAGAACCCTATGAAGTGGCTAGGGCTGAAAGAGTGTGACTGGCCCCAGTTCACAAGATTTTGTGCCTAAAGTAGGACTAGAAATTATGGGCTCCTGGTGATTGGCCCCAAGTCATTCAATGTTTCATGCTTATGGTGGGACTAGAACTCACAGTCTCCTGGTGATTGGCCCAAAGCCATCTAGTTGGCTTACATGTGTAAGACAATTAGAACACATTAAACTCCCAATTTCTTGCTCGTGTCTTCACCAGAACTACCTTGCAAAATTCAGAAAAGGATAGCAAATAATTTGTTCATATTAGTTCAAAAGTGCAAACCATTTTTTCCACACAGATGGAAGCTGTATTCAGAAGCTACAAGTGTCCAGGATTGCAGCAATGTGCAATTTTTTTTTTGAAAAATTTATTTGGGTTTTTACAAAACCAAAATACAAATAAAACATCTTTTTTTGAAAATAGATGGTCCCAGGTTATCACTTCTTCATACAGACATAAAACTCAATTTCATGCTCATTTTTATATTCTATTCCATATCTTATTACCGTTTTATATTTTCTACATAGTTTTTCCCCCTCTTTTAATTTTCTCATCTCATCTCAATTCAGATCATTATATTTATACTTTTGTCTGTCCTGTTTCAATTTAATATTATCTTTTCTCATTAAACAATTTTTTCCCTGTAGTTACCAATTGGAGTATGACACCTTTATATCTTTTAATTTTATCCATTCAAACTCTTATTTAAACTTCAATGTATACCTTTAAGATTATAGCATTCAATATAATACATAACTTCCAATCGAATTCTGCTTGGTACATTCTTAAAATACACACTATATTCTTAAAAAGAAAAAGTTATATATATATGTAAATAAAACACACATTCCATTCCAATTCAATTATATCATTAATATTCATTAAAATCTTAACATCTTTAACATTTCTTTTCAACTAAATATCATACTTCCTTGGGAACACTTATAAACTTTCCATAGTTAATTCTTTTTTTCCTCATATTTCTCACTTATATTTTTATAAATCATTACTAATAATTAAAATGTTCCCATTGAATTCTCTCAATCACTTTCATTTATTTATTGACAAACATTCCACTACATTACAGTAAATATTTTATCCATCATTTTAGTCATATTTTCTAAAATTATTTCTGTTTGTAATAAAACAATGCTATCTTATGTACCTTTGCAGAATCCCTTTTACAATTAAATTTTCACCCATTATCTCTAAACAAGCTTATGGTTACAATCCTTATATTTTTTCCCTGTTTCTCTATTTCTTGTTTCTGTCTTTTACAACTTCTTTTCCTTGCCTTCTTCCCCCTCTTCTTCTCCCTCCCCTTTTTATCCCCTCGTCTCTCTACTTCTAACTCTCTCATCTGTAATCCCCTCTTCTGTTGCTTTCTAATATACTTATCTTTCAAATTGTTCTTTTTGGTTGTTTTTTCTAGTCTTAAACCTTTCACTCTCTTTTCCCCCTTTCCTTCTCCCCCCACTTAAAATTATTTGATCATTAAAGATGGCTTCTTCTTTGTCCCAATCTTCATGTTCTGCAAGCGTTTCTTGTTGCTTCTCATAGTTCCAGATCTCCATTTCTAAGAATTGAAATATGAAGCCAAAAGAACCTCTCCCTTCTTGTGCATCTTCTTTCCATTTTTAAAGTTCCATTTTCAGTTCTTCTGAGAGTGATACCATTTTAAAGACTTTTAAACAACCACCTGGTTAATTTTAGTCATCTAGATGCAAAAACCAAAAATCACCAAGTAATCCAAATAATCCAAGGCTGTTTCTTCTTGCTTCTTTTTTCCACCTTCTTTTCCTGGGGCTCTATTATTTTGTTGCCAAGTTTCAGTTAAAATGTATCTTTGAGGAATCTTGTTAAAATTTCACTGTAAGTTCCTTTTAGTTACAGTTCCATTCCTTAGTTCCAGGCAGTCTCCTCCATTTTTCCAGATCCTGCCCTTTTATTCTTTTTTTTTTCTCCTTTCCTGCTTTTAAAAACTTTTAAATACCCAGAAATCTTTATTATCCCTTTGACTTTTATTTTCAGTTTAGATGCCTATTAATGTCAAAGTGGATTTTTTTCAATTTCTTGCTTAAATCTCTTAGCTGTCAGTATAAGGAAGGGAAGAAAAAAAACCCCAATCCTTTCCCTTCTCTCTCTCCTTCGCAGCTTCAAAATCTTCTTTGGGAACAATGTTATTTAATTTAAATTCCAGGGTACCTTATGTTGTTGCCTTTTCGGTTTAATTCAGTTGAAACTTTCTCTTCTTATCTTCCTCCTGCACATTCTTTTCCGGTTCAGTTCTTCTTTGAGGTGGCCATTTCTGACCACCGCTGCAACTGCCTTCGGGAAAGGGAGTAATGGCCAGCTGAGGAAGAGAGATGCGGCTCTCCTCGACCCTGCTGGCAGTCTCTCCCTTCTTCACCACCTCTACAGGGTGGCTTAGCCCCAAAACCAGCCAGCTCGGGGTGCTCTGGTGGCGAGCACAGATCGAAACTGCGCACGATCGCGGATTTCAGTCTTTCGCCGAAGAGACTCAAACCGGAATCCCCAGCAATGTGCAATTTTGGAAGCCCCTAGAGTGGTACATGTAATGCCACTGTTGCGCAAGCTGTACTGGCTGCTGATATGCAATTCAAGATGTTAGTTACTATCTTTAAAATGTTATGGCCTGGGTCCAAGATATCTGTTTTTCTCCAATGAGATTGGACTGCCCACTCCTGCTGGGAGAAAGGAGGTGTACTGCAGATCCCACCAGTCAAAGAATTTCAGCTGGTGGGATTCAGGAGAAGAGTCTTTGCAGCTATGGCTCCTGCTCTTTGGAACATCTTGCCATAGGACATAACATCTGCCCTCCCTCTTTAAGCCTCCAGGGAAAGCCTTAAAATCTGGCCATTCCGGCTGGCACAGGGTTCTGTTCAGTGGTGGGATTCAAATATTTTTACTACCAGTTCTGTGGGCATGGCTTGGTGTGGTTTGGTGGGTATGGCAGGGGAAGGATACTGCAAAATCTCCATTCCCTCCCCACCCCACTAATCTGCTTTCCAGCTGTCTTCTGTGCAGGGCAACAAAAGAAGACCCAGCCAATCAGCTGGACTCAATGGGAGGCAGAGAAGAGATGGGGATGGAGCCAGTCAGAGGCGATATTTGCTGGTTCTCTGAACTACTCAACTTTTCTGCTACTGGTTCTCCAAAACAGGTCAGAACCTGCTGAATGCCACCTCTGGTCCTGTTTGCTAGAAGAGGTTGGTGAACTAATAGAGAAGGTGGCCCATGGCTCCCCTAAAAACCCTTGCATTTAGTTTGTTTTAATATTTGTAATTTTAACATGGTTTTGCACTTATAATTATTGGATATTTGTGTATTTTATCTTGCTGCAAGCTTCTCAGTCACCTTGAATAGCAAGATGGGTGGCAAATAAATTTGATAATAAACAAATAAACACAAACATAATGCAGTGAAGGGCATACTCTGTCTATACTTAACACATTCATAGTATTTTGTAGTTCTGTCGTGACATAGTTTGGGATTTGAATCTGCCTGTTTTCACAATCTGGAAACCACCTTTTTTCCTTATACTTTTGAAAAGAGGGGCAAGACTTGCCATGCACGCACAGTTCCCATGTTTAAGCAGCTAGAGCCAGGGCAAGATGGCACAATGGTGTTGGCTGATATCCTCCTCTTTCTCTTTAATAGAAGAAACAGTTCTTTATAAGGATAGGTGATGAATCTCTGTAGAGATTATGAAATTAGAGAAGGCTGTTTACCATCAAGTAACCTTCTATTCTCCTTCAGGAAACGCTTTGGAAAGAGGATGCTAATCAGCACTCTCGCCCTCTTAAGATGCAGAGTGCTTAATTAAATGAGAATAGAAACTCTACCTTAGCTACCCAACGTAGTGCTGGAATCTTGAGAGGAACATTAACAGAGTGTGAAGAGAATGCCAAGTAAGAGTTAAGTATATTTCACAAACCGGCTCTAAGAAGCAGAAGAGCTTTCTCATCGAATGCATTCTCCATCCACCTGATGCCAGCATGCCTGCTGATTATAATAATCCATGTTATTCATTTGGAAAAAATGGGCCGAATAAGTCTACTCTGGGATTTATTCCTAATAGCTCAAAATGGGAAGAAGGGCAGAAACCTGCAGGCTCCCGACTATGATCCATTGCAGAAACACGGCTCTGGTTTCAGGATTAAGGAGTAGGGATCGGATTTTGGTATAAAGGGAGGAAGTATGAGAAGATAGTATTTGAGGTTCGGCAGAGGTTTAATTGCCCCCAGTTGTTGAACAAGGTTTTTCAACCTTGGCTACTTGAAAATATGTGGATTTCAGCTCCCAGAATTCCTCAACCAGCCATGGAATTAAAGTTGACATGTTCAAGCTGTCAAGGCTGAGAAACACTGCAGTAGAGGGATACCTAGCAAGGATTTACAAAGGTTAGAAATACAGAATAGACCTACATGTTTAACCCTTGGCCAGGTGTACTATTTGTGAAGATGGGATGAATCACGCCCTTACTCAATCTTTATACTCTATTGCAGTGGGATTCCTCCGCTCCAGGCAAAAATGGAGCAAGACCTTCTTTGAATCTGTCCAAACTTTTGCCAACTATAAAAAAAATACTTACAGTACATTTGCACCTGAGTTTATAAAAGGTGCCTTCTGTGATTTGGGTTGCATAGGAATATTGTTGTTTTTTTTAAACCCACTTATTGAAAATGCCTCAAATCTTTTTTGCCCTCTTCTGATTCTTCTCCAAGTTTCCCCAAATATTTATTACAACAATATAAAGAACAAAACAGCCCTGGAGAATTGATAGCAAACAATGCCAATAAAGTAAAAGCTGTTTAATCCTCATAGTTTGCTTTAAAAACTGCTGTTCTGGCCAATCCAAAGTCCATTTAAGTCCCTTTAAGCTCTCTGTAAGTCCTCAGTTTCTTGAAAATGATAAGTTGGACAATTAATATTAGATCCTGCAATTTTCCCAACCTTTTATCTTGTAAGAGGACTGGAAATATTGAATCTTATTTAAGAAGTTGAGAGTGAGCGCTTTTGAGTGTGTTAGAACTATGATTTTCCAGAATTCCCTACCAATATCCGGAAGGATTCACAATTGTAGAAAGCATCACATTGTAGAAGGATGGACAAGGGAAGCATAGAATCATAGACTGGGAAGGCATCTTTAAGCCCATTGAGTTCAATCCCTGCTTAGTACAGGAATCTAATCAAGCCAACCAAAGGCAAATGGCTTGAACACACCTTGCAAAGGAAATATTTTCACCTTTCTGCAGGTATATGGTGAGTTACCTTTCATCCATTAGTGGGGTTCTGTGCATTGTAATAGTTGAATGACTGCTTACTCCATGGGGCCTTCCCAGTTAAACCAGATAGGAGACACAACCAGATGAGCTAGTTCTATTTTAGTGAAAAGCTATATTAACAGAAACATGCAAGTCTGACAAGCTACCTACTGCCACTTTTAACTACCTGATCCATGAAGGTGTCTCATTCCTAAGTTTCTTTCTCTGGCTATTAAACCACTAAGGTTCCCACCTCTCTAGTCGGATTCTTTTCTAGGCAGCCTTTTATTTCCTCATCCCCCAAGGCTGTTCACACATTTCATTACAATGGAGATCCCATTATGTATTTTATTTGCTGCAGTTTCTTAAAATCAACTACACAGGTGTGTAGGTGTGAACTGGTAGAATCCCACCCCTGGTCCCTTCCAACTCTGTTGTTCTGTTTAAAAATGCAGAAAAGTAGGTAATCATCAGAAAGGCTGAATTCAGTTGTCCTTCCAAGACTGCTTAGCAATGGGAGAAAAGTTTTTTTAAAAACTATGCCTTAGGAAGCTAGAATTGGCGTACTAACCTGTGCTGTTGATAACGAAGTGTCAAAAAGAGGAAAAAACTGTGAATAGAAATAGCTTTAGGTCTTATCCCCTAAATAACTAGATAACAGAAGAAAAGGGAGAGGCTGTATTTTCTGTATGATATACGGCATTCTTGTGTAAGATTTTTTTGGATTCTAATAGACTATTTTTACCTTCTCTGGAGAAAATTGAAATGGGCTTGCCCACAGCAGCCCATCTTCTTTAATAACTTATCAGGCAGAAAACTGGAGATAGGGGAGAAGGAAAACTGAAAATAGGACAGTCCTAAGCCAAAAAGAAGGAATTTTTTTGGAATAATCAGTTCTCTCAATTTTGGGAGGTTTGTAGCTCTTAAAATTGCTCTTGGAAATCTCATTCTACAATGCAGGAGAAAAAGAGTAATAAAGGTTGAGGAATTTGTGTTTTGTAATTGGACTATATGTTTTACATGTTTTAGCCTCCACTCCCCAAGTATCTTGGTTGCTGTTCTCTGCTCTCTTTCTAGAATCTCAACATCTTTTTTTACATTTTGGCAACCAAAACTAGGTGTAGTATTAAAAGTATGGTCCTGCCAAGACATTATAAAGTAATATGAATACTTTATATGATCTCGATTGTATCCCTCTGTTAATGCAACCTAGGACTGTGTTGGCTTTTTTGGCAGCTGCACCACACTGCTGGCTCATATTTAAGTGATTGTCCACTAGGGCGCCAGTTTCTACTATTGAGTCACATCACCAAAATGACTCTCTTGTAGAATGGAAGTAGATTTATGTATACCCTACTGTACACCTTTGGAACTTCCTGGTCATCTCCTGTGCCAGATGATTCAGCTTAATTTTTCTACTGATCCGTCCAGATTGGCTAGGTAGTGATTGGTTTAAGCAGGCACTAGGATTTAAACATTTCCTCAAGGGTATCCTTATCTAAAACAGAAAACAATAATCACCCAATAAGTAAAAAATATTATTGAATGTGGCACTGAAAGAAAGTTCTACAAACTTGACATCTCATTAACTATTAGTAGGACCAGCTCCGAAAAGTAAATAGATAGATAGATAAATAAAAAAAATAAAAAAATGTCAGGTCGGCAAGGGAGCACGATGGCTCAGTGGTTAAAGATGCCACACTTGTCAGCTGGAAATCTGACAGCCCAGGTTTGAGACCCAAATGTTGCACAATGGGGTGAGCTTACTTGTCCCGGCTCCTGCCAACTTAGTGGTTCAAAAGCAGGCAAATGTGAGTAGATAAATAGGTACCACTTCAGTGAGATGGTAACAGTGTTCTGTATGCCTTAGGGCAGAGGCCCCAAACCTTTTGGCCCCCAGGGACTGGTTCCATGGAGAAAGTTTTTCTGCGAACTGGAGGTGGCGTGGTTTTGTGCGCTGCCTGCATCCCACTAATGGGACAGTTGTTTGTGTGGTCCCATTTCTGGAATGCCACGACCCAGTCCCTGGTCCTTGGGATTGGGACTCCTGCCTTAGGGTACCCCTGCTGGTCACATGACTATGGAAGTGTCTGACTCCCTTGGCTATGAAATCCAGGTGAACATTGCCCCCTAGTTGGACAAAACTGGACAGGGGGAACCTTTACTATTAATGTGTGCAAGGGAGGTCTTACTTGCTATATCAAGTTTCTTAACCTTAGCAGCCTAAAGATGTGTGGCTTCACTTCCCAGAATTCCCAAGTTAGCTAATTCTGTTTGATTTGCTGGGCACAGAATTCTGAAAGTTGAAATCCATACATCTTTAAGTTGCCAATAGTGAGAAAAACTGATCTATGTAGCTGTGCACTGCACAATAGAATACTTCTTTGGGGATAGCAAAACTGATGTGTTCATAGAGAATTGGAAGCAAGAATAAGAGCTCTGTAAGGAATGTATTTTGATGGCAAAGAGTAGGCAAATTTTTTTTTTTGAACTGGGGATCAAGAGCTTTGCACAGGTTGATGCCTTGGGAGAGAGCTGCCAGAAGGTGTTGTTCCATTTTAGAAGGTAAAATATTTTAAGATGTTCCTGGTGGCTGGCTGGGTTTGGGAATTAGGGATATATGTGTATACAGTATATTGTATATTTATGTATACGTATGTGTATCTGTGTGTGTTTGTGTATGTTCATCCACCATCAAAAAGTAAATTTCATATGCTTAGATTAGAGAGCCACTTATCTCTTCACAAATATACCCTACTTTGCTTTTAATAAAACTTGCTAATATTTACTAAGCATCATAATGAGGATTTTATTTTCACTCTGAGATCTACTTTGTAGATTAAAAGTTATTCTGGCTTTAAAAAATGGTATTAAGGACAGATATTAGCATTGGTTGGTCGATTTAGAAAAACCTAGACATGAAACGCCCGATGGTATTCTGCAGCTGCAGAAACAAGTTGAACCAAATGAAGGGATGAACTTTGGACCCAAAGCAGCAAATGGGGATGTCTCTGTTGCAGGTATATCAGGGCTTGAGGGAAAAAACATTTTACAAAGGTAAAGTGTAAATATCCCTCAACTGCATTATTGTGTACATTAAGGTTTTTGTGTGTGTGTGTGTGTTTTATCCAAACCCTTCATGCTGGTTTGAAATCCTGGAAACTGTAGTTCAGATGCCCTGGAAAAAAAAGAAAACTCAGGGCCTTAAATGCAAGAATTTTGCTCTGTGGCAGGGTTTATTTGTTTATTTAAAAGCATTTTTTTTTAAAAAAATCCTGCTTTTCAGTTAAAAATGCTCCTGCAGAAGGAAAGAACCAACCAATGAAACCAGTTAGTCTCTGCCTGCAGGCATAGCATCTGAAGAGACTCAAGTCAAAAAAAGAAACAAAGGGCTCGAGAGGAGGAAAAAAACACAGGTATCTCTTCTTGATGTTAAAAGTTCTCAGTCCAAAGCAACTTTTGTGAGGATTTTTGTGTAGTTATGATGCTTAAAAGAAAAGAAGTGGTGATCAATCACTCAATGGAGAAATAAAACAGGGACTGTCCATGCTTATATTTTTGTAAACTGATTAACAGGTTAGCAACATTGTGAGAATGTAAGCAAGAGCCTGAAGGGCTACACAGATTCATCTAATCAAGCATTCTGCATCCCACAGGGGCAAAACAAAGGAGCTTTATCTGCAAGAGATGAAATCAGCACTTGCCTTCAGCCAAAGATGCAAGTGGAATGTCCCCATCACAGTAGCAGCATGTGCTTATCTCCTCCATAAGTTTAGCCCATTCGCCTTAGAACCTTAAGGGCCAATTTCCAACAGGATCCCCAGATGTTTCCACTTACAAAGGCAGTACTTCTGAGTTTCTTTCCAGCTGAACTAGCTTTCAAGCTATTTCTGTGATCAGTTCAAAAAGGATGGGTGATTATTTTTAAAACCTAGATTGGCTAGTGCCAAAGTATCTAAATCAATGTTTCTCAATCTCAGCAACTTTGGCCACCAGAAATCTCCCACAAGCTCCTAGCTGGGTGATAATGCCTGCACATTTCATTGTTGCTGAGTCTAAGGAAGCACTGCTCTAAAGTCTAAGTAGGCAGCCAATGGTTTCCATAAGGTGCTGAACTATAGCTCCCAGTATCCCTTGCTTTAATTGTATGGTTGAGCGTTCTATCGGTCCCTGATGAAACAGCAATAATGAAATAGGACTCTTTATTATTGTTGTTATTCTGTTGTTCTTTTTCGCAAAGGACTTTACACTGTTAATATTCAATAGGATAGAGAAGGGAATTGTCTGTAGGCAGACAAAGGGGATATATTCTGTGTCCCAATACTTGAGTTAGTGTGTTGAAAGGTTATGGGGCTTGGGAATGATTTGGGATCCTATTAGCAGATTTGAGAGGGGCCTTATAGGTTTTATTAATGACCTCTTTTGCTCTCCTTATTCAATCACTTGGTGGAATTCATCAAGCATTTTGTCAGCATAGTGATACCTTTGTTGGGAGGTGGGTTTCCAGAAAACGTATGTTTTTGTTTATTTATTAGAATAAATTAGAATTAGAATTAAATAATTTAATAACCAGTTCTCTGCCCTAATGACTGGCTGGGCAGGTGTGGCTGAGTGGGCATGTGACTAGGTGGGCATGGCCAGGATGGGCATAACACAGGACTCGGGTGGTGCTAAGACAGGACTTCCATGAGACCCTTCCTCACTCTTATTATGCAGGTAATCCTCCAGTTACAAATGTAATAAAGTCTGCCAATTACATTTGTCACCTGGTGATTCATTTGATTGAATTACATTAAATGAGCGTGATCACTCCCTGCTTTCCCCAATGCATTTGTTAATCAAATGTGCAGGTCATGAAATGCACATGAGGCATCTCAGATTGAAGAACAGTATGTGGGGGGGATAGTGCTGGAGTAGACTATCCAAGGCCTCCCCCAATCCATTGAGACATCTCATGCTTCCCTGGGGTCCCCACAATTGCTTCCCCCACCTCATCCTGCCCCATTGAGTCTCCACAGACAGGTCCTACTTTGCTAGCATCTCATATTCTACTTATTGCTCCCCGCCCCATTTCACATGGATTACTTACTTTTTGAAGATCTCCAGAGGTCCAGAAGAGGCTGACCCACTGGCAGAGAAGCCCAAGTGTTTTATTCAGATGATGGTGAAGCTGTAAGAATGAGAAAACTAAGGAAAGCATTTCCATCAGCTTCTGAGTAAAAGACTTTTGCTTAGGGCTAGCTTCAGGGATTGAGGTTGCAACATCAGCCAATCAACAAGTAGCTTACTTCCTTTGTCTCATTGGGTTGAATGGGAAGCCCCTTGTTTATTGGCTGCCATGTCCCAATCCCTGAAGTTGCTCTTTCAAACTAGCCAGTCAGCAGCAAGCAGACAGGGCCCAAACTAAGCCTGCAGGCCCTCATGGCAGAGAAGCCGAACCCTTTTATTCAGATGGGGAAAGTCGTTTTCCTCACATCTCACATTCTTACAGCTTCACCAACTTCTGCATAATAGACTTTGGCTCCTCTGCCATGTGGGTCAGCCTCTTCGGCAGCTTTTCAAAAAGTAAGTACAGTAAAGCCATGGGAAATGGGGTGGGGAGAGCTGGATCAGGTCAAGAGAGCCTTCATTTCAGCTTGTAACAGGCCGGGGAGCCCAAGGGAGGCCTGAACAGGGCCTGGAAGGGCTGGATCAGGCCCACAGAGGCTCCATTTTGGCCTGTAACAGGCTGAGAGAGGTCTACACAGGCCCAAACAGGGCCCTAGCAAGCTTGGGAAGTGGCCAGGAGGTAAGACAAGCTTCCGGGTGAGGAAAGACGGAGAGGGAGGAGCAAGACTTCAGCTGGTTCAGTGAACTGAGCAAATGGTTAACAACTGGTTCTAATGAACCAGTCCGAACTGGCTGAATCCCACCAGTGCTTTCTCCCATTTCTCCATGTAACGGTACTTCTTAGTTGTGGAATTCTGGGAGTTGAAGTTCACCCACCTTAAACAAGACGGTGGTTGAGAAATGCTGTGCTTCAACAACAATCTTGTCAGATTAGAAAATTGACAAAAATAGAGATGACTAGCCCAAACTCATCCAGTTTACTCTCATTCATGTCTGAGAGTGAATTTAAACATGGATCTCTCTCGTTAGCAGTTTAATACCTTAACCAGGTATTAATTGTACTCATTTAATCCCTTTCCTTCTTTGAGTTGTCTCTTAGTTACCACTTCTCCTAATTTATTGTTCCAGGAGAAGACCCCAAATTGCATCCAGTAATATTTATGATTGCCCAAATAATCATACTGTGCTTTGTTTTACTTCAATTGGGTTGTTATGCTTTGGGCATTCAATTATAATAAATTCATTACAAATAATCAATATTTCAGTTGACTCCAGTGTTCCTTCAAATAACAAAAGTGGCCCCATTGGAACAGACATGAATGAAACAGAAGGCTAACCCCAAGATTAAGAAAAGGTAAATATTAAGCACCATTAAATGGCATGCAGAAAATATTTTAAAACTGTCTTTGATCATTGTTGCTAGGCAAATTATCTTTGTAGTTTGCTTACGATTTGCAGTGTTATCAGATGATAATGCCATCTGCAGGGTGTGGTTAAGTAAATGAAGACGGTGGCCACAGAAGTGTAAATGAAGCTTCATCTTTGTTTTATGTGCATTGCGTATAAAAGTCAAACAGGCCTTTAAAATAAAGAATACTTATAGCTGAGAATTGAAATGAAGTTGAAATCACAACACTGATGACATCACCTAATTTGGGTAATGAGACGTCCACAAGAAAAAAAACAAGTTCAGAGGGCACCAAACACCCATTAGACCTTTAAAATCACCATCACAGCTGTCATCTTGACCATGCTGTATGGTTACCCCCCAAATGTGATAATAGGAAATAGAACCCTTTACTAACTTTCTGTTCTTCTTGGCTGTTTTGCTCAAGGCCTCATGAGAATCTAAGCTTCACTCTCAAACCTCTCTGCACTTTTTGATAGCAATAATAATAAAAAAAGCACCTTTGCATGAGATGCAATATTTAAGAATAATTTTTTCTCCGAACATAGTTAGATCAGCATTTAATACACGTGGGAGATGTTTTTAACATCAGATAAAATGCCTCCCCAGAAAAATTAAATTTAACCACTAGCAGAAATTACACATAAGATGAACAATAAAAGGATCTTATAGTAACAGCACCCGGATGTTTAGAATACAGAAGAAGCCAGACTAGTTGAAAGAAAAGTTACTGCATCAAGCAAATATGCCAAGCTAAAATTTTAAACTACTTAGTGGAAAGTACCACTTACAGTAAGTCAAATCTACCCTAATATAACTAGCAGGTGGACATCCAATGGCTTGCCTTGAACATTCAACTATCACAGAAAATTCAAATTCAAAGCCCACATAGGCATATGCCTGCTTTTTAAGCCCTTTAGTAAACATATTTTAAGTTCAATTTAATAAATGAGAATTCTATAATCTTATTTCTGGACTGTAATTTATTTATTTCTGAGACAGTTATTTATTTATTTCTGAGACAGTGATCAAGATGATTTCCAAAGTGAAACATAGCAGAAGGTTCAGACGGTTGCTGTTAACAAAATATAATCAAACGCATTACAATATGTAGCAGGAGACTCATTAGAAGACAGCAAGCAAAATGATCAAAATAGCTGGAGTCTTCTTTCCCTTTTTCAACTGTCAGAAGCTGCCCTAAATGACTAGGAAGGTATGCCTGGATCTAATTAGCAAAATTTAAATTGAGATCCAGTTGGATATATAATTATTGTGATAAATAAAACAGCCTTTTTGGTCAAAGATATCTTACACTTCTCTTTCTATTGTGATTGGCGCTGTAGAAGTAAAACAAGTGTTTGTCTTTGATGCTCCTTTAATTGCAATCATTTAACCCCACAGCCAGGCAAAGTGCCAACATAACAAGCCATTGTAAACTCACAGGAAGAAAGCTCCATGCCATTCCAGTATGTCTTGGATACTTTATGTGAAGCAGCTCAAGCTCTGTTGCCAAGCTCCTTATTTATTTATTTTTTCCAAAAATAAAACAGTCTGCTTAATTTTAATATTTTCCAGCTTGCGCATCTAAATCCATCAAAAGGGATGTCACCGAATGAAAAATATTAATGAGATCTGTGCTAATTTGCAGCTTAAATAAGACGGCTTCCCTTATAAATTGGAGAGCTTCTGAACTGACCTCAAACAGCAGAGGAAAATCATCCCGTTTCAGCTGATTACTTAAGCAAATGTACTCTAGTTGCATTTGCCCAACAAATTTGAATTCCAATCATTTTGCATACAATTTCCAGCTATCTAATTGTCTGCTGGCCCTTCGGACTGATTATGCGACAGCCATGGCATTGCCATCGTCTCTCTTTTGAAGCACAAAAGAATGAAATGATTTTGTATGCAAACAGTTAAAACTCTCCAGTGTATTCCCATTTTCTCTGTGTTGATAAATTCACTTATGATGAGTGACAGTTGGAGGGTTTTGAGGGTCAGAATGGCGACTATTTCTGTGGCACTGATGGAAATGATAAACTAAATGCCAGAAGTGTCCCTGGTGCACTATATGATGAATTGTGTGAAATGTCAGGGCCTAGGCAGGATCTATTAATAACTAAATATGATTGTGTGTAATGAACAGATATTTTCATGTTGATTGAAGTATGATTTCTTTTGATCCTCCAGATGTTGCTGCTTAGAAATTCATACTGCTCTTTGGCTGCTAAATGCATAATGACCTTTTAAAACCTTTTTAACTTAAAAAAAAAGACCCTTAGTGTTTTAAACGTGGAAGTCAACCTGGTGAGCTTTTTTTTTTTTAATGCAGGTTTGAAGTTTCATTTTTCTTTCTTTTTCTTCCTTTTTTGTTTTTGTCTTCTGACCTTCTTCTTTTTGGTCCTTTTTATCCACTCTGTCCTCTCACCAACTATTGTGGGAGAAAATGGGTTGTATGTAGAAAGAAAGGGGAAAAAAAAGCAATAGTTAAACTCACATGTTTTGACGATTGATTTGTTAGGTGTTAATTTTTAATCTTCTGCATATCTGTAAGCCTTAGGCCTGAAAACAGTCTTAGTCCCTGAACTTTCCTTAAGCAGAAGGACAATGCCCAATTTAATATACCTATAAAAGCAGCGTGTTCTTTTTGTGACTTTTTCAGACAAACTTAACTTTTATTAAGATTTCCTGGACTTCTGAAAGCAAACAATGATTTGCAGTTTGTGCATTATCTAAATCATGCATAATTTGTGGGTAGCCAAAGATACCTTGAGTCTTATAGTAGATTGTGAGGGTTGTATCTGAAAAGTAAGCAAGTGATGACAAAACTATGCAACATACCTAAGAAAAAGGAAACAGCATTTTGAAAGGGCAGTTTTGGCTGCTATTTTGCTTTTTTTGACGAACCTTTGCAAACACCCCTGTATATTTAACTGTTTATGAAATATATATCTCATTACACAAAATATGCTGGGCTAACAACTGATCTCAAGGATTTGTGGATTATGAGCAAACTAGTTAAACAGGCAAAATGACCTGATCCATTATAAGTAAAATCAATAAATAAACTTCAGCTTTATTTATTTTTTAAAAAGAAACCCTTAGGAGGTTTGCCCATTAGGATGGGGCTGAGAGACAAATGTTGTTTCTATTACATTCTTTATTTCCCTGACTGCTACAAATATGGCTGTGGGGAAATTTAATAATAGTTAGAGAGTTACAGGAAATAATCCATGCTTAATTTCTTTCCACAAATGACATCCTTGCGGTTATAATTCGAGGCACAATCTTGTATGTTCTTTTAATTTCTTAGTGTTTTCAGTTTCCTCCATAAATGAGAAGAATATTTAGACCTGGGAGCAAACAAAAAAGCAGCGTCCTTTGATATCCTTTTTTTTCCTGACCATCTGAAGATTGAATTTAAGAAGGAGCCAGCATTTGCAAAGAGATGCAAGGATGTTTAGGTAATGGGTGGGGAGAGGGTTGAAGAAGATTAGCACCCAAGGTGTGTGTGATTTCAGGAGGCAATGATTTTTACTCTTGAGAGATGCCAAATGTGGGATTCAGCAACGAGTAAAAAAAAAGAGAGAGACTAAAATGGCAGATGTTTTCTTACAGGTGATCCTACATTGCTGTCATAACAAAAGCACAACTCTGAGATCTGGTTCCATTTCTGCATAAAAAGAAGACTATGCTAGGTTGTTCAGGACATTTAAAATGAAGAGGTGAAGATGACGCCCTCAATAGTCCTTTGTCCCATGGTGGTACTTCCTTGAAGCTTTCAGGCAGGGGCAAGCAAGAGAAAGAGATAAGCAGAATCCCTTGGCCTTCCGTTATGGCTCACCTAGACAGAGGCAGACATCAATAGAATCCTTTATGGCTGTGTTAAATCCCACAACAAATGGCCCTGCAATGGCCGGTGAGTCTGCACCCCACACTTCCCTGAAGGCAGTCACCTGCAGTCACACAAACAAAAGCCAGTAAGCAACAAAGCCAATTTCGCAAAGGCAAAGAGGAAGTCCAAAGAGAAGGTGCAAGCTCATGGGGCAAGAGCCAGAGTCAAGGTCCAAAGAAGGGCAAGGCAAGTCCATAAGGCCAAAGGCAGTCTGCAAGGCAAAGGCAAAGGCACAAACACAAGTCAAGGCTGAGTTTTTCCAAAGTCAGGGGAGCGTAAGCCAAAGCAAACAATTGTTCTGGACAAAGACAAACTTAAATCAGCCCACACCAGATGTTATTTGTAAGGCAGGGAGACCTTCTCCCGAGCAGCCTCTATTTAACTAGACAATTCATAAGAAAAGGTATCAAGAAACCAATGCGGGTATTTGATCCAGAATAAATTAATCTTTTGGGACTATTTGGGATAGATAAATGCCATGTTAATTTTTTTACGAATTGATAACAACACTTTATTAACAGAGGGTTTGGAAAGTCTAATCATGTCCTTTTCATGATTACTTCCTGTTAATTATTTTATCATTAATATAACATATAGATGAGAGTTTACAAATGGATTTACTAATTTTAAAAAATGGGAGGGGGGGGCTATTTCTCAAGGGGTGGGAACTTATATTGTAGTGATGTATTCAACATGAGGGGATAATGTGTGTTTGTGTGTGTGTATAAGGATTCTACTTTCAGAGAAAGAATAAGCTTCCTTAATGAGGGAACTTGAAGTCTGACAAAAAAAATTAATAAAGTGTTTGAATCTACATAAACACAATGAAAGAAACCATAAAAATTAATGTAAATATATACAAATCAGAAAATCAGCCAGAGAGGCAGTTGGTTTTTTAAAATCTGTCTTTACCATTGAACAATATTTTCCAACCATTCCCTCAACTTTAAATTCAATTTCCAGAATTCCCCAGCCAGCATGCTACATAGCTGTTCAATGAAATTGATTGGAAGCGCTTTTAAAGCGGACAAAAGGAAACACAGCGTCACTCAGTGTGTAATTAACCTGTGAAATTACCTTAAGTAGTCATGACCACTTAACTACCTTAAGAAGCAGCCATGGCCACTAATGTAATTGGCTTTCAAAAGGAATTGTGTGAATTCATGGAAGGTGTGTCTATTAAGGATATAGGTCTTGAAGATTTGATTTTTATCTGTCCCCTTGTTGGACAGCAGGCTTCCAAGTACAAGTTGAGGGCTGTCATTAAACCCTTCAGAGATTGCCAAATCTAAAGCACCTTTGATGAATGAGAGGTGTTCAGGGGGTGCCATAAAAAATCAAAATGGCAGCCAAGACTGTGATCAAAGCTCCATGTGTTTTTTATGTGCATTTTAAAAACCATATGCTGCAGAGAACCTGAAGAGAGAAATGCTTTATCAGACCCTGAAGTGAGCAAGGAATGGACTAGCAGATGGAAGTTCCTTTCAATTCTGATTTTGTAGTAATAGTCATCCTTCAATTTTCTCCCTCTTTTGGAGCTGTAATATGCTAGGATGAGTTACCAAAAATGTAAAGAAAAGACATCGTTGCTGGAGGATGATTGGGTAATGAAATAAATTTAAAAGATAAATATAAGGGAGGCAAAAAGAAAAAAGCATCACAAATAGGATTGGTATACAATAGCTAGATATAACTTTCCAGTTGATTTTTATTTATTGTATATATAATTCTTCTATAAAATTATATATATATATCCCAAAATAAAACTTAAGGTAGTATTTATCAAAATTACTGCTGATCAGTTCTCTAAATTTTAAGAAATAAAAGCTCGTGAAATATATAACACATCCATATAAAGTAAAACAACAGCACCCATTAGAGTAAAACTTAGTTTAGCAGTAATGCATCTTATACTTCTAGTCACTTAATGAACGTCATATAAATTTAAGAAACATAAATCAATATACTTAAAACTCGTTTGAATATAAATGCTTTATTTAGGAGAAGGACAAAAAAAAGTTAGGTAACCTGATGTCCTTGGGTAATGGCATTTCAGCTCCTAATATTTGAGAAGGCTTTTTCTCATATCTCCACCAGAAATGAAGCAAAGGTTAGGTGGTTAAGGGACTGATGTGGCAAATTCCAAACTGAGTAGGCTTCTACTAGACAATATTTCAAATGGCCTCAGGTGGAGTATATGCAGGTAATCCTTAATTTATTATCACAATTGGGACCAGAACCTCTGCTGCTAAGCAAGTCAGTCATTAATAGAGAAGTGCTCAATTTTATGACCTTTTTTTGCTGTGGTTGTTAAGTGAATTACACAGTTGTTAAGCAATTTGGTTTTCCCCATTGACTTTGCTTGTTGAAAATCGGTGAGGAAGACAGCAAATGGCGACCATGTGACAACCAGGTTGCTGCGACTGTCCTAAATTCATGCCAGTTGCTAAGTGCCTGAATGTGATGATGTAACTGTGTGAGGAAGCTGTCATAGGTATGAGGACTGGTTGTAAATCTTTTCTTTTCCAGTGCTTTTGTAACTTGGAACAGCTGCTAAACAGTGAATGGTTGTTTATACTTTTCTATTGTTCTTGTTTAGAAATGAACATTAGCAGGCAGTGAAAGTAGTGCAGAAAAGGAGTTTGTCCAATTTCCTTTTACTGGTCTTAATGAACAACTCACCTTTAGCATTCAGACCACTGGAGTTTGCAAACACTTTTGAAGATCCTCTCATGCAGGATATTCCGCAGAAGTCCAATTTTCTCCAGTCAGTCCCTTCTGGGGATGTTGGGTGAGCAGGTTTCACATATTCCTAACCAGTTGATAGCAGACTGGAGAAAGATAAAGAAGTGCCCTTTTCCAAAGGGTTATACTTTAATTTTCCTGTGGACATTGTGGAAACAGGCGTTTAACTTTTCTAGCTCTAGAGCAGGGGTGTCAAACTGACAGCCCACAGGCTGGATGTGTCACGCACAGGCCACGCCTACCCCAGTTCCATGAAGGGGGAAAACATCACAAAACGTCATGTGATGGGAGTGTGATGCCATGAGTTTGACGTCCATGCTCTACAGCAATTCATTGCATATTATCAGCTCCTCAGAAAGTGAGGTCAAAGAAAAAGATGTTTTGCAGAAATAAAAAGATACAGGAAGCTATATCGAATGATGGTATAGATTTACCCATATTTTCTGTCCTTGCTATTTATCTCATGCTTCTACTTTATTTGTCTTGTTATGTCTTAGTTTTTTTTTTTCTATATTTTGTATAACAATGCTTAACCCAACAGGGAATAGCACTATGGCTGTATAATATACACACACAAAAACTGTATACAGAATGTATGATGGATCTCTCTATTTCTATTTATCTATCACTACAGTATGTGTATGAATGTATGTATGTATGTATGTATGTATGTATGTATGTATATGTATATGCATATACATTACACACACACACACAAACACAAAGACACATGTATGTATATTACACATACAATGTTACATATTATATATAATTGTGCTAAGTAAGATAGTGCAATCTGTATACACTATAAAACAGGCTTTCTTCAAATATTTTTCTTCTCTTCCGTTATTCTCTAATACAGCTTGATTAAACAAAGCACCTCATTTTTTCTAATATAAACAACAAGTATCTAGCAACAGTACTTTTTAATCAGCAGCTTATTAAAAGTACTTTTTAATTAGCAACTTTCCGCCTTGTTTATGAAGACAGACATATTTATTAATAGTGCCTTCACCAGTGCTTCAGGGTGGCATGAAAAACATTAACTGCCGAATGCAGGTTTCTATTGCCAAAGGAGTTGTAGAAGGTGGCAGAGGTCATCCCTGACGGACGTCAGACCTGACATATTACTAATTCCATTGGTTTGGGCTTTCTTGCCAGATATTTGTGCTCACCTTTGTTTAATCAAGAGAGATGGATTGTGTCAGTTAAGGAGCTACTTGTTAAAAGTCTTCCTTGTGCAACCTTTAGCTGCAACTGCCAAGTCACTTAGAGGCACCATTTGACTCTGTTCTCCAAACCCTGTCAGAACATTGCTACTCCGGGTAGAATCCTCATAATTTAGACCCAATGCAAGCAATCTGGAGATGCAGCTTGGTGTAGCGGTTAAGGCATCAGGCTAGAAATTGGAAGATGGTGGGTTATAGACCTACTTTGGGCAAAAAGCCAGCCAGTCCCTCTCAGCCCTTGGAAGTAGGCAATAGCAAACCACATCTGAAGACTTGCCAAGAAAACTGCAAAGATTTGCCTAGACAATTGCAAGGAGTCATAACTCACTTGAAGGCCACGGATATGCACACACAAGCAATCTGAGATGCTGATATGTTTAACTATTATAATAGACCTCCATACATTTTCTATTTAGGCCTCAACTCCAACCGTTTCTTCTTCCCAGAATACAGGAAATTGATCTGTGTTTCACCTGTGCTGCGTATTTGACTGGCTGCTATTCTCCAAACCAGATTGTTTTTCAACTGTATGTGAAGATGCTGGATTTCTTCATTTTGGGTTCTTAATATTAGGGCTGGTAGGCTTTTCCCAAGCCAAGGAGTCAATGGTGAGATTTGACTGGGCTTCTAGTCTACATATAAACATTTGTGCCATTGCAGTCAAACAAAGAAAATGATGAAAATTATTGATACATCCTGATGGGAAGATTGAGCTGTTTATCCATCAGCTAGACTAGAGCCTGGCTTTATCTGCTATTCCTTTTGCCCACAGAAGGGTCTGGCTTTGGGGATATATATTCCACTGCATGAAATCAAATCCTCAGTATCACATCCTTTCTGCATGGATTGAACTTCTAAATGCCCACACTTCCAGATAGGAGGGAAAAAAAATAGATGACCAGCTTTCTCTGCCCATGTGAGGATCCTTGCGTGTGGTGTTGGTGTCAGTTCAAGAGTAGAGTGAGATATGTCTCCACTCCTGCTAGATGAGGAAAACAATTGAAGTAGTAGATGGGATTTGGTTGGCTATTTTAGCAAAATGAGGACTGGCAATCCTCTGTAAGAGACATGACTAAGCAAAATATTAAGGCTGGATATCTGACTCCTGCAGAGTTCCATTCCTGCCATACATTAGGCATGGATGAACAAGCCAGCTTTCATTATCAGTTCCATCTCTCATGCTGGCTTTTGTGGTATAATAAAGAATTAGCTTTAGCAAATTAGATGAGAGAGGGAGAATTTAGAAATGACACCCCTGATGATTGATGATACTAATAAGCTGTATGCTAAGGAGATTCCCCTCGCCACCCCCTCCTACTTTCAAATAACCTTTCTGTACATAGCAAAGAGCATGAGCATTTGGGTATAAAATGAATACTGAAGTTGAATGAGCAGTGGTGGGAACAGAAAGTGAAATACTCTTTGGCATTTATTTCTGGGCTTTATTTTGCAGAATGATCTTGAAATAGTTTCTTTATTAAAATATTTATGTTACAGCGATTTTTTTTCCAATTCTGTAACAAATTCTATTGAGTCAATGAGATTAGGCCACCTTGATACAGATTCTGTTTTGTTGCAGAATCTTTCCTGTGTTTTTCATTCCATCTTTTTACTCTGTCTCTTGTGATTATTCAGTGCTTAAGTGCATTGAATGATGATCAACCTATGGGATTTTGCAGGGTTTTTCACTTTCCCCAACTGATTATGTGATTAACCAAAAAGAGACAGGATCCTTTCAGCCAATACTGCAAGAGCTAGTTCTAGCTGGATCAAAAGGAAACAGCCTAAAAACAGATGTTATTAAAATAACAAAGGGCAATAGCAGTTTTTCTTCATGCTCTAATCTGTGAGCCTTGAAGCCTATTTATTGTCTTCTCCAGACAAGAGAACGTAGCAAAAGAATTCAACTTTGGATTCACTATAAATGGTGCTTACCTTTAATATCAAGCAGCCACAAATTTCATAATCCTTGCAATACGCTTGCTTCTCAATGTTGTTGAATCATTGGCCCTTCACTTCTAGTTCTAATATATCAGCAAAGAGAGTCCTGACAATCTCTGATTCCCATTGTGTTAATATTCATTTTTTCTTCCTTCAATTGCATGGAAAAAACAGGGGGGAAAATACTGAGGAATATTTATGCTAGAGCAATGCTTTGGATCTATTTTGCTTGCTCTAACATCCTTTGGCTGGATTGTGATGAAAGTAGATTCCCAGTTCGCCCTTCAGATCTAGATCTCTGCATAACCCTATGGGCTTTCTCTGCACTGCTTCCTTTTTTTTGTCCTTGGAGTCTGATCTTCATGTCTAATCTCTCTCTCTCTCTCTCTCTCTCTCTCTCTCTCATACACACACACACACACCCCTCTATCTATCTATCTATCTATCTATCTATCTATCTATCTATCTATCTATCTATCTATCTACCTACCTATCTATCTTTGTGCATTCTGCTTAAATAAGAGTCGTTCTGATCCTCCTGTGGCCCAGGTTTTTTTTCCAGTCAAGAAGACTGTGCTGGCAAAAAGGAGGACGTGGAAGGAACATGCTGGGATTTTTTTTTTTTAAAGGATAACTCTAGTGCTTTAAACATTTGTGTTTATGATATAAATTTAGATCTGAGTAAACTTCACACAGCATTAATGATACTCATCAAAAAGATTTGTGATATTCTTGGTTGACATTTTGTGTTTAGGACAGATGCTTGACTCAACATGTATCTGACTAGCATCAGTTATGAAAGTCCACATATCCCTGAATCTTTTATGATTTTGGTTTAAAATATCTTATATGTGAAATAATCTAGCGATACAGTGGGAATAAGTATGGTTTGCCAGTACAGAAAGAAATGGAATGATATCAGAATGGTATTAGTGTAAATTAGATCCAGTTTAAACTTAGTTTCTTTTCCCTGACTTCCTACCTTTAATTTTTTTGTTAATTATTTTTATTTCTTTTCTACATTCTTACCCTCCCTCCAAAACGAATAGCATAATATACATACTCAAGCAAAACTGAATTATATCAAGATTGAGGGGAGATTGTGAGAGATCTGCCATTATTATGGTTCTTAGTTGAGATGCAACTTTTACAACAATGTTCAAACTGAGCCTTTTCTATTACTTTTCACTTTGAATGAAACTCAAGTAGCACTTCTTGTTTTAAATTTGTGGCTTTTAAGACTCCAAGTCTTCATTCCATATATTGTTTCCCTCTACTTCTCTGCTTTGCTTTGCTGTGTGTAACCATCTATTCACTGCACTAGTAATGAATAAAACAGCTGAGCCACCACAGAAGCACATTGATGTTCCAAAGTTTCTGCCTCCCAAATGTATTACTTATTTTTCATAGAACATTCATTGGCCACTTGGATCCAGTGGGAATAATGACTGAGAAAATCAGGGACCCTGAAGGATTAAAGGGAAAGGCAGTAAACCAAGACAGAGTAATGGGACAATGCAATTATTTTTTCCCCCTGAATTGGGTGTTTTAATCTTGACTTTGGTCTGTAACTAACTGAATGATGCTTGGGAGCAACAATAACAGATGGCTACTTTACTGCTGGTTTTATCAGCTGAACCAATAACACACTCTGCGTGAGTTGAAAACACATACCACATCCAATTCCTTAGTGCTATAATCCTAAAATGAGCTAGTTCATGAAGGTTGTAATCCCATTATTGTCTTTAAAAGGAGAGATGAATGGGAGCCACCATCAAGGATTTTTGGCACTTGGATCTTCCAATAAAACTGGTGCTTCATCAAAGTTGTAATAATTCTAAGCTGTTATGAATGCAAAATCTTGAAAAGAAGTCCAGGTAGTTTGCCATAAGTGGTTGACAGAGTGGTGACCCAGGAAGTTTAAGATAGAGAAGGCGAATGGAGAATTTTTACTTAATTTACTTAACAACTATGACAAAAATGTCATAACATTGGGCACTGCCTTGCTTAGCAACAAAACGCCTGATTCCAATGGTGTTGAAGGCTACCTATAAATGTCCTCCTTTCCTAATTTTTTACCTCTGTTATTGGAGATAGATATTTCTGACTTGGGGAAATTTCAGGAAGGCTCAACACACAATTGAATTATGATTCCTCAAGTCTCAGTGATAGTCATCCTCTACTTTTCAATTCAGGGATTCCATCATTGGCTAATAACCTTTACAGCACAATCACTTCCCTTCACTCCAAAACTGCCAAAACTGTTTCCAGATATACAGAGTGACATCCTGGGCATAAAACTGTTGAGAACAAATTGAAATTAATTTAGACACTGTTGTAATTACTTGTTCTTGCTAGCCTTTGTATCTTTCTCTTTGTTTAATGAACAAATGGTAAACTTACTTATGCAAAAAGGAGTTATTATATATGACAGTCCTATCAAAATACTGAGTACAAATTTTGTATACTGTAAGGACATTATACATTATAAGCGTCCTGTCTAAATTACTTCAGGAGAGCACGAAGTATGGATTTAAACGTAGATTTCCTTGAAACCAATATATTAATCAGCCTTGTTTGCTCAAGGGAGCATATCCCTTATTACTGACAGTGGTGAGATTCAAAATTTTTTACTACCGGTTCTGTGGGCATGGTTTGGTGGGTGTGGCCGGGGAAGGATACTGCAAAATCCCCATTCCCTCTCCACTCCTGGGAGAAGGTTACTGCAAAATCCCATTCCCTCCTGAACCCACTAACTTGCTTTCCAGCTCCGTTTTCAACAAAAGAAGAGCCAGACAATCAGCTGGGACTCAATGGGAGGCAGAGAATAGATGGGAGCGGGGCCAGTGAGAGGTTGTATTTGCTGGTTCTCCGAACTACTCAAAATTTCTTCTACCGGTTCTCCAGAACTGGCCAGAACCTGCTGGATACCACCTCTGTTACTGGAATTTTGTGTATCAGCCAACTGAAATTATCCATCTCTCACTCTTATTTCATCTGATACTATCTGCACATGTATTGTTTTGCAACCATGCAATGATCGAACACCATTTGTGCAATACCCCATTTTAAGGAGGTGGAGCAGTTGTTGCAATGTTCAAGGGTGCCCTGTGTTTCAGCGAATGAGCTTTGGCTCTCTTTTTGCTGGCTGTTTTGTATTAAGCTCCTGGAATACATGAGTATGGTGGTAAAAAAATTTTTCTCTTGTCTCTTATATATTTATTTCAAGTATACTTCACACTTTAATGACAGATGTTGTTTCTTTCCTGTGCTTTGAGGGTGCAATGAACCCAGAAAAGGCTTCTCTGTGGCTTCCAGAAGTCAAAAGCTTTTGAGCTGTCAGTCTGAACCAGCTTTTCATTAATTCTCATTTGACGTGGTGTCTGGGGTCCAGCTTCTGTCTTCGTTGCAGTAAGAGCTCACAGCAGGCAGGAACATCTTAATCGATTGGCAATATGGACACCAAGACAGTGTTAATTGGTTAGAACACTTCAAGCAGCCAGCAGGATTGACCTGATCAGTAGACACAGAGGAATTGATGAATTAAAGTGAGGAGACAAGGAGGAGAATTAAATGTCCAATCCTCCAGATAAGAGGAGGATGAAGAAATTGAGGTAGGAGACCACAAGCAGAGGAATAGCAGTCATATTCTACAATATATAGGTACCAAAAGCATCTTGCACTCAAGATGAAGTTCCTTGGATATCTAGGGGACTCTTAAGTTTTGCAAAGAAGTCAAGCCCCAGATATGGTATAAGGCCACTGGGATGAATCTACTCTAATACAGAAATGGTACTATGCATCGTAGGTGCAAATAAGAATCAGAAATTAATTTATTTGTCAAAGTTTTAAAACTGCCCATCTACCTTTACTCTGGGACAATATACCAGTAAAAAATATTAAAACATACAAAGAGCGTAAGGATGGATTAAAGATAATATTAGTTCATTAAAAAGTGGAGGGAGGGCTTTCAGGGTGCTAGCAAACTGTATGTCTGCCTGCTCTTCTGTAAGCCGCAAACAAGGCCTCAGAGCCATGTTTTTACACCTTTCTGAGGCCAGGAGGGTGCTGCCCATCTCATCTCTAGGAGAATGTTCACAGGAATATATTTGTATATTAAGATAAAACATAGAATCATAGGACTGGAAGGGATCTCAGATGACTTCTAATCCCCACCATGCCCAAGGCAAAAAATTCATACCATCTGGTCCAATGGTTGTTCAGTCTATTCTTAAAAGCCTCCCGAGATGGTGCACCTAGAATTCCAGGAGGCAAGCTATTTCATTAACTAATTGTTCTTATTGTCAGGAAATTTTTCCTTAGTTCCAACTTTGACAAGTTTCCTCTCACTGCTTCTTGTCCTACCCTTAGGTGCTTTGGAGAATAGTTGACTCTCCTCTTCTCTGGGAGAGCACTTCAACTATTGGCAGATTGCTATTGAGGCAGCTCTAGTTCTTCTCATCATAAGACTAGACATACCTAGTTCATCACACAATTTAGCCTCCAGACTTTTTATTATCTTTGTAGCTCTTCACTTTCAAGAGTCTTAGCATCTTTCTTGCATCATGGTGTCCAGAACTGAATGAAGTATTCCAAGTGTGGCCTCACTAGTGCAATATAAAGCAGTATTATTACTTTTCATGCTCTTGATGCTATCCCTCTGGTGACACAGTCTAGGATTGCATTGACTTTTCTGCAGATGCAAGACACTGCTGGCTCGTACTTTAACATAATACAGGGCATCTTTAAATATAATATATGTTTAAATTGTCAGGATTCCGGCAGTTACCCCCATTTAAATCATGAGTCTCGAGACAAACTTCCAAAACTTCAGAAGGATTTATTGGGAGTTAAAATGTCCGGCACTGCCTGGGTGTAGCTGACTCCGAGACACATAATTCATTATCACCCTTGACCCTGGTTTCCCCCCACTCCCTGGGTGTATCGTAATTCATATTCTCCAATGGGACACATCCATAGCCAAGAGTCATCAATCATGCTCTTCGGTTAGAATTTTGCATGGCAGAAACTTCAGTCACCTAGTTACTATCTTTTACTATCTTTGAAAACTATTTATGGAAAACACTTTCAGTTTGCAAGCTGCCGCACTGCTCTCCCCTCCCTTTCTGTTGGCAACTCTAAAAAGACCATAAAAATATTTTATGAGTTGACATAAATATAAATATAGTAAAACGCTGTGTTGGTGCAGTGGTTAGGATGCAGTATTGCAGACTGACTCTGCATTCCACTGCCAGGAATTTGTGACAAGATTCAAGATTGACTCAGCCTTACATATTTCCAGGTCACTAAAATGAGGACTCAAATTGCTGGAGACAATATACTGACTCTGTGAACTGCTTAGAGAGGGCTGTAAAGCACTATGAAGTGGTATAGAATGTTATTGCTATTGCTATAGTAATGCTTTCTGCGTACTTGAGGAAGCTCCCCAGATATATAGAAATATATAGATTTGAAGATTGCATGCATTACAGGATTTTGAGTGTCAGTTACAGAAGAAAAATGAGCTACTTTGATCTAATGGTAAAGGCACCAGGCAAGAAACAGGTGACCATGAGTTCAAATCTAGCCTTAGCCATGAAAGCCAACTGACTGATTTTGGACCAGTCTATCTGTCTCAGCCCAATTTCACTTCACAGAGTTGTTGCTATGGAGGAAACAGGAAGAAGGTGTGGTGGATATATTCCAGAGGTGGTATTCAGCAAATTTTGAGTAGTTTGGAGAACTGGCAAATACCACCTCTGACTGACCCCCCCACCCTTGACCTGCCTCCTGAGTCTCAGCTGATCAACTGGGTCTTTTGTTGTCCAGCAGGTTAGTGGGGTGGGAATAGGAATTTTGCAGTATCCTTCCCCTGCCACGCCCACCAAGCCACGCTACACGCACCAAGCCATACCACCAAGCCATGCCCACCGAACCGGGAGTAAAAGAAATTGAATACAACCACTGACCCATAGATATCTTGACCTAATGTATGAATTATTTATTAAGATATTCCAGAACATATTCTTTAATCTTTACAGTATTGCAGGATTGTTTGTTGCTTTGCTGCAACAGAATCGCCACTCCACTGGTTTTTATTCTATGTTGCAGTAATATAACAGCACTCTGAAGAATCAGTGGGAAGGGATTGGAGATTTTACAGTATTCTTTCCCTGCCATGCCCACCAAGCCACGCCCACAGAACCGGTAGTAAAAAAATTTGAATCCTACCACTGATATGTTTATTCCCTTGAGGGTTGTTTTTTTTTTTTTGTAAAAATAATAAAAGTGGGATATGAATAAACAAATAAATAAAATAAATTCCAAGAAAGGGAATTGGCTTTCTAAGTATTTGATGGAGAATGCTAGTCTTGCAAGGATACAATCTAAGCAGGAATTGACCATAACATATTACTGTAGATCTTACTTCTCTTGACTAGCCACTATTGATAGACCTGGCTTAATCTGAGCTCATTTGAAGACATTCTAACACAGTTGTCAATCTAATATAAAAGACTGATGTACAGTTTGGTGTCATTGTTAATACTTGTTAGTTTAAATAAAATTCCTGTCTTATGCACATTAAGTAAATTTCTTTGAGCATAGCATGAATTCCTTTCAAATAAATATTACAAAAGTAGACTGTAAATTATTTTATTTGTAAGTTCTGTTTAACATTTTATTTATGTATTTTTGTCGAGCATACGCCAAAACTGAGTTAAAATGTCCTTAAACTGAACATAAACAAATTTAAATATATTTTGTACATTATGAATCATACATTAGACCCTTTTTCAATATGATGGTTTCCATATCTATTAACAATTCCTGTAATTCCAAGTCCGCACAGTTAGTGCCTGATGACAGAATTTTACTAAAGGTTTAGTCTAGTTTTGTATCTCTTTATGTTTAAATTGGATAACTTCCTTAATAGATCACTACTTATTAGTAGATACTGGCAATGCTATGAAAATAATACAGTATATCCTTATTTCAACAAAGTATTTGACAATTAATCCATGACATTCTGGTTAGTAAGCTTTCTATAAATAGGGACTACAATATTTGGTGGATCTAGAGCAAGTGTGAAAACAGCTCTTCATAAAACTAATGAGAAACTAAATTGATATCATAAAGTTTTATCTTGAGATTAGCATTCTTCAAAAGTCTCCATTAGTAACTTTGGTAAAATATTGAATGGAAATTTTTTAGATTTGCAGATAATATAAAATTTACTGTGATATACTTCAAAATATCCACAAATCAGACAAGATATTCAAATTTCAGGATTTGGAACTGGGCTCAGAATAAAAACATAATCTTATAGAAATAATTTAAAAATCCTCTACTTTGGAGAAATAAATCAAACAACATAAACTTTGTGGGATATCTGCCTATGTGTGGAAAAGATCTTTGAACAGTACTTGATCAGAAACTAAATGAATCAACGTTATGCCATGTCTTCCAGAGAAATAAATTCTATTTTTTATGTTGCCTCAAGAGATGTTTCCAAACCATGGGAGGATAGAATAATTTCATTCTATTTTCTTTTAGTTAGAAAGCATTTTGTCTGCTGCACGGCCATCAAACTCACGGCCCGCGGTCCAGTGGTGGGATTCAAATTTTTTTACTACCGGTTCTGTGGGTGTGGCTTGGTGGGCATGTCGTGGCTTGGTGGGCTTGGGTTGGTGGGCATGGCCGGGGAAGGATACTGTAAAATCCCCATTCCCTCCCCACTCCTGGGGGAAGGGTACTGCAAAATCTCATTCCCTCCCCACCCTACTAACCTCCTTTCCAGCTCCGTTTTCCTGTGCAGTCCAGCAAAAGAAGACCCAGCTGATCAGCTGGGACTTGGGAGGCAGAGAATAGATGGGGACGGGGCCAGTCAGAAGTGGTATTTGCGAGTTCTCTGAACTATTCAAAATTTCTGCTACCGATTTTCCAGAACTAGTCAGAACCTGCTGAATACACCTCTGCAGTCCAGATGCACCATGCACTGGCCACACCCATGCCCGGTTTAGCAATTGGGGAAAAAGTCCCGGTACATCACTTGATGCTGTGGCTTTGACACCCCTGGTGTATTGTGTCCATTTCTGGGCAATGTATGGTCTAAGCTAGAACAGGGGCAAAGATAGGTAATAAAATTAATTGGGAGACTGGAAAGTCAAATTCCACAAGAATAGATCAATAGGATGGGATATGTTTGGTTATGTGGGTGGGGAAAGGAAAGACAGAGGAAGGTTATACAGGTAGATTTCAACTTACAACCCTTGTTTAATGACCAAAGTTACAATAACACTGGAAAAGGTGACTTTCCTTGTATTTTTGAATATTAGAGCATCCTCCCAGTCAAGTGATAAAAATTTGATCACTTGATTATCGGCATGTATTTACAATGCTTGCAGCAACCTATGATCACCATTTGATACCTACCCAACTGGCTTCTGACAAGCGAAGTCAATGAGGAAAGCTGGATTTGCTTAACAAGTACTTAGCGTTCACTTAACCACTATAGTGTTTCCTTAATAATTATGGCAAAAAAGATCCTAAAATTGTGTGTGACTTTATTTATTAAAGTGGTTGTTAAGAAAGTCATGTACAATTTTAATGTTATTTAATGTTACAGGTGATGCAACCAAAATTAAGGTCAGAATTTCCATTACAGGACTGGATCTGTAACAGGACTTTTCTAAAAAGGATTTTTTGTGTAGATGAAAGCCATTCTTTATCATTCTTGAATATGGAATACTGAGTATGAATGAAAGTTTGATACTGGATCTCATTACTTGCTGGATATATCAAAGCAGAAGTTGAAAATATATTTATTAGGAATGATTAAGTGTGAATTCTTGCTCTGAGCACAGTGAGCTAAATTGCTCCAAATTACCTCTTTCAATTGTGATCTACAAATATTGTGATCCTACAACTTTGTGCTCAGGAAAACATATTTCTGAGCAATACAGGTATCTATATTCTACCATATAGTATTTTTATTTCCAGAGTAAGTGTGCATTGTGGTTTTTGATTCTACCCAATTTCACAAATGTATTGTTCAAACCAATACAACTAAAATGTACTTGCTTATATTTTCCATCATGCAGAGCTTTGGGTGAGGGGGGAAGAGAGAATGGCTTAAGAGTATTTCACAGGGGCTTTGAAATGGCAACACCAGATGTACCATTCAAACGTTGTGAAAACTGGGCCTATAGTGTGTTTCTTCAAGTGCTCTTTACCATCTGTTCTATCGTGTACAGAATTGCAGTCCTTTCTGTTTTCAGCAGGCTGCTTTCATAATATTTAAAGCTTATGCTACAATATATTGGGATTTTTGCCTAAAAACTAAAGCAAAAGAATTTTTTTGCCTAGAAATAAAAAAAAAAAGAAAATATTTAAGCAAGAGTCAAAATACAGGTCATCTCTGCCAAGCTTAGATAATTCAAACTGCCTTCAGATAATAAAGTTCTCTTTGGTCTTTATTTCAAAGATTTACCGATGAAAGACCATGAATTTTGGTGGCCAAAAAGTATTCAATAGCAGTGGCTTCTTTAGTTTATGAATGTGTCACAAATCATCTGGAAGTAAACAGAAATCTGGATGAATAATAAAATTGTATTATATGACAAGGAATAGTTGAAACTAACCTATTATTCATCACAATAAGGGTATTTAAATTGACTTAAAGATTAACTGATGTGCAAAAATATATTCAAAAATCTCCCAAAGTATTCCTGTTAAGATGAAAAATCATGAAATGTGAGTTACTTACTTCTACTAGTTCCCGTAGTTTCCTTGCCTGGTTTAGGGAGGGGGGAAAAGTCGTGATATGTCACATGATGCCACGAGTTTGACATCCCTGTTCTAGCCTGATGTCTTAAACCACCACACTGCACTTGTTCAAATGTGATTTAGGTACATACAATTCTGAATCAGGTTACGACAGTCTCATCTGCATGAACTTGGAAATTTTGGGGTGGAAATATGTGATTTGAATATTCATATTTCCATTTTCCTTTTCATAAAAGAATTTTCTTCTCTGGGCTTGGCAAATGGTCTATGGGACTACTTTGTGCAATGCTCCAAGATTTTCCCTAGCTGTCTGTGTGGTTATACTCATAAAGATGGAGTTGACCTGAGAAGACCATTGGAACAATCACACCAAGGGAAAAAAAGCTTCCTTACTACTCTGTACAAAGATGCCTTATTATGTCAATATGTTTCAAATGCCTTCTACAAGCTTATTCTGCGGTCTGCACAAAATTTACAGAACAGTGGAAAAAGTTTCTAAAGTAAATAACACCTTGCTGTACATTAATCATGTTGTCTCTTCAATAGTCATCTATTATCACTTGACCTTTCATCAGTGGATATATCTCTGTTTGTTTGGTGGTCCTTTAAAAAGGATTTGTTCTTTCATTCTGTTTGTTATAGATGTCTTTGTAATTTGATTAATCAATTAATACTCGTCTCTAGGTTTAAAAGAACTTGTCATCCAGCAAAACTACAAAGACTGTTCCTAGATGATCATTTTGCTGCCAACTTCCTATTGTTATAACACTCAAATCCAAAGCTTATGATGCCTGTCTTATTAAATAATCTGATTATTTAACAGGGGGCCTGTTCACTTGCAAATTGTTTCTTGGTTACATTTCTGCCTAGGGAGTTCTGCTTCATGTTTTCCAATATCATGAAAGTTTTTCTTCCACTTGTCAGTTTTTGCTGTTAGACTTGGTTGCTGCAGCCTTCTTCCTTCCATGCCAAAATTTCAAAATGATTGAGTTTACCTAACCTTTGTAAGCGTCCAGTTCCAAATGGTGATTCTTTTAAGCTAAGTTCTTTATTATTTCCACACCTATAGACAGAATCTTGCCAGACTAAGCACTCTACTATCTGTATATACCAGATACTCTGGGAAGTGTTATTGTCTTCATCCTCTTTCTTCACACAAAGTATCTCTATTGCATTGCCTCTTACTCCTCTGGAATGCAACCCTCCATTCTAGGACTCCATCCTACTATATTCCATCACTGTAAGAGGAAAATAGGTATCAGTCTGAGCTCCATTCAAAACCCAAGAAAGAAATACTTCAACTCCATAGATTAGAGTAAAGGAACTTTTATTGAATTTTAAAGTGGTAGCTACAGGTAGAATTCTGAATCTAAGAAATTAGGCAGGCAGATCACATATACAAAGGGGTGGAATTGATCCCACCCCCCAAAGTCCAAGATCTTCCTCCAATAAAAAGTTCTGAATGTGATCATTTGGGCATCTGCAGGTGGTGATGAGGCTTCTGTCCGTTGACCTTGACATATTTTGATAAAATTTAGCAGTTGCGCAGTAGAAAGACAGTTGAGCAAGGAAATAGAAACTTAAGAATAAGAATTCTATACTCCCCCTCCTCCTTCTCATTTACAGCACAGGAATGTAACACCTCCAGCTCTCTTCCCTTCCAATCCCCCCCCCCCCCCCCCGTTTCTAATGACGAAAGCCGAAAGATGCAGAGCAGTGAGAAAAGATATAGAAGAGATCTTGAAGGCTGACAATAGGTATTGATTAAAGGGCACTGGGAAAATGAGACATATTACATTTTTATGAATTTTATTTGCAAGAATATATACATATTTATGGTATTTGAAACATGCAAAATAGAGCAGAAGGGTGATATATTCACCACATTTGTCTGATGGGGTACCTAAATATTTTTGAGTAAGAGATCACCTTTGATTTTTCTTGATCATTCTTCTCGTATTCTGAAAGAGCCATTCTGGAAACTGCAGAAACTTGGATTTTGTGTATTCATGCCAGCCTTTTGTGATCTGTTCAGTTTTGAACAATGCATAATTAAATGGGTGTTAATTTGAATGATTTGTAAATTATACTTCTAACATCTTGGATCCCAATGAATACAGTTCCATTTTCAAACTGATATTTCTGCAGCCAGATTAGTTCTATAACACTACAACCAAGTTGTCCAGCTGTATATTTTTTGGACTGTTCTCCTTGGTCCCTCTGGAAATGATGAAATTTATGGATCGCCTGTCTGAATTAAGACAATTATTAAATTCCTCATTGTTGCATGATTCATAACAATATCCTATTTCATTTCTTCTTCCTACTTTTTTATTTGAATATATTGTTGTGCAAGAAATGATTGTGTTACATTTGTAGCCATCTTCTCTGTTTAAATATATATGTATTTAGTTCGTTAGTTGCTAGGAATCCATTCAAAATACATTTATTTTGTGCATCAGTGACTTTGGCAACATGATTTGGTGACATATAAAAGTGCTCAACAAATGAAGATGATCTACCTTAATGTAGTTAAAAAGAGGGCCAGAGCAAATGTTCCAGAAACAACTATATGAATGGTTAGAAAAATTCAGTACCTCCCATAGTGAAGAAAATAAAGATATTAAGAGGCAAATTTAAATCTATCATGATTCTAGGATGCCATGCAAAGCAAATATTTCCATATCTTTTAGTTGCACAAATAGATCTAAAATGCTTGTTTTTTTCTTGGCTTTCTTGCACATTAAAAAATTATATGAAGCAAAAATATGTTATGCTCCCATCAGAATTGTCTGTTTTAGAGTCATATAATAATATCACATAGTATGGCAAATATAATCACTTAGGGTCTGGCCTCTAAAGGGGATTAAATGTTTACAATCGGCAAATTAACTCGATTTGTAAAGCTCTGCGTGCTCACGCAAGCACCTGCTGCTTGTGCAAGCGCCCACCGCTTGTGCAAGTGGAGTTTCATATGCACATGCATGTTCACCCGCACCCCTGCATGGCCCGGTTCCGAACAGGCCACGGCCTGGGAGTTGGGGACCTCTGAGCTATACCATGTAGTAGAAAAATTCTTTAATCTAGCAGATTTTTAACAGCAGATTCACCTTTTCCTCTTTCACATGAATTCTCTGAAAGAACCACTATATTGGATGCTCATGAGTATTTAGGACATGGGCTATCCAGTATGTGGTTAAAAGCAGTGGTGGGATTCAATTTTTTTTGCTACCAGTTTTGTGGGCGTAGCTTCGTGGTCATGGCAGGGGAAGGATACTGCAAAATCCCATTCCCTCCCCACCCCACTAACCTGCTTTCCAGCTCCGTTCTCCTGTGCAGGGCAACCAAACAAGACCCAGCCGATCAACTGGGACTTGGGAGGCAGAGAATAGATGGGGGCGGGGCCAGCCAGAGGTTGTATTTATCGGTTCTCTGAACTACTCAAAATTTCTGCTACCGGTTCTCCAGAACTGGGCAGAACCTGCTGAATACCCACCTCTGGTTAAAAAGTTTCTCCCTTGTATTTAGGATATTGGCTACCCAGTTCAGTGTTAAAAGGTTTCTTCCTTGATTTTAATCACGGCTTATGTTTATAGTTTCAGACACTGGAGAGTTGTAATTCCCTTATATGCAATCTAATTTTAAAAAATTAGGGCTACATTTGAATATGCTTGTGTTGACTTTTGATCCAAACAAATCACAGAAAATTCCTTCAACAGGCACTTCAACTTTTTCATCCTGGTTCTATTGCCTCCCCATCTTTCCATTTCCACTCCTGCTCTTTCTTCCCTGCAAATAATCAGTCATATGAGCAGTCTCATCTGCTCAGAATCCATGCAGGGCGAAGGATAAACAGCACAACAGGATGTGATCAATCAGATCTGGCTCCATAATTATTTCATAGTGGGCAAAGTAAGGCAGTGGGAATTATTCCTTGAAAAACCATCCAAAAAGAGAGTAATCTTTGGAAATTAAGAAGAAGATTAATGGCTTGGTTGTAGCTTTAAAAATAATCTGTGTTCCACGTGACTGTTCTTGTGGAAACTGAGCATATTTACAACTTTTGGTATGAGAATTTTGGGCTTCTTCCACCTCCAAGTTATGCTTAACAGTTATAACATGCATAGCAATAATGCTATCATTTATTAGCTTGTGAAAACACCTGATAAAATCCAGCCTAAGGATATCTACTCTTATTTTCAGGTAGTCAACAAAAACCAACATACAGAATATGAATCTCATTTTGCTACATTCATATTCATAATGTTCTCTTTCATTTAGCTTTGAATGGGACATTGACTTCGGCAGTGCAGTATTGATGATAAGTAGTAGTCTATGAATCATGTTATCATCCATGAATGTATCTGAACTCCTTAAAATGTTGTCCCTGTGAGTAACCTCTTTTAACAATTTCCACTGCTCAGTTGTATACTCAGAAGAGCTTCTTTCTTAGAACCATTCATCTTCATTGGATGAGTTGTACGGTCTAAAAAGCAGAAAAACATCATCCTATCATTTTATTTAATCTCATAGACAACGGGCACCTTTAATTTACTTAATGTTTTAAATTTAAATCCCTAACTTTATAATCATGGTCAATAAGTTACAAAAGAGACATATTGAAAACTCTTATACAAGTGAAGAGCATTCCTCAGTTTAAGTGGACAGAAATCCTGATTATAGCTAGCTTGAAGCAGAAGTCAATGTCAGGTTGGACATTATGGGATTTATTTATGACACTTATTTCGGTCTCAATCCTTAAATAGATCGTAGTTGACATTTCTAGCTTATTTATAGATAAATTAGACAATCTTAACTATTATACAGACACAGTACACTGGATGCAGCCACGTTGAAGCAAGCATGCGGCTTGAACTATTTGAGGAAGGATTAACATCATATTTTACCAAATCAATAGCATAAGGACCAAGCCGTACCCTCTGGAAAATTATTAGAAATAAATTGTGTGTGCATATGCACATGGTGTTAGTTAAATTGTATTAATAAGGGAACCAATGCAATCTTTTATTGCAATGAAAATGTTTCTAACCATGTTGATGCTGAAATATACCCCTTTACTGGGCATTAAGGTGTTTCAAGCTGGCTGATCATTTTTTCCATATCATTATAATATGCTGCCATTGGTAATTCCAGCAGGCAAATGTTTGCATATCTTGTAATGTCTTTCCCCTTGTGGCCTGAGTTTGAGTTAGTGGAACATGCATTGTTGCTCCTCATATTGAGAAATTGAAACTATTGATATCACATCTACTAGCAAGAACAAACTGGGAATGGCCAACCACATGAATGTTTAATCAACTCTTTAGAAATGTACTCACCTATTATGAGTACATTTTTAACAGTGAAAATTCACCGTAATTATCCTAAGTATGTTAAATAAATGTTTGTATTTTAGGTCTGTCATGGAAGGATCACATGCATATAAAATGTTTTGTTAGGAATGTAAGCTACCTAAAAGCTATTTGGGTTGGAAATATATAAACCAGGATAGACATTTTAATACTGTCTCTTTAAGGGAATGCTAGAATTGTAATTAGGTGTGGTTTCTCAAACGGCCATAAAATGGAGCCAGCAACCTGGGTTTTTAGTCTTAGTCTTAGTCTCAGAAGAGAGTGTGTCTCAGTGAGTCTCTCTTTTTCCTTCTGTTGGAGAATATTGCCATTCCTCCTAATTTACTGCTAGTCCTGGATTTGATGTAAGTCTGATACTGAACTGTTTTTGATAGTGGACTTTGTTATTGGATTATTCCTGGACTAAAAACTGACTGATCTTACCTGTGAATGACTTTGGACTGCCTATTTTGAACTTTGCTTAAACGTTTCTGGAAGTAAAAACCTTACTGTACAGTGTACCTGTGTGCTGTGTGTGTATTATTCAAACACTACTCTCAAATACGTCTCCCTGTATGCGCTCATTCTCCTAATGGGGAATTACCTCAACATGTTTATAATATTACAAAATGTAATATTTCTGTGACTTCAGAATGATTATAAACATCTGATAATGACAATTCTATTACCAATGTACACATGCAACATTATATACTCTTAAGGAAGTTATTTTTGTACTAATGTCTTAATTTACATAAAAGGAGACTGATTTTTACATGTCAAGGATTACATTCCTATTGATTTTATATATTAAAATAATAGAATAGAATCTGGAAGGGACCTTGGAGGTCTTCTAGTCCAGCCCCCTGCTCAAGCAGGAGAATCTATACCATTTCAGATAAGTGACAGTCTAGTCTTTTTTTAAAAAAAACCTCCAGCCCATAATAGTTGGGATAACACCCCTAGTTATTGAAATACTGACAAACCTCTTCTCAAATGCTTGTATGTCCAAAATATAAACATACTGCTGTTTATAATGTTGTAGGATCCAATGAGTAAAGCAGAAGCAATTTTCTAATAATAGCTCACAAATCTTCACTATTAGCTTAATCAATACATACCACTAGATGACATATGGATTACAGAATACCACATTAACTAGGTTGTATGATAAGGACACTCTCATTTTGAGGCTGTTGTAGATTTGGGCCTACTTCAGATAGACTGTATGGCAATACAGTACATGAAACCTCTGGGTGAGAAGATTTGCCACCATGAACTGAAATATCATCAAAATGCTAAAAATACTGGTGGTGATTTAAGGTGTTGCAGCAAATCTTGGTTCCAAAATCAGGACACAAGACCACGAAAGGTGGGAGAATACAGGTTTTATTTGCGCAAAGTATTCAGAGCATTAACATGACAGATTCTGAAACCCCAGCTCTTCGTGAGACAATACTTTTATACCTAATATGACATCAACAAGGACTGGGGCGTTATTCTCATTGCATTTACCAAATAAGGACAAAATTACATACATATGAAGGAAGTATAAAGAGGAAATAACATTTTTAATTTTCCAGTTATCTTACACCATCAGCTATTTTCCATGTTCACCCTTGTTTACAGTAATGTGGTTAGTTCAAGTTCCTTAGTTCAGCAATCTTGTGGGTTACACAATGTTATATTAAGCAAGGCTAAGCAAAAGACAGGGAAGCTGGGACCCTTGCTGAATATGACTTGTTGACCTATAATGAATATAAATTGTGCTTTATATGCTTTATATGAAAAGTGCTTTATATGCTCTTTTTCCACCGCTTCATTACCCCCTTTGAAACTTCACCTTAATCTAGAGATTACTGTGCAGTTTCACACAAAGGGGCAAGCTCTTCATAGGTATTTACCTGATCATTTACCCAAAGAGCCATAGCCTTCTCAGTGGACTTTTTGTCCACTAACAGAGAGACTATTGGAAATTGTCTTTACAAAGATAGGGAGAACACAAGGTAAGATCACACATCCCACAGCAATAAGACCAACAAGTGCAACAATTGCCTGAAGGCCAGGCAATTTGGGGAACCAGGTTCCAAATATTTCACCAAGATCAAATCCAAGATTTTCTATGCGTTTGGCCCGCTGCTCAATGATTTCACCTACATCATCAAATTCCAGGCAACAGTTAGTGAAATTAAATTTTCCACATACACCTCCTTCAGCTGCCAAGAGATAGTCTAAAGCCAGGCGGTTTTGGTATATTGCATCTCTGAATTTCTTCTGTTGGACAGCTAGGGTACACAAGGATTGAGCTGTTTCATTGGCAATTAACTCTACAACCGCTTGGAGCCTAATGATACGATTAAGCATGTAAATCGGGCTATGGTACCCACAAGTGCTGTCAGCCACCCAAGCGGCTGGACTTAGTATTGTATGATCCGTTCAGGGGGCCACTCATCATCACTCCAATCCCCAATCTTATAATCTGCTTTTAGCTGCCTACTGGCCCAATGATCAGCAGTAACTAGCTGGGGCATCTGAAGTGGTAACATAAAAAAGGCTGGATTGATAACACCTAAAGTACACGTTCCTTTCCATTTTAAGGGTAAAGCACTATAGGCCGTAGTACCACAGATCCAGTGCACTCCAGGGGGTGCTTCAGTGATATTCTCCAATGAATAATTGGAACAGAACTGGTTTGAATTATTAGGCCAATATTCCCAGGATTCGGTGGACGGGTTCCATTCATGTACCTCCAGACACTCCGTGTCCCCCTACTGATGGACCCCCCTCCTGCAAACTTGATAGACACCATTTAGCAACAATAGTGTTTTGGAGCTCCCACCTAGATTGGGGCTGATGCTTAGGCATAGCGGTCAAATTATAAGGGTTAGAATAGTCCCATTCCTGAGAGATCCACGGACACTGATCTCCCACTTTGGTACCTCCACAAATGTAGCAGTTGGTAACATTGAGGGAGTGCGCTATAGTGGAGGCCAATTCCAAAAACAAATTTCGAGCCTGCTCATATGGTTGGAATTCAATATCAACTTCCTGCCAGAATTCGGAAAAGTATCTAGTGTTGGTAGAAGTAGGGTGGCACCTGGTTTCCTCCTGGATCAGTGCCTTTTGCCCATAGTCTAATTCCCATCATTGACCCATATCTAGAATTCCATTGCTGAGGGTTAGGTATGGTAATATTGACATTATTACATTGATATGGCAGACAATTTTCAGAAGGAGGTACCTGTGCTATCTGAAGATAGGTTCCCTTGCCCTTATTTGGATTATAAGTGGTCCATGCAACACAACTCCAAGTGGAGCAGTATCTTTCAGGAGCACTGCTGCAGTCCCATTTTCCCGTTTGTCCAGGGTATTGGTATGGGCAAATATAAACATCAGATTGGGAATATGTTCTGTGACAGGACAAGGTGGTCCCACAGGAAGTGGGCCATTGGGCCACCTTACAGACCTCAACCGTAATTGTACCTGGGCTATTGGGAGATAGTATTTTTGTCTGGGAAACTATGGGGCCCATCTTACCACCCCTACTTTGGGCTATCAACCATGTATGTGCTGGATTAACTCTGGGATCATAGCACTCCTTACTTTGGGCACAGACCGAGTACCACACTCCTTTATAACAACAGGGAGTAGTGTGCCCTTCACACCTATAATGGGTATGGTATACCAAAGTAGTATATGGTATACCAAAGTAGTAGTTATAGTCCTGTCTCTGAACACTGTTTTAAGGCATACCATGCAATTGTTTGGGCATAAGGGATCCTGAGTAACTGGAGGTTTTGACTTCGTAGGTGGTGTGTTAGTTCGAGGTGTTCTGTGTTGTCCCTTAGTATTGCCCTTTTCACGGGGTGGGGGATCAGTAGGGGGTTCCCATTTGGGATGTTTCCAATAATTAGTCGGTAGGGCTTTATCATCCACATAACATAATATACCCTTTACACCATTTAACTATTGTTGCCATTTTCATTATGCCCGTACATTTCTGGCCACAAGTCCACAGACGGGTCTTATCCTGACATGTTGTAATATTACAGGAAGTAGGGTGTCCCCATGATATGTGTTGACATGAAATCAGGTTGAATAGCGTACAGGAGGACGGTTTACCAACTTCGTACTTGAGGTCTCCTTTAGTATCTTGGCATTGATTGCACCGATCAGTATGGTCCACCTGTACTGAATGCATGGTGTGTTTTGTATTCCAGGGAATGTGAGCATGTCTTTGGTACCCATGGAGTGCGCAACAGATGCCATCTTATGGTATTATTATATACACATTGACAATACCTTGTCCCTTCATGTTCACACTGAGGAAGATTGGTCATGGAACAATTAGGAAACCTGGTTACACTATAAGTAAAATGTCTCCCTGTAGGTAATACCGTAAAACACATGTCACATGGTCTAATCTCCCTTCCATCATCCGTAGGGAGGGGTTCTGTGTCCTCGGACGGATCTGGTGAGTACCATTCATCAACTGCATCCTCATCTAGGGGTATTTCCTTATCTATGTTACTTTTCTTATGCATTAGTACTTCATATAGGTATAGAGAGTTAATGGCAACACTGACTACCAGCAAGATAGTCACAAACCAGACAGAAGACATAAGACCCCTGCGGATGCATGCTGTTTCCCTCAGCCTCTGGTTAGCCTCCATTTTAATGTTCCCTGACTCGTGACCTAAATTTCCAAGGGAGGCCCGTGCGATGGATGTTAGCTTCCGGGGTAATGCCTGCAGGGGCCGTTAGTTTCCTGACTTCTGTTGGTAGAGGGACGACTTCCGGAGTGTCACCACTAGGGGAGTTCAATTCCTCTTCATCTCCCGTTGGTAGAGGGACAGCTTCCAGTGTGTCACCACAAGGGGAGATATTCCTCTTCACCTTCCGTAGGGTTACTTTTAATGGGTGATCCAGGTGGGATTCTACTTTCCAAGAGGTAGGGGCAGCTAATTTAACTTGGGACCAATGAATCCATGATTTTATTTCCGCCACCTTAATGGCAAGGGGAGAACACATAACAACAGTGTAGGGACCTTTCCACTTCGGGCTCAAAGTTTCCCGTTTCCAATCTTTAAACCAGACCTCTTGACCCGGGTGTATATTATGCAGAGAGGTCACTAAAACATGGGGTTTACAAGTTAATACATATTGTTGTAATTTGTGGACAATATTATTAAGGGTCTGGAGTTGTTGCGATCTAATAATATCCGAGATTTGTACATTATTTCGAATATTCAAGCGAACTAGATTGGGGATTCGACCATATAGCAACTCAAATGGTGAGAGCGATATATCCTTTTGGGGCGGGGGCACACCTAATAGCGACTAGGACCAAGCTCAGGGCATCTGTCCACTTAAGATGAGTTTCTTGGCAAATTTTTGCAAGTTTTTCTTTAACAGTTCAATTAACTCTTTCCACCCAGCCTCCAGAAGGGGCATGAAAACTACAGTGGAGCTTCCATGTTATACCTAATACCTTGGCTAGCTGTTGAGTAGCCTTATGAATGAATTCAGGGCCATTGTCGGAGGAAATTCTGGAGGGCAGCCCATATCTAGGGATTATTATGTGGAGTAATGCCTGGGCAACTTCTGAAGCTTTCTTGGTGCATGTTGGAATGCACTTGGGCCATCCTGTGTATGTGCACACAATAACCAATAGTGTATTGAAGGGGCCACAGTGGGGCATATCAGTGAAATCAATCATTAAGGAATCGAATGGGTAACAGCCTCTTGGTTGGTGGCCTGGGGGTGGTTGTGGCTCCTGTCTGGGGTTATTAGCCACACAAACCTTGCACCTTGCACAAATATTAGCTGCTATACTACTTATTTATGTACAGCTCCCTTTTCAGTGCCTTTGTCAAAGCCGTTTTCCCTAAGTGTAGCTGCTGGTGTACCTGTCGCACGATATCCCATGCCATATGTGCTGGTATAAAATCTCTATTATCTGGTAGGATCCACCAGTTTCCCTCCAGGTGTGCCTCTAGTGCCTCAATTTGGGCCATGTCATCTTTGGAATAGTGGGGTCGGTGGTGATCAGCTGGTTCCCACATAGCGAGATATTTTTCTGTGGAGGTGGCTACCTTTTGGGCAGCTTCACGTGCTAGTTTATCTGTCTTCTCATTTCCCTTTTGTATGTCTGTGACCACCTTTTGATGCCCCCGGCAGTGCATGACTGCTACCTCCTGTGGGGCCCATACACTTTCTAGGAGACGTAGTATTTGGGGACCATATTTAATATCCCTGCCTCCTGCGGTGATAAGTCCTCTTTCCTTATATAAGGCCCCATGGACTTGAACCGAGAAAAGCATACTTTAGGTCTGTATAAATGTTCACTCTTAGCCCTTTGGCCATCTCTAGGGTTCTCGTTAATGCATGTAATTCTGCCAACTGTGCACTTGTCCCAGGTGGAAGGGGCTCTGCTTCCCATACATCATCTAGAGTAACTACTGCGTATCCTGCCTTTCTCATTCCCTCCTGTAGGTAGCTAGTGCCATCTGTAAATAGGGTGTAATCTGGAGTAGGGAGAGGTATATCTGTCATGTCTGGGCGACTAGCATATGTTTCCTCTATTGTATGGATACAATCATGCGCAAGTTTGGTGTAAGGTTCAGGCAGTAGTGTGGCAGGGTTTAATGTGGTAGATTGGACAATGTTAATCAGAGGGTTATGAGTGATTAGCCTTGGTATTTCAACATTCAAGGGTTAGTTAGCCACAAATGGCCCTTTGTTTCCAGTACGGATTTAAGGGCATAGGGGGTGTAGATATCTAAGTGTTGTCCAAATGTTAATTTACTAGCTTCCTGTGTTAAAATGGCTGTTCCAGCCACCACCTTGAGACAAGCAGGCCACCCCTTAGCAACATTATCAAGTTGTTTGGAAAGATATGCCACAGGGCGGTGCCATGTCCCTATGGTTTGGGTGAGGACACCCACCGCCACATTTTTTTAAGTATCCACAAACAACTGAAATGGTTTTTCCAAATCCAGGAGGCCTAAACTAGGGGCTTGTAACAAAGCCTGCTTAAGTGAATGGAAGCTAGCTTCTTCCTGCTTTCCCCATTGTAATGGCTCTCTATCCGCTCCTTTTGTAGCTTCATATTAAGGGTTTTGCTATAAGACTAAAATTGGGAATCCATATACGACAAAACCCAGCAGCCCCCCAAAATCCTCTTAGATCCCTCCTATTTGTAGGTGTGGGGAGTTGGCATATGGCTTCCTTGTGCTATATCATAGCCCAAATATCGAACCTTTTGTGATACTAGCTGAGCCTTTTTCCTAGAGGCCTTATATCCTAAATCCTGTAAAAGGAACAACAACTCGTGTGTATTGTTCCAGCACGCATCTTCAGTGTGTCCAGTGACTAATAGGTCATCTACCTACTGCAGCACCACATTGGGGGGTGGGATATTTAATGCCTCTAAATCTTTAGCCAAAGCAGCACCAAAAAGACTTGGCGAGTTTTTAAATCCTTGAGGCAGCCTGGTCCAGGTGTACTGCTGCTTTCGACCAGTGGTAGGGTTCTCCCATTCAAAAGCAAACAAGTGTTGACTATTCTCATGTATTGGTATTGTGAAAAAGGCATCTTTTAGATCTATAACTGAGAACCATGTGGCAGCTTGGGGAATAAGGCCCAGTATAACATATGGATTTGGGACCACCGGGTGAATGGTCACTGTGGCTAAATTCACGACCCTTAAATCTTGGACTGGGCAGAAGCAGCCTTCCCCCTTTGGGATGGGTAATATTGGGGTATTCCATTGTGATTCGGTAGGCACCAAAATATGATGTTGCAAATATAGGTCAATAATTTCCTGGATTGCTTGCATAATATGTCTGGGGTATGCCCGTTGTCTGATTCTCACAGGTACCTTCATTGGTGCTTCTTCCACTATATGAGGAGGATGGTGAGCAGCAAAACCAGGGGGGTTGTCTTCTGCCCACAACTGAGGAACATTAAACTGCTTCCATTTATTCTCACCCCCCTCTCCTGTGTCTCTGGCAACCATAAACCGCCATCCCTCTTCTAGGGGTATGGACCAGTTCACTTTCCCGTACCCCATTTTCATTGTCCCATCCTCCTCGAAAGAGATCTGTGCTCGGAGTTTGCACAGCAGATCTCTCCCCAATAGCGGGATAGGACAGTCAGGCATGTACACAAATTGATGTGTTATGGCCTGTCCCTTCATTGTGCATACAAGGGGTTCTAGAAAGAAACGCTGCAGTATACGTCCTGTTGCACCCTGGATATTAATAGTATGCTGGGATGCCTGCGCTAAGGGCTGAGTCAGAACCGACCGGGTAGCTCCAGTGTCTACCAAGAAAGTTACAGGTTTGCCTCCGACATTTAGCCTGACCATAGGTTCTGGGAGGCTTTCTGAACCCGGTCGGCCTCAGTCCCATTCTTCTACTACCCATTCTTCTAGCCTATTAAGGGAGTTCTCCCTAGACCTTTTCTATTATCTTGCCTTCCCTGGCCCCTTTCCAGGGGTCTTCTTAGGCCATTCTCCACTACGAAGCCTTGGAGAAGGCCCACCTCTGCCTTCTAACCTTTCTTCCTTGTTCCTTTCCGGACACTCCCGTTTCTAGTGTCCTTGTTTCTTAAAGAAAACACATTGATTGCGTCCTAGCCCTGACCTGCCTCCCCCTCAGCAGACTAGTTCCCCTGCCTCTCGGGGTCCACATCATGGCTGCCGCCATTAGCTCAGCTTTTTGTTGCATTTTTTGGCCTTTCTTTCCTCCTCCTTATCCCTATTCACAGACTTTCCTTTCCACCTCCATAAGTTCACTCATGGGTTTCCCTAAGGCTCCCTCCAGTCTTTGCAATTTTCGTCTTATGTCTAGTGCACTCTGGGAGATAAATGCCATAGTCAGCATTCGAGCGTTTACTGGGTCTGTGGGATCAATAGGGGTATATATTCGATAGGCGTCAATAAGATGAGTGTAAAATGCTTCTGGGCTCTCAGTGGGTTCCTGTAACACTAAGGAGGGTTTCGACATGTTGACTGCAGGCTTTCCTGCCCGGCAGATAGCTCGCACTACCAATGACTGGTAGTTCCGTAGCTTCTCCTTGTCCCTCTCCTGGTAGAGATCCCATTTGGGATCCTGGGACAGGAAATTGGTTTCCATAAGATCTGTAAGACTGTGATATAAGCTAATGTCAGGCTTTAGTATTTTGGCTATCGCGATTTTGATTTTCTCTCTTTCCTCTGGATCAAACAGGGTCCCCATAAGCTGTTGGATTGTGGGGTTGGGATTGTGTGCATCCACTATTGTCTTCACTAGGTCAGCTATCTCTGTGGGTTTTTCACTGAATGGACCATAGTGTAGTTTCCAATTCAGTAAGTCTGAGGTAGTGAAGGGTACATATTGAAACAGTTAGAGTGACGATTCAGTGGGATTCTTGGGGTTTATTGCTAATTGGTCAACTCGCCTAAGAGGAGCAACGGTTTCATATGAGGGGCCTGGGATTGCTAACAGTTCTTCCGGGGGAGTTATCCCCGGAGGAGATGGGAGGGGGTCAGGCCATGACTCTACTGGAGTAGATGTCTTAGGGAGAGATTGGTCAGCTTGGGCCGATTGATCATGTGTCTCCAGTGGATGCCTAGGGCTTCTCACATAGGGGGATAATTGATCTAATCATGCCATAAACCCTGATACCCCAGATGATTCCTCACCCTCAGATGTGCTATCAAAAACTCCTGGAGGCACATAAGGGGGAGGGTGTGGTACTTCCTCTGGATAGCTAGGCAAGACCTGTACTGTTTTCTGTAACTTCTTAAGGGTCACGTTTCATGATAGTAAGGACTTACAACGTCGCATCTTAAGCTTTCTGAGCCATGGAGGAGGGTGGTTCAACAGGTCAAGCCAGACATCTATGTATGGGGCCTGATCAGGATGTCCTAGAGTGGGGTGAAATACTAACCGATGTACCTGCACTGCTATAGGGATATCTAGTGTGCCTATAGGGGGCCACCCACACCCAAATGTTGGCCATTCTGACTCACAAAATTTCCGTAATTAGAACCTACTCCACTTATAACCATAATCCTGGGACTGATATGCTTCCTTAAAATGTTTTAGCATAACTTCTAGCGGGGTCACAGGCTTACTTTCTCCACCACCCATGAGCCACCCAAGTAACCAGACAAGACAGATGAGGAAAGGGATTGGAGAGGAGGATATGGGGTCCCTCCTTTTCCGGACACACCAGGGATTTACACACATCCATGCCCGACCCAGGGAGCCGGATACACACGGTCTCTGATGGGAACTGCGGACACCACTTGCTTTCTACTGGCCCACGGTGCTGGACACTCACAGTCACCAATGGGAACCGCAGTAGTTTCTCACTTCAACCAGACTTGACACTTCCACCCACCTTACCTTAAGAGAGGGTGATCAGTCCTCTCCTCCATCCCTGCTTACAGGGAGGGATTATTTCTCAACTCCAATAGTTGCCTGCAGGAGTCTTCCTTCTCCACAGCTGGCCAGAAGATGTCCTGGTCTCCTCACCTCTCACCAGTGGTTCTTGGAAGCGCCAATCGCCGCCGCCAGAGAACGGCAGTCTCAGGAAGTCCCTCAGATTCAAAGGACCGATGGCGCCTGGGATGTTCCCTTTAACTCACCAAGACACTGGCAGTAGGGATGGACCCTCCAGAGGGCCTCAGGGCCCCTTGTGTCCCATCTGGGGTGCCATAAATGTTGCAGCAAATCTTGGTTCCAAATCAGGACACAAGACCACAAAAGGTGGGAGAATACAGGTTTTATTTGCGCAAAGTATTCAGAGCATTAACATGACAGATTCTGAAACCCCAGCCCTTCGTGAGACAATACTTTTATACCCAATATGACATCAGCAAGGACTGGGGCATTATTCGCATTGCATTTACCAAATAAGGACAAAATTACATACATATGAAGGAAGTATAAAGAGGAAATAACATTTTTAATTTTCCAGTTATCTTACATCATCAGCTATTTTCCATGTTCACCCTTGTTTACAGTAACGTGGTTAGTTCAAGTTCCTTAGTTCAGCAATCTTGTGGGTTACACAATGTTATATTAAGCAAGGCTAAGCAAAGGACAGGGAAGCTGGGACCCTTGCTGAATATGACTTGTTGACCTATAATGAATATAAATTGTGCTTTATATGCTTTATATGAAAAGTGCTTTATATGCTCTTTTTCCACCGCTTCAAAGGGATGCCAAGGCCAATCTCTCAGAGTGCTTGGAGGTGTTAAGGGCTGGATAGGGACCAATGGGTTGAAACTGGGAAGACCAGTTTGGGGTTCTTTGGTCCATGGAGAATTGCTGCCTTTGGACTTGGATGGGGTGGCATTGACCCAAACAGACCCAATGATTATCCTGGGAGCATTCCTGGACTCCTGCTCGAAGAGAAGTCTGACCAGGAGGGCCTTTGCGAAACAGTCTGTTCTTGGACAATACCTACTCATGTCACTCATGCTCCAGTCACCTCCCCTCTTATTACTGCAATTTAGTCTACATGCTCCAATTGGTTCAAAGTGCAGCAGCTCATACAATTCTGTGCAGAGCTCAGTGTGCACAGGTTCTCCTGTGGGAGCTACATTGGTTTGTGATTTGCTTCTGGGTGCAATTCAAAGTGCTGGTTGTCACCTTTAAAGTTCTTCATGGCTTTAATCTAGGTTATCAGGATTTGTCTCTTGCCAGTCACATCCATCTGACTCACTAGAGTGGGGAGGCAAGGAATGTTGCAAGTCTTATCCCCTAAGGAGGTACATCTGGTGGACCAAAAAGAAAGGCCTTCATTGTGGTGGCTCCCTTTGGAATATCATTTCTTAAGAAATTAGACTGGTCCCCACTTTGACACTTTCATAAAGGCCTGAAGACTGGGTTGTGCCAGCAGGCCTGGGGAACTCAAGAGTGGGATGGAGCCCATCAAATAGCTCAGTTGATTGTGTTTTGTCTCCAGGGGTGGGTGGGGATGGTTATTGTTTTTTTCCTTATACTGTTTTTATTGCTTGTAAGCTGCTTAGAGTCACTGTGACCAAATAGGCGGCTATAAAATTTTTCTAAATAGTTACCTCTATGCTCACAGCTGCAAGAACTTACTGCATATAGAATATATAAAAATAGCGTTCCTTTGAATACTAATTTTTATGCTGTAGGAGCATTGCCTTTAAATCAACTAGCAATTAAAGATGTGATTTTTAAAAAATCACATTTATTTATTTATTTTACTGACATAGTAAGAGATATAGTAAGAGCTGTTTTCTTCTGCTGAAGCACAAGTTGTAATGACTTGTTTCATTCAACTGTTAATGTTCATTCTATATTTACTTTTCTATAACACAAGAACTACATAAAGAAAAGGGCCACTGATCACAGCACAAAGATAAAGAAAAATATGGGATAACAACATCTCACTGTTAGCAACAGAAAAAGCTGCAAAGAGAAATATTGAAGGAAGAAAATAGCTGAGAAGGCAAAGGGTAGAGGTCCCTGGAAATAAATAGAATCGAGTTTTCAGAGATAACCACATTTGGGAGATCCAATTTTTTAGTTTCAAGCCAACTCTTGAATCACACCAGTATTTCCCCCATTGATATATATTGATTATATGTTTTTTTGGGGGGATTTTCTTCTCTGGAGGTAGCACAAACTATTGTGTGTCTCTGTATAGATTTGTTTTCAAATTATATATATATATAAATAACTTATCATATCAAACAGAACTCAAGAAATTGAAAATATCATAAATAGCATGGAGACGACCAATGTCGATAATGCAATCTGCTAGAAAGGATTGCTGTCATGACTTCACTTAACTGAAACCATAGAATCATGGTTGGTGGTTGGTGATCATACTCATGCTTAAATTATCTTCTCTTAGTGCACAGCAATCATTCCCAGGGTGAGATTGTCCTTGGTCCTGCTAAATGTTGGGGAACCTAATGTTGAAAGGCTGATATACACAACACAACTATAACGTAGGGCAAAATGTGACATCTTTTTATGAGATGAAGACCGTAAGCCTTTGTTATGGGTTTTAGTAATTTAGGTTTGCCCAAAATTTAATGCTGCAATCCTATATTCCCCTAGAAATAAATAGGGCTTATTTTCAAGTAAGCATATATTGATCTCTACTGCACACTATGGAAAAAAACTTAAATTGTATATTATAATTTTCTGAAGAAACTTTGTTTAAAAAATGAATTATCACAGTGATTTTCCCAAGTATAAGTATAATCCCTAAATTTAGATTCCCTAAAGTATAATTTAAAAAGCATAACTTTTTAAATTAACTATAATTTAAAAAGGTATATATTTACAGCATATTTTATATTATTCAATTTGTAACCAAATTCATCAAACACTTGTGATTTCTACTTCAACGGGTTTTAATCTTTTTATTAAAAAAAACTCTATACCAATAATTATGTGTGGCTCTTACACTTGATTAATAAAGCACAAATTTACAAATTAAAGATAATATTGCAGTCATTTCTTTGTGGGTTGTGAAGGCAGAAGTTTATGCATCTATTTGAGGAAAGATGTACAATTAACATTTCTCCTCAGAGTTTTAATAATTGTGATGATGAAAGAAGACACTTCAAACTTTTTTTTTTTAGTCTGACTTTCAATACACCTTTCAAAATCCGGATTCACAATGGCATTCTACAATCCATAGATAAAATACTTAAATTTTTTAAAAAAATAATTTGGTGCAGCAGCTGGCAGGTGCTGCTCTGCTGGCTGGCAGATGTTTACTGCAGGAGCTGAGAAATGACTGTGTCTTTTGGGAAAATAGAATAAAATGGAACCTGTCCATAGCATATACCATTTTTCGAGCAATTGGGTATCCCTGTCCTCTATCAGGAACGAGAAAGAGAAGCGCCTTTTACTCTTCCTTTTTTTCATACAGTGATATCAGTTGACAGTCTTCCCAAAGAGTGCACTTTTTAATAATTCAGGATAGCTCTGTGAACCAGCTGTGCCTTAGGCTCTGTGAACTTATTCTTTAGAAAGACAAGTAAAAGGTGGAACAGTATCTCCTAACAATTGCAAGAAAAGGTATATTTATTTTCAACAAACCTATGAACCAGAAAGATTGTAAATAAAATGCAAAAATTAATTTTTTATTTATTAGATTTGTGTGCCATCCAAATAAAATAAAAGGTAAAACAACCAACATTTCTTCAAGCTGTCAGAAACCTTGCTTAATATTTGCATGCACATTTGAGAAAGATTGTAGATTGGCATTAAAGCAGGTTCCATATTCATGTAACCCAACCTTTATACCACAACTATTACACCATAACCATTGGTTATCCTTCCTCTTTGAAAGCTATTGAAATCTTCAGACCTTTGTTTGAATATTGGCTTCAAATTTTTCTTCCATTTTGGTGATATGTTTGTTTATAATTGCTAGTCTTTCTGTGTTTTATTTTTGTATGTTATTGCATTTTAAAAAGTCACTTTGACTGGCTTTTGCCTTAAAAGGAATCTGAGAAATAGTTAAATAATTATTTATTCAGGAATTGCCTGTATTGTAATGTTGGACACATAGTACAGTACTATCAGTTACCTATGATATACCACCCTAAGCGATGATAATGGGCTAGTTTGAGTTTACCCTACTTTTCCTAAAGAAATTGATAGGATCTATTGTTTGGGGAGACAGTTGTATATATTAATCATATCAGAACCCTTCTGAATATATTTACCTTCATCTTAATTTTGAAATATTAACAAAATAATTGATGCATTACCTACTGTAGACAATACGTTTGGACAATCATATCCCAAAAAATGATACGCAAGTGCCTACTCTTCCCTAGCATGCAATTACCTCATTCCTTTTTTGTGTGCAAGCTATTAAGGAAAGTGAAAAATATGCCAGAAAGTTGCAGCAAGTATAATTTTCAACAATGTCTGAATTACATTATATGATTTATGATCTCTAAATCAGCTAAGATACGAAGGATATAAGCTGTGGTTTCATATTTTAGCTTATGGGAAACAACTAATCATAGTTTGCCTGTTGCTAAATGGTTGAAAGTAGACTTTGTTGCTAGGGGACTACTCACTTTATGAGATTCAATTCAATTCAAATAGTAGAACTTTCTAGATCACGGGTGACAAACTTGACCATATCACATAATGTATTGTGATGTATTATGCTGTTTCTGGCCTTTGCTGAGCCGGGGTGGGCGTAGCCTGTGTGTGACGCATCTGGCCCGTAGGCTGCCAGTTTGACAGGCTTGCTCTAGGTGGTAAGAACGATGAGAAACAGAAAAAAAAAATCCAAGATTCTATGCTTACCATGGGAAACCAGCCTTAACAGGCTCCTTTTAAATAATACTGAAATATTATTGGGATTCTAAGCAATTCAACATTGTTCTGGATCTTCTAAATGTAGGGCATTTGAATATGGCCTAAATTATTTCCTTCTAGTTTAGTAACACAATATTCCCAAGAATACTGTATCTTATAAAGAAGGACCGTATGTGATACTTGCCTCTTCAGAATATTTATCTTTATTTTGATGTAGAATAGATGTTAATCTGCAAGGAATTCATGTTATATTGTTTAATTCCAGTAAGCCTAATATACATTTTGACAGATATGACTGTAATTTTTGTCTTTCCCAATTGCTATTCTTTATTGTTAAGAATAAATTGTCAAATGAAAAGACATTTTTCTGCTTCTTTTACTTATTACTAGACTACTTGTAAAATGTTGATATTATCATACTACCATGTGATTGAATGTACAGAAAATAAATATACAAAGAGGATAAAGGAATCCACTTTTGACTGCTCTGCAAGACTTATAATGAAACGTGAAAAGCATTTTATATATGTCACAATGTACAGAAAAATACATACTGGTTAATACATCTAAATCTTTTTGAAACAATTCTTTAATTACTAGAAGGTTGTATTTAAGTTTACATCGAACAGTTGAGATAGTTGGGTTGAATACTCCAATTGCTGCTGCTACACGTTTTCTGTAGGTTTCAATGAAGCTTGCAAGAAAGAAGATGCCATAATAGCAGCTGGTGAATACTTATGTAAGCCCCAATGAAATTGTTTGATGAATTGTGCCCAAGAACTGCAATGTGTAATTTAATTCACAAATTGCTGTAATCTTCCTGGAAATGAATAGTCATACTTTGGAATGAAATTCACAATAAATCCAGTAGCGTTAAAAGAAATAAATAGGTAGCATACTATACAGTAATTGAAGTATATTTTTAGTTCACATTTCAAATAAATGTAATAAAATAAAACATGTCCTAAAAACCTTTCCATTCTCTCGAATCAACAAACGCTAGGCACGTGGAAATGTTTTAAAAACATTATTGCATGTGCAAAGGAGCAATTGAGAGAGGAAATCTAAACATTTTCTTTTACAATATGATTCACAGGGCGTTATCAGAATATTTTACAGTAGTAATAGTCCTGAAATAATTTACTTTCAAGAAGTATAAGTGATAAAGAATGGAAAATCAGAAGGGAAAACAGATAATTTCATGTTTATAATTATCCTCCAAATTCAAGAATATATCAAAGAACTTGCTATAGTTTAAAATAACAATGCTAGCAATTCAATCAGATAGAAGCAGTTAGAAGAATCTCCTTAAGATTTTTAGAACAGTGTACAATATTTGGTTGTTTAAAAAGATAAAGTAATGTTAAGTTATAAAAATAGAAAGAAAACCAACCAGTTGTCAGCAGAGGGCTTTTAAAAATCTGTTGAGGTTAAATTATTTTTGCCTCCTTTCTTCCCATTAGGGCAGCAACACACAATAAAAGTTTGTTGTGCTTTTTGACATTTCCTCCATAGCTGTTATAACCATGCAGGTCCCTGAACTGAGCTAAAGTTTTGCTTCTATTCATTACAGAAAGTTGAAAAAAATCAGTTTGCTAAGACATAGCATTAAAGGCATAGTTTCTTTATATATAAATTGAACTCATGTTTATGAAAACGTGAGGGATTATATTATGGGCTTGCTTGAGGTCTTAGAGCAATCAGAATGATTTTAAAAATATTAATTTTTTCCACCCCAGTTTATATAGTTTTGGAAAACCTGCAAAAATGTAAGAGAATGCTATGTTGCTGGAGATAGATTGAATGCACTGCTTATCTAAAACAGTGTATATTTTCTACTAACAAGATGTGCATGTGCTTTCCAAGTGTGAAATTTAGGATTTCATTGATGTAAAAGAAGTAGAGGGATAGTTCTTGTCACTTAAGGTCTTGGTGTATTATTATTTCTGATTATCCTAACAAGAATAATATACAAATTTGGGGTTGAATGTAACCTGGCAATAGAGATTTAAAAAGGACCAATCAAGATGTAGTTACAACAGCAGACACACAATTAGAATCAGGTCACATTTCCAACAATATTCACAGGGACCAGGAATAATGAAAGGGAGAGCGAGAGAGAGACCACTCAGCCACACTGGGAACCTCCAAGCAACAGACCACAGGCTGCTCACTGTGGAAGTGCCTTGAGTATTGCGTTCACTTCTTCTGCAACTGCTGTCAGGGCAAACTCAAACTGTTCCTGTGGACAGAACATTCAGAGTTGATATTCTGTGGCGTTTCTAGAAATTCTCATGATGAAAACATTCAGGACATGACAGTTTGATTAATATTTAAAACATCAGTTAGATTAGTGAGCAATCTTCCATATTGCTTGATCATTGTTATTAAAAATAACCTTAATTGAGAGAACCACTATTTAATACAGCGAAATGTTTACAGATGTGAAAGGATTATGAACAATAAATAATATATGAAAATCTGGTCAGTATGAAGTGGATAACTGAACAGCAAGATATGACAAATAGGTGTCAAACCTGTTTCCCAGATCTTTCTCTCCCTGTCACAAATCCCTAACAATATGAGGCATATTTTAATCCTTAGTTTTGGACTCCTAGTTTCTTTTTGGTCAGATATAGGTACCTGTAATCTTCACTTCAATAGTGGTGCTATTTTATTTAATCATGTGTTTCTGACTATTTAAAAAAACTGGATCATTGCCCTTTCTGATTTTTATGGTTTAACTTCCAGACTTGACCTTATATGTTTCATGGGGTATCTAGATTTATTGTTCAGGTCAAAAGTAATGGAATGAAGTTATGGTTTAACCAGTATGTTAACCAACCAGGTTCTTGGGCCATCTTTAAAGTATGTAAATTCTGGTACAGCATTTTGTTTCTGCCACATGAAAAATGATCAAATATAAAACCCTCAATTCCTAAGTTTTTGAAATTTCACTATTATTATTATTATTATTATTATTATTATTATTATTATTATTATTATTATTATTATTATTATT